>CM055037.1:9309220-9647853 GCA_029204005.1 Salix udensis
CCCATATTAATTCTATTCTTTAATATTGGTTTGGTTTGAGATTAAACTTCATAATGTTTTTCACTTTCCTTTTAAAATTGATATTAGACTCATGTTTTGAGTCACAAGATTTGTAGGTCAGCCTAAATTAGACTCAGATCATTTTTTTTGTTTTTCTTTAGAAAATAATTTCCAGTTTCACCCATCAATATTTTGAGTTGTTTTTTTAATGGGCTCACATTTATATTTGATTTGATTTTTATAGGGCTATTATGTATAAGATAATGATTTGACACAGATTTTCAATGGAAAAATGCCATGATGTTTATTGATCAGTAGAGGACTATATATACATTGAATCATAGTGTAACGTTGGAAGAATGAATGTACAATTAAATGAATGATTTGTACAATAAATGGAAAGATTTCCAACGGCTAGTGAATGCTGAATAAGGAAACAATAGCTTGAATGTTCCTGGTGAATATTGTTGAGAATGAGTTGAAGATTGTCAAACTGATTTTGTGCAGCTTTCCCCAATACGCCCCCTCAAGATAGGGCTTCCGTCAGTAAGGCCAATCTTGGAACGTAAAGCTGCAGTGCGTTGTTGAGATAGGGGTTTTGTAAGGAGGTCTGCGAGTTGATCAGTTGTGTGGACATGCTGCACTTGAATGGTGCCTTTTTGGACTAGATCTCGGACAAAGTGGAGATCAATCTGGATGTGCTTCATGCGTGAGTGGTCGACTGGATTGTAGCTGAGATGAGTGTCTCCCAAGTTATCGCAAAGCAGGGATGGAGGAGCTTTGAGTGGAAAACCAAGTTCGTTGAGGAGATGTATGAGCCAGAGTGTTTCCGAAGCAGCATTTGCAAGGGACCTGTATTCGGCTTCGGTGACCGACCAGGCAATTGCTCTTTGCTTCTTGGAGCTCCAAGATATGGGATTGTTACCCAAGAAGCTGATGTAGGCCGAGGTAGAAGTGCGATCATCAAGGTTTCCAGCCCAGTCCGCATCAGAATATGTGGTGAGGTTCCAAGCAGTAGACTTCCGAATGTGAATCCCATGGAAGATTGTGTGCTTCAAGTACCTAAGAAGTCTTTTAGCTGCTGCCCAGTGCAAGTGTGTGGGTTTGTGCATAAATTGAGACAATTTGTTAACTGTAAAAGAAATATCAGGACGTGTAAGAGAGAGGTATTAAAGACTCCCAATTACACGTTGAAATTCGGTGCTGTCAAAAGCAGCATTACCATCAACCAGTTTCAAGGAGGTGCTAGTGCTTAATGGGGTGGAAACATCCTTGGCCCCAAACATATTTGTCTTAGTTAGCAGGTTTCTGATGTATTGATGCTGAAACAAAAATAAACCTTGGGAGGTGGGAAGAACTTCCACTCTTAGAAAGTAATGCAGTTGACCCATGTCTTTTAAGAAAAACTTAGAACTTAATTGCTGCACAATAGAACACACAAATTGTGAGTCATTCCCAGTGATCACAAGATCATCCACATAAACAAGTAAATAACATATAATGTGACCTTTGTGATAAATAAATAATGAGGAATCAACCCTGGAGATAAGAAAACCGAGAGTCAGTAAAGCATTTTTAAGAGTTGAATACCAAGCTCTAGGAGCTTGTTTAAGACCATAAATAGCTTTTCGTAACCTGCAAACATGGTTCGGTTTAGAATTATCTTTGAATCCAGGGGGCTGGGTCATGTACACATTTTCATCAAGTTGCCCATGCAAAATTGCATTTTAGACATCCATTTGCCGAAGGGGCCAGCCTTGAATGACTGCTATAGTGAGAATGACCCGAATTGTTGCGGGTTTGACCACGGGGCTAAATGTTTCCGTGTAATCAATCCCGGGTTTTTGAAGGAAACCCCTAGCAACGAGTCTGACCTTGAACCGGTCAATTTGGCCATTTGCCTTTCGCTTGACACGAAAGACCCATTTGCAACTCACAAGGTTGCAATTTTCAGGTGGGGGAACTAATTCCCATGTCCCATGTTTCATGAGAGCAGTGAGCTCATCAGACATGGCTTCACGCCATTGAGGTAGTGATAAAACCTGAGTCACACAGGTTGGCTCAAGGCCGTGAGGGAGTGGATGCTTGGTCACAGTGTTCAATTGTTTGGGTTTATGGATGTTATTCATGGAGCGAGTGGTCATGGAGTGTGTGCGATGTGGTGTGGCTGGTGGTTTGGGAAGAGGAGCATGCTGTGGGGACGGTGCTGTTACTACATGCGAGTTTAGGGTTTGATCATGAGAAGGATGATGAGATGCAGAAGCAGGTGTAGATGAGCATGGTAAATTAGAAGAAATTGGAGATGAAAGAGATGAGTAATTACCTGGCGGTGATGAAGGCGTGGCGATATCAGACCCCTGAGCCACTGGTGAAGCGAGCGACGGCAAGACCACAGAAGGTGGTTGAACGACAGGCGGAGGTACGAGAGGAGAAGAGATGTGGACGACAGATAGAGGGGAATGGGCAGACGACATAGAGTGTGACTTAAGAGAGGCAATGGTTTTTGTTTCGTCAAAGATGACGTGTCAGGATAGGAATATTTTTTGGGTTTTTGGGTCTAGGCACATGTATGCATTTTGGGTCAAAGAGTACCCAATAAAAATGCAAGGTATGGATTTTGGTTCTAGTTTATGGGCTGTGTATGGCTTGGTGAAAGGATAACAAATACACCCAAAGGTTTTTAATTTTAGGTAATTTGGTTTTTGTCCAAAAATAGCTTCGAACGGTGATTTGTTTTGAAGGAGGGGTGTCGGTTGACGGTTTATAAGGTAGGTGGCAGTATGAAAAGCGTGAGGCCAGTATGAGAGAGGTAAATTAGAATTTGTGAGTAAGGTAAGCCCGGTTTCAACTATGTGACGGTGATGTCGTTCAGACACACCGTTTTGTTGTGGTGTGTGTGGAGCAGTCGTGAAGTGACTAATCCTATGCATGGACAAAAACAGTTTTAAACTTATAAATTCACCACCATTATCAGAGTAAAGACTTTTGATGGTGGTTTGAAAACGCTTTTCAACAAGTAATTTAAATTGGGGAAAAATGGTTTTTACATAAGATTTTGCGGACATGGGATAAAACCATATATATTTTGTGAAGTGATCCACAAAAATCAAGTAATATCTAGAACCATCTAAACCAAGACAATGTGCGGGCCCCCATACATCAGTGTAAAGAACATCAAGTGGGGCATGACTTTGAATACTTGTTGACCGAAACGGAAGTTGGTGGGCTTTATTAATGGAGCATGAAGAACAAAGTGAATTAAAAAAAATTTCTTTTGTTTGTTTTTGAATGGGTAAAGAAAAAAAATTGACAAGATTACGAACTACTCTAGATGTTGGATGTCCAAGACGTTTGTTCCATCCGTCAAGTGAGGTTCGCTCATGCATGTTTGCAATTATTTTTGAAGTCGGGCCCACCAGTGAATTTGGGAACTGATATACACCATCCTCACATGCACCATTTAGTAAAGTCGCCCTCGAAGCTTGGTCCTTCACAAGAAAATAATATGGGTGAAGTTCAATAAAAACATTATTTTTCAACGTAAAATGATGCACATAAATTAAATTTTTAGAGATGTTGGGTACACAGAGAGTATTGTCAAGAACAAAATTTTTTAATTGGGAATTTAGGGTCAAAGAGCCAACATGAGAGACGGCCAAACCTGTACCATCACCTATGACGACTTCATCGGTTCCATCATACTCAGAATGGACTGATAAATTGGCCAAGTCACCAGTAATATTGTGCGAGGCTGCAGAGTCAAGGAGCCATTTTTGTTCCTGTGCATTGTTGATATTAGCACAATTTGCCGAAATTGAATTTTGGCGTAACTGGGAACAAGTTTTGGTCGTGTGTTCGATTTGGTCACAAAATTGGCATTTTGGACTGTAACATTTTTGGGCTGGCTGATGGGTTGGGTACTGTCTATGTGTCTTGAAGGGGCCGTTTGGCCTGTGGGCCGTGTAGGCCATCTCGCTGGACTGGCCCAATTTGTGAATGGGCCCAGGCTGCCTATAACTTACTCTTCGGGCAGATCCATGTGAATTGGAATTGGGCGGGCAGTAGCGTTGGGTGTAATTGGCAGAGGCAAGCAACTGTTGCGCCGATGAGTCCAGACGGCGGAGGTAATTGTCGTGGCCGACAAGGAGATCGTGCAGCTCCTCAAAGGTGAGGGATGTTGGCCTTGCTCGTATGGATGTGGCTATGTCCCTGAAATCAGAACCCGGACCATTTAGTATATAAAGAGTGAGATCATCATCGGAGATAGGATGATCGATTAGGGCAATTTTGTCTGCAAGAGCTATGACGGCGTGCAGGTAATCGGGCACGGAATGATTTTTCCGTTGAATTAAGGTAAGTTCCTCCTTTAATTGCATAGCCCTGGTTCTTGATTTGCTGGCATACATGTGATGCAGCTTTTCCCATGCTTCATGAGAGGTCTTCGCGGTTGCGATGAGCGGCGTGATGGTGGAGGATGTGGATGCCAGGATGGCACTTAAGATGAGCTTGTCTTGCCGAACCCAATGGGTTTTGTTCGGGTCATTGTTGGAGGTGCCCACTGGAGAAGGACACTGTGACACACCTTGAACATAATCAAGGAGGTCATAACCGATGAGGAGAGCTTCGAATTGTGCTCTCCATTAAGGAAAAGTTGATGGCTTCAATTTCTCATTGATCTGTGAGGTTATGTTCAGTGCAATAAGAACACTGTTAGTGGAGGAGATGGGTTGGGAAGTTGGGGTGGTGACAGAGATTGGTTCTGCACTTTGTTCTGTCGGGGAAGACATGGTGGTGTTGTAATGGATTGGATCTTAATGCTCGTTAGAGGTAGGCTCTTCTAATACCATATAAGATAATGATTTGACACAAATTTTCAATGGAAAAATGCCATGATGTTTATTGATCAGTAGAGGACTATATATACATTGAATCATAGTGTAACGTTGGAAGAATGAATGTACAATTAAATGAATGATTTGTACAGTAAATGGAAAGATTTCCAACGGCGAGTGAATGCTGAATAAGGAAACAATAGCTTGAATGTTGCTGGTGAATATTGCTGAGAATGAGTTGAAGATTGTCAAACTGATTTTGTGCAGCTTTCCCCAATATTATGATCTCAAAACTAAGTCATAGATTTCACAGACTAACTTAAGTATTCTTGAGTCTATTTTTTGTCCTTTTTTTAATTTGATATTTTTTTCAACTTAGTCCTTTAATATTTGATTTACCTGGAGTAAAGCTTCATTTTTTTTTTTAGTTTCTATGGAGTTATCAATTTCTCATTTATTTATTTATTTTGCTATAAAATAAAATCATAAAATATTTTAAAAAAATTGATATGATATCTTTCCATAATACTGGTAAGAGTTTACTTCAACTTTATCATTGTTAATCTTTTTTGGTTTGGTTTGATTTATTTACTGTCATTATTTTTTTAATTAAATTATTAGATTAACTAAGTTTATTTAACCCAACCGAGTCAATTACTCGAGTCTTGGATTTTTCTAGATAATTTAAAAATGTCAATGTGAGTTAACCATCATTTTTCATGCTGGGAAATATTTAGCTCATCTCTTGGTCTAGCACGAGCCACCAATGTAGTAAAGAACAATGAATCATCCCTTCAATGAATAATATTCACATGATATTATTGTCAATATCATCTGACTATTTATATAATTAAATAAAATGTCAATAAGTAATTATTTTGTTTATCCCTTTGTTTTTACAATTTGTTAAACCATTGGTCTTCTTAGTTAATAATGCAGTGAAATTTCAAGATTTTATTAAAATAAGCATTGTTGCATATAAACAAAAGTTATTTTAACCACATTAAATAAAGTTATATATTTTTTTAAGAAAATATTAGCTTGACAATCAATTATAACAAAATCTAAAAGTCATTGGGGACTCATTGTAGATACCCTTACAAAACATTATCTACTCTCTGTTCAAAGTGACTCATTGAAGTGAAATTTCACTTCATTGAAGGTTTTGTGACGCCATTATGCCTCGAGTTATCTATCTTTATTGGTTAGTTCTCCATAACATTAAATTTTCTATATTATCTCCAAGTTTATTTCTATGATTAAGTTTAAATCTTTGTTTTCTATACTTTTTTGATATATTTTTCATGATTAGTGGTTAATTTTTTGTTATCTATGTCATTCCAACTTTACACTCCAACAATATCACATTCAAGATAAAGTGATACAAAGACTTATATTTCATGAAAACAAAAGACTACAATGGGAGATGAGCATATAAGAATCATAACCCCATCCAACCAGGTGAAAACTATAGAGGGGTTATTATATTTAGAACAAGAGTAATATTTTTAATGAATTAATGATTGCCTAATTGGCTTTAAATTTTGAACCATAATTACTAAAATGGACCATTGATTTTGGTTGACCTAAGACATGAGATATAAGAATTGTGTCAAAATTGATGGATATGTTTAATTTAGAAAATGAGTAGTGTTTACATTAATGAATACTTGATAGTATTGATGGAGATTAGTGGATCCATAATAAAAATAAAGTATGAGCTATAACTCTTAAGATGGGTTAACAAATCCATAATCGAAATGTAATGTGACATTATTTATGGAACTGGAATAATGAATAAGGTGTCTTAAGGCAAAAAAACCAAGATTATAGAATTGGGCTAATAAATCTCATAATTGAGATAAGACCCAAGTTAAGAGTATTGAATGGGATCACTAAATTTATAATTGAATTAAAGAATAGTTATAAGTTTGGCATGGGATTAATGAATCCCTAATTGGTTCAAAGAACAAATTAAAATCATCAAAATGGATTATGGTATGCATAATTGATATAAACCATGAGTTGAGAGTACAGAAATGAATCAAGAAACGTGATTAACTTAAAGTATGAGTTAAAGTTAATTAAAATGAATTATTGGATACATCCTAATAAAAATCCATTTATTCAAGATAAGATAGCCTAATTTGTCTAAAGAAGGAAATGGTAGTTCATTAGTTGCTGAAGAATAAAAAATAAATTTAAAGTATCATACAAATTTATTATCAAATTATATTCTTAGAGTTGTAGTAAAAATATTAATATTATTAAATTTAGATGTGCTTACCATGTTTTCTTTGTTTCCATGTTATACAAGTATATATTATCCCTCGCCACAACCTTTATATTGTAGTTCAAACTTTTATGGTCATTTTACAATGAAGAGGAGATTGTAAACTTATCGAAGTTATGTAAATAACCATATTACATATATTTAGGTAAAACTTCTTTATAGTTTGTAAATAAAGAGAATATATGATTTTTTTTAATTTGCAAAATATGAAAAAGAATCCTTGTTTTCACAAACAAAATTATTAAAAAGATGTAAATTGCATAAAACAATAGATCGTTAAATATTTCATTCTTTAAATGGCCTCCTTATATGGATTAATAGGACAAATAAGAGAAACAATTTGTCTTGGATATCTCTAGCTATAGGCATGTCGGGGTGGAATATTGATGCATCATTAAATGGCAAGCCAGGTTCTTCAAGAATATATGACGTTCTTAGAGATCATAAAAGGAATTGTTTTGTATTTTTTTTCTTGTACCACATGTAATATGGATTCTAATAAAGCTAATATCTGAGCAATTAGAAAAGTTATGCTTTTAAGTATTGATTTGTACAAATCAATTGGTTAAAAGTCAGATTCTTACAATGCAATTACTTGGATTAAAGGAAATAAGATATGTATTATTTGGCCAAGCAAAGAGTTCTCAGAGAAGATGACTTAGTTGTTTGGTTATAGTTTATTCTTTTTATCGGGTTTCTTTACTTGATTTCATTGTGGATTTAGTTTTTTTAGATAGTTTTTTGTGTTTTTTTTAAAAAAAAACAATTACTCTTCTTTATTAAACCATGTGTTTAATGTTTATAACTGTTGATTTAATAAATCTCTAAAGTTTGACTTAAGGGTCTAAAAGTGTGGATGACTCCACAAGGAAATGAAGATTGTCACTATAGAGTTAATGTTATGGAGGTTAAAGAGACTACAATACCATTATTTGCAAATGGTTTGAATATAGATATAGCTAATGTATTTGAATTAAAGCATTATATTGAGTTATAAAAGTTGGTTTATATGGTTACCAAGGAAAAGAGGAAGTTTGAAAGAAAGGGTAGTACACGCCAAAAAGGTCAAATATAGTAAGGAATAAAGTTGAACCATCTAAGGCAATGAAAAAGGATTCGGCTATTATTGTCCAATGTAAAACCAAAACTCAAACTAAAAATTGTAAAGATATTAAATGTGTTAGGTGTTTAAGGAATGATATACAACTTAATAATGTCTAAATAAAAGGGTTAAGGTTATAAGAGAATATTGAAGATCGAAAAGTGAAACATTAGAGACGGATGAGATATCACCACTTAATGATTATATTGATGTAAGGTATCTAGATGATGGAGAGGCTTTTGTGATTGGAAGATCAATGAATGTTTTGATTAAGAAGAATGATGTGGAAGGATAACATCTTCCATATTAAAAAGTCATATAAGTAACAAGGTATGTAGTTTAATTATCAATAATGGGAGTTATGTTCATACTGATAATCTTATACTTGTTAGAAATTTAAGTCTATCACTATTAAGTATTAAAACCTTATAGACTTTAATTGTTTAATGAATGTGGTGTAGTGTAGGTTACTAAACAGGTTTTGATTTATTTATTTTTTGAAAAGTATAAGAAGAAGATCTTATACAATGCGGTTTATATCCATGATGTTCATTTATTATTGAGGCATCAATAGCATAATAATAGAAAAGGCAAGTATAATGGATTTAATAATATTTTCTTAAAAAGGATGGAAATACTTTACACTTGTACTATTATCACCGAGACAAGTTTATGAATACAAAATGAAGCTGAAAAAAAGTGAAGTTGAAAGGACAAAACAACCATTATGGATGTGAGGGAAATGCAAATAAAGGTATAAATGAATAGAATAAATTTGGTCAAAGTGGAGAAAAAATGACATTTCAACCAAAAGATGAGAGAACAAAAAGAAAGGGTAAGAAAAAAAATTATAGAAAAAAATAAATTAAATTGTGAACTCTTAAGAAAAAAAGAAAGAGATTAAGAATGCTTATTTTTTGGCATCCCTATGATTTTACTTGGGTTTAAAAAGACATATCTTTACACTAATAAATTTGATCATTTTATTCCTAGTGTTTATGTTTGTTCATTGCAAGATTATGAGGATATTTTTCCTAATGAAATTCATAATGGGTTAGCCTTCATTAAGGGAATTAAGCATCAAGTTGATCTAGTACCTAGAGCAACAATACATTATTCATCAATCTATAGTAGTTGTCCTCATAAGACCAGGGAACTTCAAGACAAGTGGAGGAGTTTATGTCAAAAAGATACATAAGAGAAAACATGGGTCCACATGCAATTGAAGTCTTGTTGGTACTAAAAACATGTGGTGCTTGGACAATATGTTTTGATTACCATGCAATTAATAATAGTATATTAAAGTATAAAAATTCAAGTACTAAGCTTGATGTTATGTTAGATGAATTGCATGAATCATATATGTTTTCTAAAAATGAATAGAATGCTTTAGAAATATATATTAGAGTTGTTTTGACATGTGAGAAATAACTCATTGTTTACTTTAACAAGAAACTTAATGGCGTAACTCTTAATTACCCAACTTATGACAAAAAGTTGTATTCAGCGAGGACTTTAAAAACTTGACAACATTATCTTTGTTAAAGAGAGCTAATGATTCACATTAATACTAATCCTTGGAGTACTTGAAAGCTAAGGTAAGTTGAGTTGACTGACATGCAAGTGGATTGGAAATTGAGATGCTCTTATATGTGTTTAAATACAAGCAATGTAATTATCATAAAGGTATATTCTTCTTAATAATCTAAATACTAATTCAAGTTAATTAGTTAGTTTTGGGGTATTTTGAAGCTAGTTTTAAATTGGGTCAAGTGAGCTCATTAAGTTATCGTAAGGTTTTATTTTCAAGAGAATAAATGCTCTTTTGTAAGATTTATTTTTTGCATTTAATACAAATAAAGTTGGCACATGTTGTAGTATCGAAAATAGAATTTTCTTGATTGAACTACACTCTCCAAGAAAATGATCGGTCTTTGTTGTGATCTTATACTTTTTTATACTTGTTTCTAGGTGAGGATGTTTTGTGAGAGTGTGTAATCTTGGTAACTAGGGCAAATTGTTTATTATGTCAAACTAAATTATCACTCTCAAATCTGAATTAGATAGATCTTGGGTTGGTGTATTCGATTAAGAATTCTGTTATGATTTGTATCACGTGTTATCTTTAAAAATAAATATAAAACAATTATTTTAACAACAATATCAAAGAAGCCCTTTTCGTTATTATATGATAGCTTTTGAAAAAATTGTTTAGTTAGTCAAATATTCTTTATTTTCTCCACATAATTTCATTTTAAATCTTGATGTTATAAAAGTTAAAATAATTTATTTTGCATTCAGAATTTCATTTTACAAATAATTTTAACCTAATATATGTTTTTTTATATCTAGTTTTCTAAAATAAAATCACGATCATAACAAATTATTATAATATCATAATATATATATATATATATATATACACACGTGTAACCACCGTGCCAGACGATTCAATTTGGAAAACACATTAAGGGTTCTTCTTTTTTTTCCTCTCTGAAAAAGAAAAAGAAAAAGCATGGTTTACCCTCCTCACCTCTGACTTTTCGTCTTATAAAAAAATCGTTAGCAACAAACTCACCTCTCACCGTACACGTTTACGGTGACAGATGAGCCCGCACGTGCATAACGCCCTGACCAGCACTGTCGTCACCGATAACGAAAAACGACAAAACCCTAAAACGGTTTTCAAAAACAAACAAGGAAGCTTTACAGTCAGAGACTACAAGGCAGGGTAGTGTACAGTTACAACTTAGCTAATAACCGTATAAATTTGTTTTTCAAAATATTTTCTGTTCAAAAAATTATTAAAATAATATTTTTTATTTTTGAAAAATCATTTTTGAAATTAATATATCCAAATAATCTAAAAACACTTAAAAAATATTAATTTAAAATATAAAAAATTCAAAATAATCTAAAACACCAAAAAAATATTAATTTAAAATATAAAAATATATATTTTTACAAAAAAAAATTCACCCTCTCTCTCCTTCTTTACGTTACGATGTAATTAAAGAAAGGAGAGAGAAAGCAGAATGGAAAGAGTTGTTGAAACCGAAAACCTGAAACTTGAAATTTTCACGCCTGCGCTGTTATGATGCCTTCCTTTCTGTGATCAGATGAGTCAACAACTTTCGAATGATGAAGGAACCGCTCTCTAACTTTCGGATTCTTGCGAGAAAGTCTTTAAAAGGGTGTGCAGCACTGTCTTGAAAAATGCTTTAAAAAAATTGAATTTTTTTTAATTTTTAATTTTAGTATTTTTAGATTATTTTTAAGTGTTGATATCAAAAATAATTTTTAAAAAATAAAAAATATTATTTTGACCTATTTAAAAAAAAACATTTTAAAAAATAACTTCAACCACACCATTAAACAGACACAAAATCCCACAAGGAATGAAAGAGATTGTCCACAAGGGGTGTGACGTGGTAGCAAGGAGCTTGAGATCTGCACAACATGTCTCGAGTTCGAGTCAGGGCATATATTTTTTGTAAGAGTCACGAGACAACCGGAATTTTATTAACTCACCTAAACACACAAAAATATACTTTCTTTTCCTTAAATCCCAAAAAAAAATCCCAAAAAAAATCAAGAGATCCTCTCACTTGGCTCATATTATTCACCGTGGCAAGTAATAAACCCGTACCACAAGCTATGGAAAGAAACAGAATCCAAGAAATCCATTATTCACACAACATGCAAAAGATTCTAAAAAGGGGGGTTGATTTGTGAAGAAAAAAGAAAGTCTGGGGAATTTTATCAAGAATTTGGAAATTGAGGACTAAACTGTAAGAAATTATGTAATTGAATACTGATTTTGGGACTGTGAATGCGGAGGTGTTTCTGTTTTTGGAGCGTGCTGGTAAGATTCGGGGCAATGATGTGATGTGATGTGATATTTTTTCATCAAAAAAATAATAATAATAATAATAATAATAATGTAATATATTTTTAAATAAAAAAACAATTTTTATTACACCACTATTATTTTACACAATATTCCTCTACCTTGTGAGTGTAATTTCTTTCTTTCTTTCTTCTTCATTTCTATCTTGACGTGAGAAACTGGTCAAAGTTCACATGGCCTATAATCTTTATTACATACGAGTAGATACATAACATCCACTGCACGTAAACTATTCTGTACCTTTTCTTTTCTCTTTGTGAGCAGGAGATGATGAGGTTCGCCAGATGAGGAATAATTGATACAAGTAATCAAGTAATATATCTTGATAATAAATAGCTTCTGATATGTGTAATAAATTTTAAGTTCTGATATGTATAATAAATTTTAAGTTTGAGTCAGACTTATAGTTCTTTTATAGAAGTATGAAATAATCAGAATTTTTACTTGTTTATCTAGACCTCTCATAAGGGCGTAACGTAATGACGAGAGACAGAGTACAACTCTCGTAAGAATTTGAGACAGAGACGAGTTTTACTCGCTCACCCGGATCCTTGTAAGGGGCGTGGCGACAAAGAGTTTGTGATCTACACATCATGTTTTGAGTTTGAGTCGGGCGTGCACTACTTGTAAGAGTGCAGGATAACCCGAGGTCTTACTTACTTATATGAATCTATTGTAAGGGGCATGACGTGATGACAAAAAGCTTATGATCTACATTGCAGGTTTCAAGTTTTAGTCTAGGGCATGCACCTCTTGTAAGAGTCTAGGACATCCAGGAGTTTTTACTAGTTAACATGGACCTCTTGTAATGGGCATGATGTGATGACAAAAACTTGTGATCTATATTGCGATTTCAAGTTTGATGCACCTCTTGTAAAAGTCTAGAACATCTAGAGTTTTACTAGTTCACTTAGACCTCCTGTAAAGGGCATGGCGCTAATGACAACAAATTTGTGATCTATATTGCGGATTTCGAGTTTGAGTCGACATGCACCTCTTGTAAGAATCTAGGACAATTAGAGTTTTACTAGTTCACTTTAACCTCTTGTAAAGGGGTACAATATAATGATAAAAAAAATTTATGATTAACATAATAAATTTAAAATTTAAAATCATGTATTTTATAAAAATCTGAAATAATCAAAATTTTATTTAGTGTTGTACCATGCAGAAGTGTCAGTTTCTCGAATAAAAAAATTGAGATAAGTGATTGACGGTAACCAGTAACAGAAGAGAAGGAGAAAGCAGAAGGGTAAAATGGGGATGAATAATTGAGGAAACAAATGTGTTCGCTGTCTCCCACGAGGCCTGCAATAATATCTTGAACAGTCAAACAAGCAATGCTCATCATTGTCTTTGCTCAACAGCAAAACTCTCGCAGTTACGTTACCTGCTGTCGTCTCCCGTTTGATATTCGTCTCTCTCTCTCTTTTCCAAATAAAAGAATGGCATTGCTCGTTTTTTGTTTTTAATTACAGAAAAAAAATAAACTTTTTTGCGAAAAAGAAAGAGTTTTATGAGCATCCCCGCATCACTTGCTTTGTGTAAAGATTTTTTTTTTAAAATATTGCTTTTCCTTCCTCTAAAATTACCTTTAGTTTCCTAACCAAATAACGTACTTTGTAATTTTTTATTGAATATTAAAAACTTGTGATTAAGAATATTTTTTTTTATAATTTTAGGTTTGAGTATTGCGATTGTTAATACGAAAGTCATTAAAAACTTCTATAATCGTTAACTTCAAAACCTATATAATTAGTCAATATTTTAATTCATTGATATTTAACACATATAAATTCTCGATAAATAGCATTATATTTATAGAATAATTATAGAATAATATTCCAATAAAGATTCTAAATCAGTTTAATAAGGATCACACTAATCTTTCTTTTATCTTCATAAATCATCTTTTAAATTAATGTTCTTAGACACTCAATATAGCAAATTTCACTACAATTGCAAAGTCTATCTTGTTTTTTTTTTGGCAAACTACATAACACTAGCAAATACTTTTCTTAACCTTCTTTCTTGCGCGAAATATATCATTTCTTGATCGTTAACTTCAGTATTTGTAGTTTGCATTACTTACTATATTAGGCAAATTAGAGTCTATTTTTTACCGTGAATAAATAATCAACAAATTTTGGCATCCATTTCGTTTGTTTCAATTCTATTTTAATTAAAATTAATTATATATTGTGTTATTCATTTCGGTACTTATTCTTTTAATTTATTTATTTTTAATTCTTTTAACTTTTTCAGTTCTTCCAGGATACTTTTTCAGTTCTTCCAGGATAGTCGCTATTTTTTTATCGTCTTTATGTAACTATATTCTTAGTTTTGGTTTATTTATTTATTTATTTTCTCTTTTGTTGGGGTTTTACTTTTTCTTTTCATATTTATTTGATTGTTTTTTTTCTAGTAATTTTTTTGGTTATGAGGTTTTAATGTTTTTCAGTTATTTTATTCAATTGAAATTGATTATATATTTTTCTTTTCATTTCAACCCTTATTTTGTTTTTGTTTTTGTTTTTTTGCTTCGATTCCTTTAATTTTTTTGGTTTTTTTATTGGTATTTATGTATATGTACTCTTAGTTTTAGTGTGTAATTTCTATCATTTTCTCTTTCATTGAGGTTTATTTTTATTCAATTTAGTCCTTAAATTTTAATTTTTTTATAATTATTTTAAAATTGATATTTCTTCTTTTTTAACAATAATTTGTTAAAAATATAGCATCGAATGGTAAATTAGTTAGGTTATTATTCTTAGTCTTATTATTATGTTTGAAGGTAAACAGTGAAAATAATTTGCTAACAAAAGTAAACAATGAAAATATTTATATAAATATTTTCTTTTTCATTTTGGTTCTTATTTTTTTAATTTTTGGTTTAGTTTCAATACTTTAATTATTTTTTTATCTTTCTTAGATGATCTTTATTTTTTTTCCTTATTTATGTATTCATGTCTTTTTGTTTTGATTTTTTTATTCTTGAAGACAATTTAATAATTTTATTATAATCCAAACGATTATAATACTGATATTCATAATGATAATAATATTAATTTTGCTTTTACCCTTTAATTTTTTCATTCAATTATTTTCATTTATTCTTCCAATCAAATAATATTTTTATTATGCTTCTAATATTTGTTTTAGTTTTTCCTTGAATCATAATAATAACAAAAAAAAATTAGATTTAGAAATTTATAGCAATCAATTAGCTTGCTACAGTAAGCAAATAACTCATTTTTAGTTGATTTTATCAATTGCAATTTTATTATCTGTCAATTAAATATGTAGCCAAATAACTAGAGCAAACCCAACAATCATTCAGTTTGATGTAAAAAAATAAATAACTCATCTTTAATGGATTTTTATCAATTATCTGCTCATAAATATACTAGTGGAGTTGTCTTTAATTTTTTAACTTATTTCTGTAAAATTGTATTACTTCATATTATTATTAAACACAAAAAATTAACATTACTTAACAATTATGTTCAGACTAATTACTAATGCAATTGTTTACACATTTGAAATTTTTTTGTTCTCCTTGCAGCAAAGTGCAGGGCAAATAGTTTGTGTATACCTATACTATGCTTTCTTGACTCACTATGTTTTTCTTACAAGTAGACAACAAAACTATGGTTAATGTAGGACATGTAGTATGCTAGTCCAATGATACATTCTAAACAAGTTAATTTTGATTTTTTTTGCAATGAGAGAAATTATAAATAAAAAATATACAAACACACACTTGTGTTTTTTGTGTTATTTATAAAATATTCCTAGTGTGGTATGTATATGTTTACGAGTAATTTATTTTTTTTTAACAAAGGAAATTATCAATTGAGAAAAAAAAATATCAATTTATTTATTGATATATTTTTTTTCAAATTTTAATGTATTTTTTAATTAGAATAGTGATATCTCATACCATATTATTAACATTCTATGCCAATTTGTGCTCTATTGTCAGAGTTGTTTTCACCTAACTATTTTTTATAAAAATCTTTGATGATAAATAACTCTGCATGAAAGCCATTAAGGATTATGGTAAAATCATTGGTTTTTACATATTCATACTTTTTAAGTATCAGAGAAAAACTAAATTAAATATTATTATCTTGTGAGAAGTTACAAAATACATTTTAAAAGTTTGTAGACAAATGTAGAAACAAATAGTTTTTTCAATACATGCCTTAGTAGGTCATGCCTTATTAGGTCATTTTCTATAATTTATTGCTTAACTTTTTATACAAAAAATATATTTTCAATTCAACCTTTAATATATAAAAGTGTATTTTTTTTCCTTGCATTCAAATCACAAAAGATATAATAATATTTGCAAGAAAATGTATTGTTTTTTTAGGACTTGACTTGTTTTGATTGTAAGACTACATTAGCATAAACTAGATTAAGTTCTCTAAAAAATATTCTGTTTTATTTTTCAAGAAATAAACCTTGAAAATAAATTAATGAAAAATATTTCTCAATCATCTCTAAATAATATAACTACTTTTTTATAATAATCTTACCATAACTCTCCATCATTGCCACAACCATAATCACCACCACCCCGCCATCAGTAACCATACGGTCAACGACAATACATCCAAAAATTATCAACCCGACTATTATTACATTATGATTATAATCGTCGTTTATCGTTGTCCCTCAACAACTCTCTAGCACCACTGTTGTTGTCGCTAGCATTATATTATCACCACTACCTTATCATTAAAGTAATTATCATTTCATTATTGTTTTCAGCAATCACTATTCTAACAATCATTATCTTCTTACAATTATCATTATATGATTTTTATTCAAACAAACCCTAGAAAAAATATTTTTAAAAAATATCATAGGTGAAAATGTTTTTTTGTTTGAAAAAATAGCACATTTAGAAAAAAATGCTATTAGGACCATGCTTTTTAATAAAAAAACGCTGTTATGAACATTGTATATATAAACACTTGTTCCACTAGCATAATATATCTTTTGAGAAAACACATGTATTTATAAATTTTTTGTTATATATATATATATATATATATTTTTCAAAATCCTTATTTTATTCCAAAAATAATTTCAAATATGTTAGTTCTAAAATAAAAATCATTATTACCAATATTATTGGTATTAAATACTATAAACACAACTATTATTAAGACTACTATAATTATAGCTATCATAAATATTGGATTCTTTGGGTTTATTAAGTCTTCGTGTTTTCATGTAATTTTGATGTCTTAATATCAAAAATAATTTTTAAAAAATAAAAAAAATTATTTTAATATATTTCTAAACAAAAATTACCTTAAAAAACACAACCCCATTCCAAAAATTACACTTGATTTCTTTTTTCCTTTGAAAAAAGCAAACGACAGAAACTTTCTGGTTTCTCCAAACCCCAAGAAAGACCAAGACAAGAGAGAGGAAACAAATCCAAACACCATTTCCAACACCAAATCGCATATGTTTTTCGAGGGACACACCCACCTACCCACACGAGTGGTTTTCCAGTGAGTTTGCATGAAATGCAACGCCCCCAACAAGATCGAGAGAGAGAGAGAGAGATCAGTTTCAAAACAAGGACCCATGACCTCATTTCTCCAGACTCTACCGGCCGTATAAATATACAGACTAAACACTTAGTTTTCATGGATGGAGAGTGAGAATCAGTGAGTGTGCTTCTCTTCTTTTTGGTAATGGTCATTACTATCTTTCCTTTTCTCATCTTACAGTGAAACCCCATTTCATTTTCTTCATCTTTTCAATCCGGTTTCTTCTCTGTCCAGACCAGAAAAAAAATGATGGTTTCTGTCTTGCCAACGAGCCCTTTGGAAACGGGCAAGAGAGGGCTAACATGGAGCTGCATTTCAGTTTCCTTCGCCTCCTGATAGATCACTCTTCTCCTCTAATATCTCTCTGTCTCTTGCAAAACCAAGCCCCCCTTCCTTTCTCCTCAGTACAACCTGGGTCTATCTGGTTTAGTTCTTGTCGAGAATGAGTCTGCAGCACCTGATGACTGACAAACATGTTTTCAACGGGTATCCAGACACTTGAACTTCTTGCCTCCACCTCCCCCCTGCTCCACATCTTTCTCTCTCTCGTCAAATGGGGTTTCAGATTTTGAGCCATTCGATGGGCCAGAACAGGAAACCACATTTGAGGATTCAACTGGTTGAAAGACCTGGTGATACGAGTGATGGGGGTTTTGGCTTTCAAAAAAAGAGGTTGTCTTTTGTGGTTTAGGCGAGGAGAGATGAGCTTAAGAGCGTCTTCTCTTGGTAGAAATGGGCATCAAAGCTTTGCGCTAGAGGCATTGGAGACCAGCTGAAGATGCTAAAGCTAAAAGAGCTCTGTGGCTCAGTATGGTCCTCAAAACTGGAACTTGATCGCAGAGAATCTTGAAGGAAGATCAGGTAAACCCCGTACAAAATCTGTCGTAAGAAAGTGTAGAAGGTGTTTGTTTGAGCCAAAAAATTCCTCCAAGATGTTAACTTTGTGCACCGATCACCCCATTAAACAGCTAGGAAGTCTTATGATTCTTCCATTGAAAGATCAAATCTGTCAGTAAAATTTTTGCTCTATATTCTGGTTTTCAGGTAAGAGCTGTAGATTAAGGTGGTTTAACCAGCTAGATCCAAGAATCAACAGGAGGGCAGTTCACTGAAGAGGAAGAGGAGAGACTTCGTGGCTGCTCATAGAATTTATGGCAACAAATGGGCTATGATTGCCAGGCTATTTCCTGGCAGGACTGATAATGCAGTTAAGAACCATTGGCATGTGATCATGGCCAGGAAACAGAGAGAAAATTCCAGCGTTTACCGGAGGAGAAAGTCAACTTCTTCCTCTCAAATCCTCCATAAGAGATCATTAAATGCCACTTTGCAAACAATGCATGCAGTGAATCAACAACCATCTCAGCACTATCGAGGAGTCTGGTTCAACATGCACTGATCTCTCTCTCACTCCCTCTTCAACCAAAGTTCCTGCCAGACTTTTCACCAGGTTCAGCCCTCAAGGTTGTTCCCAAAGGGGGTAAGTGCTTAATTTCCCAAATCTCTGTAAATTATTATTCTTATCATTTCATAGTTTTCCTTCATGGGTTTTTAAATCTGGACTTGTTGAAATTCATTATAGCTTGCTATGGTTTTTTGGAGTTTCAGGTTCTTCGGCAGAGAAGGAAGCGACTGTGAGAAATATGGATTTTGACAGAGTTCTCCGGCAGCAATTCAAACTCAGACGATTCTTTAACTGGGTCAGTGGTCACCGGCAGTGGGCCAATCCCGCGCTCTCCGGTGACTGTGAAACTAGGAATGAGAAAATCAACGTGCCCTTCATAGACTTTCTAGGAGTAGGAGCTTCATAAGATAAGTTGGATGGTTTTTAGGTAAAATTAAAGAAAAGAAAACTGGAGTTTCAGGTGTAATTGACAATGTTTAAAGATCAGTAAGCTTAATCAGAAAAAAAAGAGAAGAACAATGAGAGAGAGAGAGAGAAGGGTGTTTCTCTTCTGACCACTGGTTACTGTGTGAGTCATGATGAATGAATGAGATCTGCCATCTCTGGTGAATTTTCAATGCTGTGCGTGTCTGTGTTGCCTGATATGCTGCTTTTTTGTTGACCATGTTTTTTACGTTCTAGTGCAATTAATACTCTTTCATCTGATTAGTTACTTATGATGCTTTCCCAATTGTGCCATTTAGGGATGTTTGTTTAAAAACATTTTAAAAAAGGTTATTGAAAAACAATGATTTTTTTTAATTTTTAAATTATTTTAATATATTAATGTTAAAAATATCATTTTAATATATCTTTATATAAAAATACTTTAAAAACAATATAAATTATATTTTCAAAGAATACTGCAAATCAAGTGGGGTCTGTGAATCTCGGATGAGTTTCCATCCATTAAAAAGTAGTTAAAATTATATTTTAAATTGTTTTATAAAAATTTATAAAAAATATTTTTAAAATTATTTTTAATATTATTACATTAAAAATGATTTAAAAACATAAAAAAATAATTTAAAATTTTCAAAAACACTTTTTCCCCTCCCAATCATCCATTTTCAATGTGGAAATTAGTTTTATCTCACTACTTTAGGCTATATTTGATATTGTGTTTTTGAAAAAATAAAATAATATTATTTAATATATTCCAAACAAAATTCATTTTTTATAAATAACTTCTAAATATACAATTAGATGGTTTGGTTAGCATTTGTTGTTAGGAAGTTTCTGAAATTTTTCTGTGAAGGAAAAATAGGCCCATTTACTCGGCCCTCTTTAGGATATCCGTGGCTATTCTCTTGTTGTTCAATGAAAATATAATTAATTAAAGTGTTACGGGGGATTTAGAAAATTGGGAAGCCGTTGGTTTTGGTTCTCAAAATAAAAGCTTACAAGTCTTGGGATAATTAACTGGAGATAGCCTCTTTGTTTGTAGAAAGGGGCTAGAAGCCAAAAAAAAGAAAAGAAGCTTACAAAAACAATACAACGGGGCCTCACAATACCTCATAACATCCATGCAAGAATATCTTTAAGGAAGTTAGGGAGCCTCCTCATAGACATGAAGACCAAAGTCAAGATTATAACTTCTAGTAGCTGGAGCATCGGCAAGCGTATTTTGTTCACTAGATAGCTGTAATTGTACAGCACCAATGGTCGTGGATCTTCATTTTCTACAACATAAAATGATGTTGTATAGATGATGAGTTGAGACTGTAACAGAAGTTAAGAGAGTGACAGCATGCATCGAGTCGCACTCCAATCTCCATATCCAGAATCCATAGTCCCAAGACCAAACTAAGCCTTTCACCACACCTAAATTTTAAATATTTCTTTTTTTGTGCTTACTTAAATATTTTAATAAATATGTAATTATTTATAGCTCTTAACAATAATGCGATGCAGGATATCTAAATGATATTTCTAATATTTTAACTTGAATGTTTCAATTATGATCTTTTTAAAAATTAAAAAAATAATTATTTTTTAAAAAGATTTTTAATTTTAAAATTGAGGTACGAGGAATACATGAAATTAATATGTAGATGCTTGTTATATAATATGTATATCGAACTGATTCCAAAGAGAATTATATATGAAGATATTATTTATATGTATAAAAAAACTCACATAATAGTTATGTAAAGTAATCCAAATAGGTTCAAAGAAGACTTCAGTGAATTTCTTCAAGACACATGGATTAAGGTGAACTTCAAGAAGATATTAAATACTTAAGTACAACAATTGATTAATTTGATTTATATTCAAGAAACGCTTGTAGATGAACATTCAAACATTACAAAAAAAATCTGAATAAGAAGATCCAAATATGTTAGTTTTGAACTTTAGCTATTGTTTTGGTCATAAATAGAGATATATAAGAAATATTAATGTGATTTTAGCTGTATTGAAAGTACACATTGATAAATATCTAGAGATATATAGAACACTTTCTGTTTTTATACGATGAGAGATAACTTTGTGTTTGGTTTTAAGCTTTGATTTACCTAGTGAATTATAGAAAACAACTTTAGCTTTATTTATATATTATTGGGCTATTGGTTTATTTATCTTTCAATTATTATTAAGCATTTTAAAAAGATATCGCGTCTTTTATTTAAATATGAAAAAAATTAAATTATCATTATTTATTAGGTTTATATATATTCATTAGGGATATCATATTAGACTTGGGATACTTTCTAGTATACATATTTATTTGTAAACAATTTTTTGAAAAACACTAATTTTAAATTAAAAAAATTGTCATTCTTGCTATCTTTTGTGTGATTGAGTGATTTCGATACTAAGTTATTTATTGAATTTACAAACTCTTCAAATGGCTGATTAACTTTATTGTGATTTTATATTGCTCTATGCGTCTATTTATAAGTGTGGACAAGAGTGATCATTGTGTATAACTTTAATTCTCAAGGTTGGTTCTTACTAGGTCAAGTTGCAAGCCATTCAAATATGATTTTAGCATATCCTAGACAATATTTGCATCATTTGAGATCACTAAGCTATCTTATATAAATAATGTTATGATTTGATCGTAGCAACCTGTTGTCGTAATCAAGAGTAACAAATAAGCACATATTGGATACAACATAAACTAATGAATGTAAAATTGATCGTGAAATCTTTAATTAAGATGAAATGAGATTTGAATAGAGTTTCAAATTTTATTCAAAAAATTAATGACTATAATGTTGAAGAATTTGTTTTTAATAAAGTAGATAACTCCATGATATATAATATCTAACTCAAAACATTCATGATGAAGAGATAATAGTTACACTGAGAAATTGATAATTGAATGGTTAAGTCCATCAACTTATAATTTTTCTAATATTTAAGGGATCATGGTAAAGTGCTTATAATTATACTTGTTCTTTAAATATAAATCAATCAGTTTTTAATTAATAATAAATTAACTTATTTAATGTATTTAATCTTATTTTATTTTATTTAGAATTATGGTTTATATAAGAAAACTTAATGAGTCACACATATAAGAACTATTGATTATAAATTAAAAATGTGAGTTGATTGTGAATAAATTATAGAGATTGAAGAATATAACATAATTAATATCAATGATTACAGTGCGGACCTAGAAAAAAATCAAGATCGAAAAAAATTTCTAAAATTATACTAAAATAATATATGTGATATTATTTAAGAGGAAATTTAATATTTGTCATTTATAGGATTTTAGATTTTCTTATAAATAGAATGCTATGCCTCTTATTTTCTTCCTTTGATAGCACAATAGAACATTTTACAACTTATTAAACACAAAAGAAAAAAAATATAGTACTCAAATACAAAATAATTTTTTTCTCCTAAAAGAGGGTTTAATATATTTCTCCAGTTGGCGGAGGGTGACTGGAATACTAAAAAAAACTCCCTCTTCGCCATTTGAGTTATATCCCTCGGGTATACTTCATATTGTTAGAAAACAACATTTAGAAGAAGGGTCGAGGTGTGAGAGTGACTTTTGAGATCATTTCAATTTCTTCTACCTGCATGAATGAAATACCCAAAGTGGTTTCAGAGAAGAATGTGGTTCATGTGCATTACCATTTGAGACATAACACTTGAATAATTTATGGTTTGAGACAACCCAGCCTTGAAGTAATTATTCAAAGTTAGAAAGAAAGTATTATCTTCAAGTAATGTTCATTTAAACTCTACAAAACCTTAGATCCGTCTAAGAAAATTCTTGGCATTCCATAAAAAAATTAAATTTATCATTTTTGCTACGTGTATGAATTTTGAGAAACCTCAACATTGGTAGTAGAGACTTCATTAGACAATTAAGGTTGTTGTTGCATGTTTTAATTGTTATTGGTGTTAATTACAAATTAAAAGTTGTGTGAAAAATTTATTTTTTCACAAAAGTAATCTTCTCTCTATATTTTTCTAAATTTTTTTTGGCTACTATTCTAAGTTAGATCTAGCTAGAATCCTAAACAAAAAGACAATTTATGTTTTGTGGCTCTATTAGTGGTGATGCAGATTTGATAGCAGTGTCTAGTTAGATACATAGGCTAGCTCACTATTTTTAATTGAGGCAACAAGTCTACTACCTTTCTAGAAGCGGTGGTCGAAAACACTTTGTTACATATAGCCTTGCACATTGCCATGCACATAAATGGCAAAACAAATCTAAGATTATGATTATTGACTCAAACAAAGTTTAATAAACTCTATTAATTTTAATAATATGATTAACAAATAAGATATCAATAACATATAAAGCAAAAAACAACAACAACTAAATGCAAAATATATGTTACGCAAGGTTGTGGCTGGGTTTAGGGCGCGCCCTCCATCTTTCGAACCGGTTCGAGTCCCGAGTGGAAGTGAGGCTGGAGGGCTCGTCCCCTCATGTCCTCTGGGTCCCTTCCTTGCGTGGTATATGCTATCACCCTCGCGGGTGCGCTTACACAGCTCATTTGGGCTTGCGAGGATGTTCAAGTGAGCTCGGGAGAAATAATCGAGATGTGTGTAAAGTCTGGGCCGGACACCGGTCATAAAAATGTGAATATTATAAAAATATATCTTCATAATATTCCTAAAATATCTTAATGATCTAAAAAAAGAAGTAAAATCAAATTAGAATGGGACAATTGCATAGAAAGAAAAATGAATCTCTATTCCTTATAAATAAAATAATAAATGACAAAATTAAAAAAAATCATGAAGCTTAATTATTATAAAAAATTGACCTAGGTTTGTATAAGCTATTAGATAGGTGAATTCTAAAAAATATATCCTCCAAAATAACCAAACATGACAATATTTTATCATCCGACTTTAGCAAAACTCAAACCAAATATATTAAAGTTCAATTCTCAAAGATCAATCTAATATTCAAGGTCCAAATAAAGAAACAATTGAACAAAACCAATAATGATAGATGAAACAAAAACAAATCTGGTCCAAGTTTCAAAACTTATGACACGGATCATGCGGCCCAAAATCATGACATAAAAAGCAAACTTTAAAAATAACGAGTGTAAAAATTCTCAACCAACCAAAATAATTAGGTGTAAATTTTAAAAACAAATTAATTAAAAAAACATAAAAAGAAAAACAAATATAGATTTGAAAAGAGTAGAGAACCAAATTTGACATTAAAAATCATAATGGATGAAATTGAAGAACAATTTCACTTAAGAAAAGGACAAGAAAAACTAATAATAACAATAAAAAGAATGAGGACTAAATTTGATATAAAATTCAAATGTCAATGTATGAAAATGAAAAAAATATTCAATAAAAGATTGAAGACAAAATACATTGCAATTAAAAAAGTTAAGGATAAAATCGATATAAAAAATCAAATGTGAAGGGTAATTAAGTAATTAGAATATATATTAAATAAGCAAAAATACTAATTAACCCTCTCTTTTCCTATAACGAGTAATAGGTCCGGTCTCCAACCCAAGCTTTTTTTTGGTATAAAACACTGCAGTGTCCCCAGTCTTGGCCCGAGACTAATCACGTTCGCACGGGTGGGCCCCAGAAAGGGGTGAAAGTGCTCCCCAAATGGCCGGCTCCATACAAGAGGAGGGTTTGAACCCACTGACTCTCTTAAGGATAGAGCGCCCTCACCACTCACACTAGGACCCCTTGGGTACCAACCTAAAGCTTTATAAGCTTGTCAACTAAAGTAAATTAGTCATTTAAATAAGAGAATCCACAATGAACTATGAGGGTATGCATGGTGAATTTTTTTTATAGATTTTTTTATGATTTATTCATTTTACTAAACACTACCTATATAAAATATTTACAGGTAAAACAAAGAACAAGGTTTGGCTCATAATAAATTTATTAAATGGTAACTGAATATTCTCAGTACTATTTTTTTGCGATTTAGGGTTTTTTAACAATTTTAAAAACACCCTACATTTGTCTAGTATATTCAAATAAATTTGATAAACTTGTTCTTACCTCAAAATTTGAACCTAGAAAGTTAAGAAATAAAATGCACGTCCTTAACCATAATGTAAAAACCTTCGAGCTTATAACTATTTTAAAGGTAGCATTTCCACAGCAAAATCACAAAAGTGAAAAAAATAAAATTAAATATGACTTTATTCAGGTATTCAATTTAAGGTCCAATTTGTTGATCTCCCTCCAATCAAACGACATAGTGTTACATCAAAGGAAACATAGGAATTTATATCATGAGCTTGGAGTTTAGTCTTTGGTGGTATGCAATACATTATTCTATATATAAATAATAGATCGTTGGTCCACTACTAAATAATGAATAAAATCAATTTTTTTAACATACAAAGAAACATCCGGGCATTGTTAACATTTTTTCAATTAAATAATTTATTTTAAAATTGTGTTGAAGTTGACCTAAAATGACTTGATGCATCTAGAACAACCCAAATGACCAGTAAAAATATAGTTTGTCTATAAAAATTTAAGACAACATTTCTTCTTCTTAAAAGTTTTTGAAAAAATAACACATTAGATTGATTCTAAATCCAACTTAGTTTAACACGTTAAATGCAGTGATCCGGATCATGAGACCATAATAACCTTGTATAAAGCATATTAAAACAAATTATGAAGCTCAATTTTCAATCAACCCAATATTAAAAGATAAAGTTAAAATAACAAATTAAAAAATAACAAAATAATTAACCTGCCAAATATCATAAAGAGCAAACAAAAAATGACTTGAGTCAATAAGAGTTAACCTGCCAAACATGCGATTAATGTCATGAGACTATGATAACCCCATAGAAAAAATCTAAATAAATTATGAAATCTAATTTTCAGTAAACTCATTGTTGAAGGTTGAGATTAATAAAAAAAACAATCTACAACATAGCACAATAAAACAATCTAAGTTTATATGGGTTAACTCACAAAAGACGTAACTTGATTCATATAACCAAGATAATCTCTTACAAAGAAAACTAAAATAAATCATAAAACCTAATTCATAACCAATCCAATTCTAAAAGATGAAATTGAAAAAAATCTATTCCAACAAGACAAAAAACTCTAGTTAATCCGTCAAACCTTCAAACCTAAGTAATTAAATCTAGATAACCTTATAGAAAACAAACAAAAATAAATCATAAAATTTATTTCATAATCAAACCAATATTGAAGGGATTTAAAAAAAACATCAATTAGAAAGAATTTTTTTAGTCAATCGAGTAACTCTACCAAACCAAAATAAATTATGAAACATATTTTTCAACGAAATCAATATTAAAAGATAAAATTTTGTTTTAAAAAAATTAATTAAAAAAGACAAAAATACATAGCCAACCTAGTTAATATGCCAAATCCGTGATATAAAATATGAGATTGTTCTAACCATGTATAAAACAAATTATAATGAATTATGAAGTATAATTTCTAAATAATGAAGTATAATATTAGAGAGAAAAAATATAGATTTAGAAAAAACTATTCAAATACATTGTATATTGTATGATAAGAATAGTAAAAAAAACAGCATCTTTAGTTTATACTTTAATAATAATAATAATAATATAATCCTTACGTAAATTTGAAAGTGTAACATAATTACTTGGCATTCTGCATGTGTATAAACTAAAAGATGTATAATAATATAACCCTTAGGCAAATTTGAAAGTTGAATAATTGATATGAAATTTCTAAGTTCGAACATTTACTAGGGTCTCCAAGCTAACAAAAAGACTTTCGATACTATACGGTCTCGAGTTTAAATTAAAACATATATTTTTTATAAAAATCTAAAATAATCAGAATTTTACTCACTTATATATATCCATATATTTCATTTATTTTATTTATTTATAGGAGGCGGGTTTCTCGCATAAAAACATTTGACAGGTTTCAATCATTCTGAATTATATAAGTTTTCAAAGTTTCCATAACAACGGGGTCCACTAGATAACATTATTGAGGTCGAAGAGGTTACAGCTATCAAACTCTTCCAAGCTATTGTTAAACATATACTCTTCTTAGACCTGAGCTTTCTTATCTTCTTTTCTGGATACTGCTGAAGCAAATCACAGTTCTTGCAGAACATCTTGAATCCAGGTAAAGTACTTAAACTTCATCTTCTTCGTTTTGTTGATGTTTTTGTTTTCACTTGTAACTATTGTTTGAATCAATTGATCTTTCTCAGTTTTTATAATCCATGCCTTACAGAATTCACACTAAATTGACCGACCCTTAACCTTGATTTTTCTTTTTTTAATTATTATTCTCTGCTGTTTTTGCTTAATTAGTTTAGCTTTACACTTTATTTGTTCAATTTCCATTATTTTTTATTCAATACTTTGGTTTTTACTTTTTGTAGGGAAAAAAATGGTTCGATCAGATGATCCATTTTGGAATGATGTTGAAGATATGAATAATGGTGGCATGAAGTGTAAATTTTGTGGGCATTTATTTGCCGAGAATACTTCCATTTCGAGGATCAAATGGCATCTGTCAGGAGTGAAAGGGCGTGGTGTTAAAATTTGTCAGAAAGTTCCTCAAGAAGTTCAAAAATTCAGTCCTAGCAGCAATAATCGATGGCCCTCAGAAAAAAAAACTTAAAACTGTAGCAGGCTCGAGCAATAACGAGGCCACTGAAGCAATTTCATCTTCTGTGATGACACAGGAAGGAGATGCTCTTTTCATTGGAGAGCCCGAATATTGGCTGAGTGGCTTCACTGATGAAGACTTTGAGCTTACGAGAGGTGTTTTTCATGAGAGAACATCAATTAATCCTCCATTAGTAAACAATGATGTAATTATGAATGATGTGGAGGACATGCTTAGAGTGAGGACAGAATTAATGGAGGAGAAGAAGAATGATGTGGGGGAACAATAGTGGAAGATTAGCACTGCCTGACGCGGTAGCTAGCTCTTCTGGAGGGCTTGCAAGCAACACAAATGAGATTAATGGAGATGCGCTACCAACAAGAAAGGCTGGTGGGTCAAGCATTCGAAGACCATATGAAGACTATCTGGTCTTGGTTAATGCTCGATAAAGAATCAAGTATTGGCATCTATGGTATGGGGCGGAGTTGGGAAGACGACATTGGTGACACATATATATAATCAGCTACTAGAAAGACCAGACACTTTCTTTCATGTTCTTTGGATCACTTGTTTCACAAGATACCGAGCATGATTAGATTATAGAAAAGTTTATCAAGATGTATTGGTTTAGATCTTTCTAATGAAGATGAGGGAGTTACATGAGCGGTCAAATTGAGAAAAAGAATTAATGAAGAAAAAAGAAATGGGTTTTGATTTTAGATGATCCGTGGAAGGCTTTTGACTTACAAAAAGTCTGGGAATCCTGACCAAATTCGGGGATGCAAGCTGATTGTTACATCTCGATCTGTAAAGGTTTGCCAACAGATGAAAACCCAACGCACAATCAAAGTGGAGCCTATTTCGATGGAAGAAGCTTGGACTTTGTTCATTGAGAGACTTGGACATGACGTAGCACTTTCTCCGGAAGTGAAACGAATTGTTGTGGATGTTGCAAAGGAATGTGCCGGTTTGCCATTGGGAATTATTACAGCATGCTGGAAGCTTGAGGGGAGTTGATGACTTGCATGAGTGGAGAAATACATTGAAGAAATTGAAAGAATCAAAATTTATAGACATGGAAGATGAGGTATTCCCAGTTGTTGAGGTTGAGTTATGATCGGCTAGATAATGATTTAGCACTACAACAATGTCTCTGTATTGTGCATTATATCCTGAAGATCATAAGATTGAAAGGGAGGGATTTAATATGTTATTTGATTGATGAGGGAATAGTTGGAGGAATGAGGAGCAGACAAGCGGCATTTGACGAGGGCCACACAATGCTTAATAAACTTGAAAATGTTTGTTTACTTGAAAGTTGTTTTGATCATTATCATCGCAGATGTGTCAAGATGCATGACTTGATTAGGGACATGGCCCTCCAAATACTCCAAACCAAATCTCCAGATTATGGTCGGGGATTGTGTTGAAGAATTACCGAGATGTGGATATGTGGAAAGAGGATCTAGTGAGAGTCTCCTTGAAGGATTGCTATTTCAAGGAAATTCCATCCAGCCATTCACCAAAGTGTCCCAATCTGTCAACTCTATTGCTACACAATAATGAAGGGCTAGAATTCATTGCAGCTTCTTTCTTTTTTGAGCAACTTGCACCGACTCAAGGTTCTTAATATTTCTCATACAAATATCACAAAGTTGCCTGATTACTGTTTCTGAATTGGTGAGTCTCTCAGCATTATTGCTCACAAGTTGTGTGAAGTTAAAGCTTTGTGCCATCATTAAAAAGCTTAAGGCACTTGAAGAGGTTAGACCTCTCTCTGCACTCCACTTGAAAAGATGCCTCAGGGGCATGGAATGTCTATCCAACCCGAGATATCTCAGGGATGAATGGATGTGGTGACAAGGATTTTCCTAGTGGAATATTACCTCAACTCTCTCGCCTACAAGTCTTTGTATTAGAGGATGAGTTTCTTTCTTGTCCGATAACAGTCAAAAGGAAAGGAAGTAGGAAGCTTGAGGAAGTTGGAAACTTTGGTGTGCCATTTTGAAGGTGAATCCGACTTTTGTGGAGTATCTCCATTCTCGGGGATAAGACCCAATCACTTAGCACATACCAAATTTTTTGTAGGACTAATGGATACTGGGATGATTATAGTAGAATTATGGATGATTATCACAGAAGTAAAAACAATTGCTTTGTGTAATTTGAGTATCAATAGGGATGGAGATTTTCAGATCATGTTTCCTAATGACATTCAAGAACTGGTTATTTATAAATGTTCATGTGATGTCTCACTCTAATAAAGTATGCAACTAATGCTGGAGGTTATCGAGGATATGGGATAGCCATAGCATGGAGAGCTTGGTTTCATCTCCTTGGCTCTACTCTGCTCCCTCACCATTGCCATCTTATAATGATATATTTTCTAGTCTTGTAGAGTTCAATTGCTATGGATGTAGAAGTATGAAGATGTTGTTCCCTAGTCTCTTGCTACTACACCTCGTAAACTTGAAAGTCATTAGAGTTTCTTTATTGTGAGAAAATGGAGGAGATAGTAGGGACGAGGATCGGATGAAGAAGGTGTTATGGGTGAAGAAAACAAGCTGTAGCAGCTCCAAATTCAAGCTCCCACGAGTTAAGAAATCTGGAATTAAAGGGGATTACCAGAGCGAAAAGCATTTGTAGTGCAAAACTAGTTTGTGATTCTCTCCAACATATTTGGATAGCAAATTGTCAGAAGCTGAGGAGGATGCCGATATGTCTTCCATTGCTTGAAAATGGTCAGCCATCTGCTCTCCCTTCTCTTCAAAATATCTTTATACATCCAAAAGAATGGTGGGACTTTGTAGTGCAGTGGGATCATCCCAATGCTAAGAATGTCCTTGATCCCTTCGTAAAGATTTTGTAGGATACAATCATACGAACTCTGCTCTCTGCTTGTAATATAATATAATATTGAATTACAAGTAAGCATAGTGTTTTTATTTCCTCTCTCTCTCATTCTCTCAATCTCGAAGAGGATGTTTGGAAATGCGTTTAAAAAACATTTTTTAAAAAATTAGAATTTTTTTATTTTTACTTTTTTACTTTTAAGTTAAATTTTATTGGTGTTTTTAGATCATTTTGATATGTTGATGTTAAAAATATTTTTTTAAAAATAATAAAACATCATTTTGATACATTTTTAATCGAAAAGCACTTTCCAAAACTAAATTAACCACACTTCCAAATAGACACTTAATACATGTAATGAGAAATTGGGGGATAGTTTTTGTAATAAGAGCTTAAAAATGATCCTTGATTTTTTGAATCTCTTCAATTGAATTCAAAATCAAATTCAATTGAATCCAAAATCAACTATTAGATTCTAAAGTGTCTTTATCAAATTAAAAGAATCTCCCAAACCATGCTAGTTTGACATTTCAGTCTCTGGTCACCTAATTCATTTAAATACAACCAATTTTCTCCAATTGAACCCTTAAAGTGCCTTATAAATAAATAGAAAAAACTATTCTTGTCCAATTAAAACTTGAGCAATTTTGAAAAGCTTATTTGATTATTTTTTTGAATTTGTTGAATATTTTTTGGAATTGGATTTCACATTTCTGATTTCTCAAACTTTATTTGGTAATAATTTAACTTGCATTTGAGATAAGATAAAGAATATAAAAAGGGAAAAGAAGTTTGAATTAATAAATTATCCTTGATTTGAAATGCAATACACACACGCGCGCGCGCGCGGTAATTTTGTCTCATAAAATTTGGTAATTTATAAAGATTAAGAAACCATAAAGTAATTTTAAGTTAAAATTAAAATTAAAACTAAACTTTTGTCCAAGTTATACTATAATATCTATAAGGATAAATATTATGGATTCACATAGTGCTTATCTCTTTTTTGTTCCCTTCACTTTTCTTACTATGGTAACTAATTTTTTTTTCTTTCAAATTCATCATTCCATATGAGCTTTAAGATCTAATTTAATTTTCTTGAGATCAAGTTATTTCAATGTAAAAATTGTCTCGACATTGAGTTCATGCTTTATTTTTCAAAGGAAAAAACATTTATCGCTGTTACGAGAACATTTAGAATTTAAGGATCACAATTTGAAATTTTATTAGTGGTAAATATTTATGCTCTTTTTGTTTTTTTTCCACTTAACATTTAGCTTGTTTTTCATAGTATTTTACCCTTTGGAATTTCTCTATTTTCCTTTTTGGTTGCTTTATTTTAAAACTTTTTATATTTTAGTTCAAAACTTCATTTTTTTTTCATTTTTTATGTTCTTGGACTTGAGTCAAAGAGAAAGCGATCAAAAAAATGAAAAAAACGATAGAGAATGTTGATGATTATCTAATTTTTTCAAAAAACAAAACAAGATGATTTTCATTTGAACAAATTCTATTTGATGTGATGAGTTCCATTAAGATGTTTATGAGCTCTCCTCGTCATAAAAAGTAGATTGGAGTTATAAAATATTTTCTTTCTAGTTTAAATTTGTATTTTTGGATCAATTTTGAGGTGTTTCGAGTTGAGAAATGTTTATTAAGATGAAGAGGATTTTTAGTTGAAAAAACCCTTGTCTCATTTTTTGATCACCTCTTTGGTGGTGACCCATTAAGCAAAACAGACGATATATCATCTACCACAGTAGAGAATGAGTTATGATGTGCTTTTTTTTCTTGAAAAAAGGAGTGGTTGATATTTTGTACATAAAAAAGGAGAGGCTAGGCACGTTGATAAGGACCAGCATAACATCAAGCGAAATCTTGCAAATGGCCCATTGGTAGTGCCAAGTAGGCCTATTACAAAAGTTAGAGCAAAGAGACTTAAAGAGACATTGAATGGGCTAGTTCAGAGTACATGAAATAAGATGGACCTAGAGGGACAAAGGACACCTATAGAGTTTAAAGAGCAGTCTCTAATTCATTTAATCCAAGTCTAAGAAGGGCCCCGTTCAAGTTTTGAAAAGGATTGATGTGTTAAGCCTTATGTCATTGGGCTTATTTTTTCTAATATGACATGGAGTCCAAGTCCAGATTATTTTCTAAAGAAGGGAGGATTTTTAGCATTCAAAAGAAGTTTCCTAGTCTAGGAAGGAAACCTACAAGATTCAAGACCAAATAAATCTTCTTTATCTTATTTTTATGTTGATGCAACTCAAACTTTTTATTTTTGTGATTTAGGTTAATAAACATTAATTAATTTTAGATACTTAGGGTTGTGAGTCTAAGTGTAAGTGGACTTTATACAAATCAACATCTTTGGGTATTCTCGGGTTTAGCTTAGATTAAAAATACATATCTAACCTAAGTTTCAAATAAGGTTTTATGCTTAATGATACAATATATAATATCATAGCTTTTTTGCCACCCAAAAAAAAACATAATGTTGTTCTTCTATCACAATGTATTTTGTAATCGACAAGAGTATGAGATTTACAAAGCTATTCAAAGGTATAGGAATTGAATTCTTTGTAGTAATTTCATTGTTTTTGAAAAACAATTAGTGCTAGAAATTGAAGAATAATATTAATTAAAACATATCATGTGTAGAAATTCAAAGGGTTTGTAAAATTTAAAGGGAATGCAAATCTATACATGTATGGATATGTTAAACAAACGAAAATGAGTGAATAAAATGGAAGAATTCAAACATACACTTGGATTGACGGATTTACCATAAAACCCCATTAGTGCCAAAAAATACTCTACTATACTAAATCTCATGTGTTTACCTATTTTTAATTTGGCTATAAACAAAGAGTATAAAAAACACATTGGATTGGGATGTGGCTGCTGATTAATTTGAAAGTAATCGGCAAATCTCAAGTACTAAGTCAACAGGATTGAATTATGATGAAGGGTGTCGCGACAACATTTTTTTTCGTGCGCTTATATCCCCTGAGGAGAGAGCAGCGTGAAAAGGGTGTTTTATAATAATAAAAATACAACTATAAATCTTAGAAGTTGCCACCTAGTATTAAAGTCACTAGAAAATCTATTGGTCTCGTGAGTATGGGTAAAAGGACATGTTGTGCAAGGGGAAAACGCATCACCCCTAGTGCACCCTACCTAAGGTAAGTTGTAATGTTGTTTTATCTGTTTTTCTAAGTCAGATTTTCTATTTGTCAATCTATCCTAAGACTCGAAGTAGATCTCTTTGCGTGAGAGAGTATCTACCCTCATTAAAAGTTGAAAATCTAATCTGTTCTAAAGTTTGAAAATTTTTTCACAATGCATTTAGAAACCCTTTTTTACTATCTGCAGTGTACTTTGCAATCTAATTTTACACCCTTCGATAGCTAAAAACAAAATAATTATTAATTGTTTTTGATATTTTTGGCCAAATTTCAATGTGATAATCATAAAGCCCGGTTATGATATCCAATTGTTGTTTCAAAACATGAGAAATATGCTATTTTTTTTATGAAAAATATGCTTGGAAAAACCTTGAATTTGGCCGTATGCACGAAAAACAACAATTTTTTTTTGTTTTTCAAAATGCAATTTTTTATAGTATTTTTTGAAAAAATTCAGACCGGGCTCAACCCTAATAAATAGGTCAGCCCAACCAAATTTGGCCAAAAAGGCCCGACTTTATTGGACTTGCGCCGAACCTGGCCTACCCTACTAGGTTGGGTTGAGAACAGGTCCCGCCCAAGAACAAAAAAAATGTTCATAGTGAATTAATTCACTCTGCACTGTTCATGCAATCATAGTGAATTAATTCACTCTCCACTGTTCATGTATTGCATGAACAGTGCAGAGTAAATTAATTCACTCTTGCTTTGTTCATGTATTACCTGAACAATAAAGTGGAAGTTGATGGAGGGCGATGACCGACGTACCTGTCACTACCGCCGGGTAAAGGAGACCGATCTGGTTCTGCTGCTTGTGGCAGCGTTGAAAGTGGTGGCCTGTGGTGGTTGGGAGAGATGCCAAAAGAGTTGGCCTATGCTGGAGACTTGTTGTTGCTAAGCGCCACGGGGACCCGAGCTGCCACCGCTGGAGGTCACGTGAGGTCGCCGGTGCTGAGGAAGAAAACAAGGTGGTGGTCGGCAGCAGAAAAGCTCACACAATGCCGGGGGTGAAGCTAGTTGTTGCATATCGCCGAAGCTCTATTGAGTGCTACTAGAGGACACTGAGGGGCTACCGGTGTTTAGGAAGAATGTGATGGTCCTCACGAAGGTGGAAAATGTCGTCTGGTCGTTCTCCTCTGTAGAAAACACTTCTGCGTGTTTTGTTTCTGTTTTTTTTTCGTGGGTGATGGTGAGGAAGGGAAAGACCGCCGTGTAAAAACCTCCCGGGCGAAAAATCATAAATTGACTAGTTTTTATGTAAAACAAAAAAATTCGTAACTCTTGATTGAGTTATCAAAAATTTCTGAAATTTTGCGTGAAACCTTCTAATATGATACCTTAGCTTGGGTTAAAATTTCAGAATTTTTAGAGAAATTCGAAAATTTGACGAAAAATCACAATTCGACTAGTTTTACGTATTTGATGTAATTTTCAATCCGACCAATGGATTGAGCTGAAATTTTCTGAGGAACCTTAAAATATATTGAATTAAATCTTGTTAAAATTTTAAGATGAATGGAGCTCGGTAGTGCTAGCAAAAAAAAAAATTCATTAAGGGTATAATAGAAATTTGCCATTGAAAACAAAACATATAAGCTCTCCTTCTCTTCTATTAACTGCCAAATGAGCAGAAACAAAAAAAGTGAAAAAAGAAAGAGATCATAACGTGAGAGAAAGAGAGAAAAGTAAGGAAAAACAATAAAAAAATTGAGAAAATACCTTTATAGGCTTGCAAGTTCAACCTATAAAACACTAAGGCAAGTGAAGGAAGGAGGATTTGAGAAGGGGAATTCAGCTAACTTTTGAAGACAAGAGAAATTGAAAGAAAAGCAATAGGTAAGCATTAGAAGTATGGATTTCATGTTTGATTTAGATGTGTTCTTAAGCTTATTTGATTAAGTTGGGAAGTAATTTCATGGAATTTTACCTTAGTTTCCCTTAAATCCTAGATTTTTGAACTTAGGGTTCTTATGTGAATTTGGGGGAAATAGGAGGGGAAGGAAAAATGATGAAATTGAAGTGGAATAGAATGAAAATAAGTTGAAATAACAAGTAAATGAAGAAAATTTTGAAAAAAAAGAAACACTACATTTGGCCAAATGAAGGAAAAAGTGGGAGAATGAGTTTTGATGTTAATGTTTAGAAACAAACCATGTTTAATCATGATAATTGAAAATGTAAGAAAGACTAAATGAAGAGATAACATTTAAATTGAGAAAATAATAATAATAATAAGTAAATTCCAATTAAAAGATAAATAAACTAGTTAAAAGAAAATATGAAGACAAGATGTCTAGATTGTGTTTGAATATAGTATTTAGATAAAATGAATAATATGATGTGAGGATATAAAGAATAGAAGAACTATTTGATGGAGGAATTATGAACATAGAGTAAGCAAAGAAGTAACTTGAGTTAAATATCAGGTTGTATGTAAAATAATGATGTTATATTTGAGAATGAATTTTTATTAGAACAAATTACAAATAAAAATATTATGCTCTTTGTGTTTCGCACTATAAGAAAAATATTGATGGACTAATGATATAATGACAGCTTGATTGATTCAGAGTTGTGCCTCGGAGCCGATTATCGTACAGAGAAGCTGGGTCATCCCTAGCGTAAGGAGGTGATTCGTCACCTTATTTTATAATTTTTAGTTTCTCTAATAATCTATGTTGCTTATTTAATTGATATTAAACGAATGGAGTAAATGAATAAATTGAGTTGTGATTATGTGAATTACCGGTAAATTATGTGAAATTACCGGTTTTGTTGGTTAACAAAGAGGTTAACAGGATATGGGGTAATTCATATGGAAGTACCGGATTGTTTGGCTAAATAAAAGAGGTTAGCTGAGATACTCAGGGTAATTCAAATGGAATTACAGGATTGTATGGCTAATAAAAAAGGTTAGCCAGATGCTAGGTAATTCAAATGGAATTACCAGATTGATTGGCTAACAAAAGAGGTTAGCCGGATGATGGGCAATTTGAATGGAAGTACTGGATCTATTGGTGACTGAGGAAGGAAAGCAAATTTCGAGTAATTATATGGAAGTGTTAGATTTATTTGGTAATTATGATGAATTAGCTGGATTAGTAAATTTTGAAAAGATTATGTAAATTAAGGGATTAAGTTAGATTGAAGTAGAAGTATTAAATTTCAAAGGTTAAGAGTTATTAATTAATATTAGAATAATATAGTGAGTAAGTTACTTAATACTCGTTATTGTTGAAACATGTACACCGCGAGGTGATGCGGATCGTTAGATGTAGGAATACTCCCCGCTTTATGAATTACTATTTTGGAATGTAATATTCATGTCTTTACTTTGAGTGTAAATCCTTTTGTGTTGTAAAAAAAATTAAGTAGAAGGTGTAATATGTAGTGTATGTATTATATATATGTATAGTTGTTAGTATGACCAAATCATTTTCAAAATGATAAGATAAGATAAGATTTATTATAAATATAATATGACTCTTAATCTTAATGTTGTGTTTATGTAGTTTAAAGGCTTACATGTGGTTAGTTAGCATTTATTACGCTTTAATGATGAATTTGTTTATCTTTTTGAGTTGTTTTGGTAGTACATTTATGTTGATTTACTAATTGATATTATGAGACTTTCATATATTGATAAGTATGAATATTGAGTTATTGTTTGATTAATGGAATGTGATCCAGTGATGATTGGATCAAGATGGAAGTCGTAATAACATATAATAGAAGTTTTGTCGATAACTTGGTACCAACAAAAAATAGAGAAAACTTTTCCGATTTTTTTTTAAAAATCCCATAATTTTTAGACATATTACCCAATACTTGACATTGGTAAAGAAATGTTGGGATATTTCATGATATTATAATTTGAGGGTGTTATAGCCGGTCTTTGGGCGTAAAGGGGGGAGGAAGTCGTCGCTCCGTTGGTGGTGCAACCGTCACTGTTTGTTTGTTTCTGCTCGTTCTCCCGTGTTTTCTTTTTTTGCTAGCTTTTATATATGAAGGAGGTAACCGACTGTTCATTGCGTGTAGTGATGGGTTGCCTCCTCGTCACATGCAACAATGTGCTTGCACTATTTAGGTGACTGAACAATGTAGTCATGTATACACGATTTGGGAGAAGGTGCAAATGAACGTTGGTCCCTCACTTTGTAATTGTTCTAATTGCGCTCTCAATTGTCTTTAAACTTTTAAATTTGTTCAATTGTATCCCATTAAATTTCAACAATACCCTTAACTTTACGCGCCTTTTTACTTTGTTCCTTGGTTTTGGATTTATGCAATTGGACCCTCAATTGACTATTAAATTAATTTTTTTTTTCAATTTCACCCTCGACTTCCTCCAATTAACTTGGTAAAAATTGAATTTAGTCTTTGAAAGTTCTGAACTTCTCAATTAAACCTGAAGTAAGCTCAAGAACTTGATTTTTTTTTTATCAATTAAGCCCTTAATAAAATTATTTTAACCAATTTAAAGTGTAATTAAGTCCTTGCACTTAATTAAATTTTTCAATTGGACCCTGAATTATTTCTTAAACATAATTATACTTTAAAATGGCTCATGATTAAATTAAATTGGCCTATAAAAATATAATTATGCCTTTCAGCTTAATTTTTACGCAAATTTATCCAACAATAAAGTATTTTAGCCTTTTATCTGCATTTTTCTTCTTTTGGGCACAAAAAAGATATGATTGGGCTCTTTAAATAGTCCAAAATTAACAACCTAATTTTTCTACCAACACCGGTCTCTTTTTATTTTATTTTTTGTTATTTTTATATTATTTTGGGTAGATTTTGGGGTATAACCCAGAAATGACTTATGGTAGAGGGTCTTAATTTGTTTTTAAAGTATAGAATTGAATCTCAGCCATAGATAATGATGGGACATTGAATTCAAGATATGACAGCGATTCGTCTACCCTACATAGGCAACTGTAGGAAGTCATCGTGCGCAGTTTATACGGATTATATTAGGGTTTGCAAGTACGAAGAAACAACTGATCCAAGGACACAACTTTTGAATTACGTAGATTCAATCTCAACTAGTTGAATGCTCGAAATCGACGAGTTGAAAATCTATGATGACAATGCTTAATTAATTAATAAAGTAAATAAATTAATTCAAATTATGAGATGGACATAAGATGTTGGAGACTAAAAGTAATGGAAACTTATCCAGACAAGATTAACCTTAAAAGTATTTATCAAGAACTTTTGTCAACATCAAATAATAAGAGTAGTTAATTACCTCATGGAATTAAGGAATTGAAATGCCTTGTGTTTGGCATGTGAAATCATCATATGGAATCTGTTTGGCCAAGACAAGATTCAGAAAACACATTTTTACCATAGAACTCAGTACTAGACTTAGACTACTATAATCATTCAGATTTAATAAACTATTTAACACAGGTTCAGAGAGGTGACTTAGACTACTATGCTATTTTTTTCTTCCCAGCTTAGTTGCAAAGGAATGCATTTTATAGAAGAAAATGAGTATTGAGAAAAGTCATGAACTGTATAGCCAGGCTATAAAATTAGAACCAATACGTTTCTCAGCAATAACTTGAGAAGTAGGATGAAGATTTTGATTCGGAGGGGGCATATTTTAAGCGTTGCATGAAATGGTAGATATCATTAGGGTTTCTTTATTGTCGTGGATGCTTTGAAAGAAAGGATCGAACATTAACCATAACATGCTCGGATATCATGAATGATTAAAAAAAAATAACGTAAATGAGAAGAACAAAATCATGAGGATTTTCTTTTTTGTTGACCTTGAAACAAGCTGAGGAATTCAAATAAGAGCTAATTAATGGATAAGGGCTTAGAGAAATGTGGGATTTTGATTTTTTCAAAACCTATCCTCGTGAAATTGTATAAAATAATTGATAAATCACAATCTTTAATGTATATATAACGGTTCATATACGTGGATTCTACGAAAATGAAAGGTGTTAGGAAGTCACCCACAAGATGATTTTGTATACATGCGCGGTTTATCCATGCAGAACACCCATCTTATTTGAATTCTTTTATTCAAGTCTTCTCTTCCCCCTCGATCCCAAAAACTTATTTTGATTATTTGAAACTTCTAAGAAATTATGGAGTAATGCTTTCTCACGAAAACAATAAAAAAAATGAAATAAAGATAATTATTGTGAGATAACTTTGTCAAAGTCAAAGTCAAAGAAATTAATCCTGTAAAAAGAAAACATAAAAAAAGAAGTCAAGAAAAGGCTGATTCTCTTTTACTCGCTGGAAGTGCCTATAAAATGGTGGTTCCATCAAATACCATCTTGCATCAAATCTCCATACATCCTAGCAATAGCTCTGTAACTCTCCATCTCTCCAATCAAGGAAAAGGAAAAACACACAATCAAGCTCTGCCACATTTACAAACATTCTTATATATCCAAACAAGCCAGCCTTTGTTATTATATCTAATCGTATTTTTCTACGTGCCAGCTCCAATACTTAGGCTGCAATGGGAAGCATTGATGACTTCTCCCGTTATTCCTTCCCAGATGATTTTGTTTTCGGAACATCATCGTCCGCTTACCAGGTACATCAGAACATAATATATTTTGCTGCTTCTAGTGCAGTAATTAGGACAGCAGAACATTGTTTAAAATAATAGTAATTATGTTGGTAATTTTTCATTATTATTTATTATGATATACAGTATGAGGGTGAAACAAACAAACATGGTAGAGGACCAGCTATATGGGACACTTTCACTGAGGAACATACAGGCACGTACTAGTCTCTCTCAATAAAAAAATATACTTCAATGATCCGAGGCAGATTATATTTAGACAGAGCTATATATTAGCTTTTCAAATAACAGTATTTTCAACGTTTGCAGAGAGAATAAACGATCATAGCAACGGAAATGTAGCTGTTGATTTCTATCATCGCTACAAGGTACGTATGGGAATTCTTCATCATATTTTGGCTGTGGTCAACTATATATAGCATGCAAGCTACTATATTCTGATTGATTGATTATAACAGTTCTTATAAGGAATTGATAAATATTGTTACAGGAAGATGTGCAAAGAATGAAAGAAATGGGAATGGATGCTTTCAGATTCTCCATTTCTTGGTCTAGAGTATTGCCACGTAAGTTTTCTTGTTCTTGGGATTTCGCTCTTGACGTGGTAATAACCTTGCCGGGATTTGAATGTGACATCTGCTTTCACTGTGTGAATCTCCATTGGATGTATAGCTAATCATTGGATTTTCTTTTGGAAAATGCAGATGGCAGGCTAAGTGCTGGAGTAAACGAAGAAGGGATCAAGTTTTACAACGATCTCATCGATGACCTCCTTAAAAATGGTTCGAACCTTTCCCTTCCCTTCAATTAATCATAATATATTGCCTAAAATCTTATACAACAAAAAGTTTAACATGTATTTTGCAGCCTTACGTTACGCTCTTTCACATGTAGTTCGATCTGATTCTCTGATGCTCTGTAATATGTAGGTTTGCAGCCTTACGTTACGCTCTTTCACTGGGATACTCCACAAGCTTTAGAAGATAAATATGGTGGTTTCTTAAGTCGTAACATTGTGTAAGAAACAACCTTCCGTTAATTATGCTTCAAATATCCAAACTTGTTTTGGATTCCAAATACTATAATCTACTGATCGAAATATTATAATCTCTAAAATCTAAAACATTTCTGTAATTTTTCTCACATAAAACATTGGTTTTCAGAAATGATTTCCGAGACTTTGTCGACCTTTGTTTCAAGAATTTTGGAGACCGAGTGAAGAAGTGGATTACTTTGAATGAGCCATGGATTTTCAGTGTTCAAGGCTATGACCTGGGAACAATGGCACCGGGTAGAATTTCTGCCGTTGTAAATGATCCACGCCGATCCTTAAACACTGGTGCCACCGAAGTGTATACGGTTGCCCATCATTTGCTGCTTGCTCATGCGGCGGCGGCGAAGCTATACAAGGAGAAGTATCAGTCGAGTCAAGGCGGACAGATTGGAATAACACTTGTTTCTCATTGGTTCGAACCTTACTCAAACAGTGAAGCTGATCAAATTGCCACCAAAAGAAGCCTTGACTTCATGCTTGGCTGGTTAGTATTTTTTTATATATATATATATGTTTGTATTTATATATATATATATATATATATATCAAATTCAAAAGTACCCTCTGAATTCTTAATTAAGATAGAAGACTTTAAGATAGAAGACTTTGTGAAGGAACTATCGTATCAAAAGTTTTAGTTATTAGGGGAGATCTCAAAATATGATTTATATTATTATTTTAACACACTTCTTTAAATGAAAGTCATTTGAGCTTGAAATTTATACATATATCCACACTATCTTGTGTTTAATTTTTATAAAATAGAATGAAAGTGGTGAGATTCGAACTCGTAATCGCTAGATCAATAATACTCTGATACTATGTTAAGAAGTCATTTCAGCTAAAAGATTAAGTTTTTAGATGATCCTATGAAAACATAAGGTATTCATTTTTTTTCTTTATGTTGATAGGTTTATGGATCCTTTAACCAATGGCGACTACCCACGTAACATGCATGATTTTGTTGGTGGAAGATTGCCTAAGTTCACCACCGAGGAATCTAAGATGTTGAAGGGATCGTATGATTTTATTGGAATTAATTACTACACAACATATTATGCTCAAGTATTGATGCAGATTATCAGAGCGTTGGGTTCATGTCAGATGCTCGCGCTAACTGGACTGGTAACTATTGATTGATATCTTTATTTCTTTGTGGATTCTATTTTTCTTCAATTAATGATATTTTAACAATAATTATTACATTTATTAACCTTTTTGTTCCCTTTTTATAAATCTGTAGGGGAGAGATATGGAATCCCGATAGGTCCACAGGCTGGTGTGAAATGGCTTTATATTTATCCCGAAGGCATACGCAAGCTTTTGAACTACACCAAAGATCAATACAAGAGTCCAACAATTTACATCACTGAGAATGGTATGGTTGAGATAAATGATCATACATTAATTATGCTAAATTTAAATTTCTTAGTATTTCTCTAAACTAAGTATTTATTGATTTTTTCAAGGGGTTGATGACGTAAATAACAATGCTTCATCACTGAAGGAAGCTCTCAATGATCCCGTGAGAGAAAAGTCTTACAAAGAACACCTTAAGAATGTTTTGAGATCCATCAAGTGAGTTATAATTAGTTCTTTTCATTTACCTACAATTATTTTATCAAGTTACCAGATCAATCCATCTAAATGGGATTCAATATTTATTTCTTGCAGTGAGCATGGTGTTGATGTTAAGGGATTCTTTGCCTGGTCCTTAATGGACAATTTCGAATGGGGAAGTGGTTATGCTGTGAGGTTCGGCCTCTACTATGTTGATTACAGCAACAATTTGAAACGATACCCTAAGAATTCAGTCAAGTGGTTCAAGCAATTTCTCAGGAGAGACTCCCACAATCCTGTTCCACATGTGCGTCGTTTGAGTTCTTCTGATGAAAAGTCGAAAATTGAAGATGGTTTGGCTCGGGATGCTAAAAAGCCAAGAAATGCTTGAATGCTTTTATACGAATAAGTATTCATGGTTGTAGTTTTCCTTTGTTTTGTTTTTAATTATGGTTTTATAATTTAATTCGATTATTTTACTATTGTATCAGAAATTTTTTTATTATGAATCATTATGATTTGTTTAATAATAATACAATTCTTTTGTACCATCACTGATTATGTTCTGTTTAATATTATTATTTCTTTCAAAAAGGAAAATGTAATAGTTGATCCTCAAATGAATACAAAGAAACACATTATAGTATAAACGGATACAAATGAAGTGCACAAAATAAAATTCTATATCTATATCTAAAACTAATTTAAAACATTGTTCTTTTATGTTTTTGGAATAGTTGTGGGTTTAATTTCATTACAAACTTATTTGATAGACGTACGTAGGGGTGGACGCCGTATAAGGGACAGAGCTTAGATATCCATTATTTTTATTTTTATTTTTATTTTACGTCTCTCTGTTTTTATGAATGAGATGGGATGAATTTTGATAGTGTGGTTGAGGTTAATTTTGAAAATGTTTTTATTTTATTTTACGTCTCCTGTAGTAACTACACCTTTTCTTTCGGCAACACAATGACATATGCTCATCTACTGTCAGAGAAACCAAGAGGCATAGGATAAGGAGTCTGTCATTGGGTTGACCAAAGGGGATGTATTCTCATGTCTCCACTTGACAGTTGACACTAGTTAGTTGTTTATTCTCATGTCTCCACTTGACAATACTTAGTTGTTTATTAGTATTGTGATTAAGATTGTTTTTTAAAGTGTTTTTTTTATTCAGAAATATATTAAAATGATATTTTATTTTTATTTTTTTAAAATTATTTTGAAGTCATTTCTTGACTGTTAATTAGAACACAAAACACCATAAATTACTTTAAGGTGTTTGTAAAAAACCTAATTTTTTATTTGGCAGAAGATTATACTTCCTATGACTCTTTTTTTTTGAAGACTATGACACAAAACTATGTAATTATTTGAGAGCTGCTTAGAAAATCTTTTTTGTTTTTATTATAGCACAAAACACTATAAATTAGTTTTGAGGTATCAAGAAAAAAATATTTAAGTTGACTGTATATTATACTTCCTAAGGACAATTCTTTTGATTTTTCAACTATGAATTATTTTATAATTGAAGAGAGTTTTTTTTTTAATTCTATAATAAAAGATATCTTTGAATTAAGTTATGTGTCAATCAATACTAAATTCTTTTTTAGGTGATTTTAAAGATGTATTTTTCACTCGGTTTAATATATTAAAAACAATTTAATAAATACATTTTAAATACAAGAGCAAGATCTAAACTCAACAAATTAAAATGTAAATCTAATTCAGCATGATTGAATAAAGCTGCAATTCCAATGTATTAAAATCTAATTCAGCATGATTGAATAAAATACATTGAGATAAATCATCATTTCACACAATAAAATCTCTAACTTTATTTTCCTGCCATAGTTAAAATACAAAACTTAAATATTTTCCTGCCATAGATAAAATCTCTGGGATGGAGAGTCATTTAATACAAAACAGAGTATTTTAACTTTATTTAATATAACCAAGATATCATCATCCTCAGCTTTGGTCTTGTGATTAAATACTCTAAGACACAAACCCTCTAGCCATGTATCAACTTCACAGGTAAAAATCTGTGTTTAAAACATGAGGAATCATTGAATCCCACAAAACAGGCATGAAAAGCACATTACAGAATATTACAGAGAGGTCAAAATATAGTCTCACACGTGTCGTATCTAAGGCCTCCAGAAAGCTAGCTCCTGCTCCAGGCTGCACTAATCTTCCACTAGATCTTATCATAATATATGTTGATTTGTTTGTGATTTGCAGGTGAGCTTAATTGATTTTTAAGAGAAGAAGAGAGCACACAGGGAATTGAAGAAGAGAGCAACTGCAGAAGAAGGATAAGTATTTATCGTATTGCATACCAAATGTTTGATAAAATGCCCCTTTATACTCTTGGGGCAGAACACATGAATTGCATGTTTACAACAACCTGTAACTGCCACGCTTATAAAAGAAGAGAATTCAATTGCATTTTCTCTTGTTAGTTCTATGATTTGTTACAATTAACAGACAAATTACATGCTATATAAAAACAGAAACTAACTGCCTCTTCTTCTTTACTGTCGATCCATTTCTTCAAGTCTTCCATGTCCAAGAGCACCTCCTTGCTATGCCATTTCTTCAAGTTTTGTCCCTGCAGATAGAAATAAGAATTGAGTGAAAAATGGATTTTGAAGCGATTGTCAGAAAAAAGAGCAAAATGGACATATAAGAACAAAACTATAATATCATACTCATGTTCTCAAGAAACACATATATACATAATGGTTTATCAAACATTATATAATAAAATATAGCAAAGGTGCAAATAAAAGTCAAAAGAATTTGGCAGGAAGCTACACCTTCGCCACTTGATCTAATAAAAGTCGAAATAAGAGGTTTCTGATCCTTCATCCTCCTCCCCCTACAAAAAGATCACCACGTAATTAAAAGCCATAAACTTTGAAACCAATCAAATTCTCAAAATTAATATGCTTAGACAATTGATTCTCCATAAGAGAGCTGCATAGATATAGTACGCAAGGATGAAACTTCAGGTTAATCTTCTAAATTTTAAAGAGAGGAGGAAAAAAAAGAAGGAAATTTTTGTACAAATAATAAAGAAATAAACAGAGGGAATCAAGTTTTTAAGGTTGGAATGATAACAACAAAATGAGTATAAAAAACATATATAAATTTTAATGAGCGAAAAGGATGCAGATGTATTCACAGGTTTTATTTTTTCTAGAATAACAATCATCAAATATGTTTTTTTAGGATGTTTATGAAATAAGATAAAATTCTACCTTAACTATAAAACAAAATAAAAAACCAAAATTACGAAAAAAGTAGAAGCATGAAATCCAATAACAAAAGAGGAATATCATAGACAGGAAGTAGTTGAGGTAAAATATAATAAATTGAATAGTAGTTGAGGTTAATTCATTAAAACTCAAATAGATGTAGATGATGCTTACCGATGAAAACTCCAATTGTAGATGGTCAATTGTAGAAAGGAAAGGAACGAAAAGAATCACTGCAATTTAAATGTTAAGCTGATTAAATACGACAACGTCTAGCATAGTCTCTTTAATAAGAATAGATGGCCAATTGTAGAAATATGGCATCGTACTCATATCATACCTCAACCCTGTTACAAAGGGACGAAGGACATCCTTGGCGTTAGGATGATCCCACTCCACCACTGACTCCCACCATTCTCTTGGATATAAGTTGATTGCTCTAAGAGAAGGGGGAGGAGATGGCTGGCCATTTTCAAGCAACGGAAGACAAATTGACATCCTCTTCAGCTTCTCACAATATTTTACAGTAATTACTTGGAGAGTATCGCAAATCAGTTTTGCACTACAAATGCTTTTCAATTGTGGTAATCCCTCCAATCTCAGAGATCTTAACTTTGGGAGTTTGAACTTGCTGCTTTCTTTACCCATAACCCCTTCTTCATCTGATCTTGTTCCTCCTATGATCTCCTTCATTTTCCCATAATAGTCAACATTTATCTCTTCTAGGTTTACGAGACAACTCCAAGAAGATGGAACCAGGATTTCCATGCTATGACATTTATGTACATCAATTTGTTGGAGAGAATCACAAATTAGTTTTGCACTACAAATGCTTTTCAGTTCTGGTAATCCCTGCAATCTCAAAGATCTTAACTTTGGGAGTTTGAACTTGCTGCTTTCTTCACCCATAACCCCTTCTTCATCTGATCTTGTTCCTCCTATTATCTCCTCCATTTTCTCACAATATTCAACGCTAATCCTTTCCAGATTTATGGGACAAATTAAAGAAGATGGAAGCACGATTTCCATGTTATTGCAATTACCTACATCAATTTGTTGGAGAGAATCACAAATCAGTTTTGAACTGCAAATGTTTTTCAGTTTTGGTAATCTCCGCAACATTAGTTCTCTTAACATTGGGATATTGAATTCACTGTTTTCTTCACCCATAACCCCTTCTTCATCTGATCTTGTTCCTCCTATAATCTCCTCCATTTTCTTACAATCTTCAACTCTAATCCTTTCCAGGTTTACAAGACAACTCCAAGAAGATGGAACCAGGATTTCCATGCTATTGCAGTACCATACGTTAATTTCTTGGAGAGAATCACAAATCAGTTTTGCACTATAAATGCTTTTCAGTTCTGATAATCCCTGCAATCTCAGAGATCTTAACTTTATGAGTTTGAATTCGCTGCTTGCTTCACCCATAACCCCTTCTTCATCTGATCTTGTTCCTCCTATGATCTCCTTCATTTTCTCACAATCTTCAACTCTAATGCTTTCCAGGTTTACGAGACAACTCCAAGAAGATGGAAACAGGATTTCCATGATATTGCAGTACGATACTTTAATTTCTTGGAGAGAATTGCAAATCATTTTTGCACTACAAATGCTTTTCAGTTTTGGTAAACTCCGCAATCTCAGAGATCTTAACTTTGGGAGTTTGAACTTGTTGTTTTCTTCACCCATAACCCCTTCTTCATCTGATCTTGTTCCTCCTATTATCTCCATTTTCTTACAATATTCAACACTAATCCTTTCCAGGTTTACGAGACAACTCCAAGAAGATGGAACTAGGATTTCCATGCTGTTGCAGTTCGATACATCAATTTTTTGGAGAGAATCGCAAATCAGTTTTGAACTGCAAATGCTTTTCAATTCTTGTAATCCCCTCAATGTCAGTTCTCTTAACTTTGGGAGTTTGAACTGGCTGCTTTCTTCACCCATAACCCCCTCTTCATCTGATCTTGTTCCTCCTATGATCTCCTTCATTTTCCCACAATAATCAACATTTATCCATTTTAGGTTTATGAGACAACTCCAAGAAGATGGAACCAGGATTTCCATGCTATTGCAGTGCAATACGTTAATTTCTTGGAGAGAATCGCAAATTAGTTTTGCACTATAAATGCTTTTCAGTTCTGGTAATCCCTGCAATGTCAGAGATCTTAACTTTAGGAGTTTGAATTCGCTGCTTGCTTCACCCATAACCCCTTCTTCATCTGATCTTGTTCCTCCTATGATCTCCTTCATTTTCTCACAATCTTCAACTGTAATCCTTTCCAGGTTTACGAGACAACTCCAAGAAGATGGAACCAAGATTTCCATGATATTGCAGTACGATACTTTAATTTCTTGGAGAGAATCGCAAATCATTTTTGCACTACAAATGCTTTTCAGTTCTTTTAATCCCCTCAATCTCAGAGATCTTAACTTTGGGAGTTTGAACTTGCTACTTTCTTCACCCATAACCCCCTCTTCATTTGATCTTCCTCCTCCTATGATCTCCTTCATTTTCCCACAATAATGAACATTTATCTCTTCTAGGTTTACGAGACAACTCCAAGAACATGGAACCAGGATTTCCATGCTATTGCAGTTCGATACATCAATTTTTTGGAGAGAATCGCAAATCAGTTTTGAACTGCAAATGCTTTTCAATTCTTGTAATCCCCTCAATGTCAGTTCTCTTAACTTTGGGAGTTTGAACTGGCTGCTTTCTTCACCCATAACCCCCTCTTCATCTGATCTTGTTCCTCCTATAATCTCCTCAATTTTCTCACAAAAACCAACATTTATCTCTTCTAGGTTTACGAGACAACTCCAAGAAGATGGAACCAGGATTTCCATGCTATTGCACTGCGATACTTTAATTTCTTGGAGAGAATCGCAAATCAGTTTTGCACTGGAAATGCTTTTCAATTCTTGTAATCCACTCAATCTCAGAGATCTTAACTTTAGGAGATTGAATTCGCTGCTTTCTTCACCCATAACCCCTTCTTCATCTGATCTTGTTCCTCCTATTATCTCCTCCATTTTCTCACAATATTCAACGCTAATCCTTTCCAGGTTTACGAGACAACTCCAAGAAGATGGAACCAGGATTTCCATGCTATTGCAGTTCGATACATCAATTTTTTGGAGAGAATCGCAAATCAGTTTTGAACTAGAAATGCTTTTCAATTCTTGTAATCCCCTCAATGTCAGTTCTCTTAACTTTGGGAGATTTGAATTTGCTGCTTTCTTCACCCATAACCCCTTCTTCATCTGATCTTGTTCCTCCTATCATCTCCTCCATTTTCTCACAATATTCAACGCTAATCCTTTCCAGGTTTACGAGACAACTCCAAGAAGATGGAACCAGGATTTCCATGATATTGCAGTACGATACGTTAATTTCTTGGAGAGAATCGCAAATTAGTTTTGCACTGCAAATGCTTTTTAGTTGTGGTAATCCCTGCAATCTCAGGGATCTTAACTTTGGGATTTTGAATTCGCTGCTTTCTTCACCCATAACCCCTTCTTCATCTGATCTTGTTCCTATTATCTCCTCCATTTTATCACATTGTTCAACTTCAATCCTTTCCAGGTTTACGAGGTTTGGTACCAAGACAGGAGGTAACAACTTCTTCATACTTTTACATCTGTAGCATTTAAGCTCTTTAAGATTAGAAAATATACCATTATAAGATTGAGACAGTAGTGGAGCAGAGCATAGCCATAAAGATGAAACCAAGCTATTGCAATACTCAACATGGATGACCTCCGGTTCAATTGAATGCTCCATTATAAAGGAAACATCACATGAACGTTTAGAAATAAACAGTTCTTGAATGTCATATGGGAACATGACATTGTTACACAAATTACCCAATCGAAGTGCTTTACTTTTGCCATAACCACTCTTCATTACCTTATAAACATCTACATCCCGTAGTCCTACAGTAATATGGTATGAACTAAGTGACTGGGTCTTATTCCGAGAAGTGAGATACTCCACAAAGTCAGATTGACCTTCAAAATGGCATACCAAATGTTCCAACTCCCTCAAGCATCCTACTTCCTTTCCTTTGACTGTTACTGGAGTGTATGTTCCAGCAATTGACATATCCTCTAGTACAAAGAGTTGCAGGTGAGAGAGTTTTTGGTAATAAGCCACAAGGAAACTCCTTTTCACCACATCCATTCATCCTCAGATACCTCAGGCTGGATAGACATTGCATGCCTTGAGGCATCTTTTCGAGTGCCGTAGTACCAGAGAGATCTAACCTCTTCAGTGCTCTGAGCTTTTCTAATGATGGTACGTGCCTTAATTTGTCGCATCTTTTAAGCAATAATGCAGTGAGACTCACCAGTTTAGAGACAGAATCAGGCAATTCTATGATGGCTGTGCCAGACACATCAAGAACCTTGAGCCCATGCAGTTGTGTGAAAAACGAATCTGCAATAAATTGCAACCCTCTATTATAACATATCAATAGAGTTGAAAGATTGGGACATCTTGGTGAATGGCTAGAAGGAATTTGCTGGAAATCACAATGAATCAGAGAGACTCGCACTAGATTCTCTTTCCACATATCCACAATAGGTAATCCATCACTATACTCCCCAAACATGACAGGAGAGATCGTTTGGAGTATTTGGTGGGCCATGTCCCTAATCAAGTCATGCATCTTAACACAACGACAACCATACTTCACAGCAGTTTCTAATAAACAAACACTTTCAAGTTTATTAATCATAGTGTGGCCCTCGTCAAATGCTTTGCTTGCCTGCTCCTTCCTTCTTCAACTATTCCCTCATCAATCAAATAATCTATCAGCTCCTCCCTTTTAATGTTATAATCTTCTGGAAATAATGCACAGTATAGAAAACATTGTTGTAGTGCTGAATCATTATCTAACCGATCATAACTAAACCTCAACAACCGGAATACCTCATCTTCCATGTCTCTAAATTTTGATCCTTTCAATTTCATTTAATGTATTCCTCCACTCATGTGGGTCATCCACTCCCCTCATGCTTCCTGCCATTGTAATAATTCCCAATGGCAAACCAGCACATTCCCTTACAACATCCACAACAATTCGTTTCACTTCTGGAGAAAGTGCTATGTCATGCCCAAGTGTCTCAATAAACAATGTACAAGCTTCTTCCTCCAAAATAGGCTGCACTTTGATGGCGTGTTGGGTTTTCATCTGTTGACAAATCTTTTTTGATCGAGTTGTAAGAATCAGCTTGTATCCCTCAGCTTGGTTAGGAATCCCCAGCTTTTGTAGGTCAAAAGTCTTCCACAAATCATCTAAAATCAAAACCCATTTATGTTGTTTCTTCATTAATTCTTTTTTTCAGCGCGATCGCTCTATGCAGCTCATCATCTTCATTAGAAAGATCTAAATCAATACGCCTTGCCAAACTTGTCTGCAATTTATTAATGCTGGTATCTTGTGATGCAGTAATCCAGTAAACACTAGTCTCTGGTCTTTCTAGAAGCTGATTATATAAGTGTGTCACCAATGTCGTCTTTCCCACTCCGCCCATACCATAGATGCCAATTCTTGAAACTTCATCGCCCATCAACAAGGACCAGATAGTCTTCTTATTGTCTTTGAATGCTTGACCCACCAGCTCTCTCGTTGGTAGTGCATCTCCTTTTATCTCATTTGTGTTGTCTATAAGCCCTCCAAAAGAGCTAGCTCCTGCACCAGGCTGCACTACTCCTTCAGTCCCATTATCTATATCATCCGCCATTAAACAGACCTCAAAACTTCTCATGTACTCTTCCAAACTTCTTCCAGGTGTGTGACACATTGTGTTGTCTACAAGCCCTCCAAAAGAGCTAGCTCCTGCGACAGGCTGCTCTAACCTTCCACTATTGTTCTCCTCCTCCTCCACTGGCTCTATCCTCACTCTAACCATGTTTTCCACATCATTCATAATTACATCATTGTTTTCTGACGGAGCACGGAGGTGATCATAATATCTTCCATGGTCAAGACACAATAGATCTGTTGGCTGGGATGAACCTCCTTGAGGCTCATCAGCTTGATTAATTGATGTCGTCTCAGGAAAGCGACCTCTCTCTAGAAGCTCAGACTCTCCACTAGGGAAGTTAGCTATCCAATCTGCGAGCTCTTCAAGGGAAAGAGCATCTCCTTGTTGTGCCATCACTCCATTGCTTGAGCCTGCTACAGTTCTAAGTTTCTTCTCTGGAGGGCCATCAATTGCAGCACGGGCTGCGTCTTGGACATCTTGGGGCACCTGTCCACAAATTTTAACACCACGGCCTGTCACTCCTGATAAATGCAATTTGATCCTCCAAATGGAAGTATGTTGGGAAAATAAATGCCCACAAAACTTGCACGTCATGCTACCACCATCCATCTTTTCAACATATTCCCAAAATGATCCGTCAACCAGGCCCCGAAATTGATCACTTGGTCGAATCATTTTGATCAGTGTCTCTGTAGCAAAGAGAAAAGGAAAAACCTAAACCTTGTCAACAGGATGAGAAAAAAAGGGCCCAAACAATCAATAAAAACTGAAGTAACATTCATTGAAAAGGGAAAGGTTGAAACTAAAATTACAAGTCAAGGAGAGCAAAGAAATTAAAAAAGCAAAAACAATGAATTCAAGGTTCAGGGTCAATATAGTGTGAACTCCATAAAGCAAGGATTAGAAGAAAACTGAGAAAGATGGATTGATTTATTCATGGAAACTATTGATGATCCTAAACTGCAAAGTTTCTAAATAAAATTTATACAACGTGTGTTTTACGTAAAAAGATTCAAACAATAGTTACACGTGAAAAACAGAAACACCAGTAAAACGAAGAAGATCAAGTATAGATACTTTACCTGGATTCAAGATGTCCTGCAAGATCTGCTTTGCTCAAGCAGTATTATTCAGGAAAAAAAACAGAGAGAGAGAGCAGAAAGCACAGGCACGAGAAGAGAGTGTGGTTTTAAAAAATAATTTACTGGGAAGGAATGCTATAATGAGATGTGGAAGAGATAGTTACAGCAAAAGCACATAGAGAAGAAAGGTTCAAGAGAAAACAATAATGGAGGTGAATCTTTTTTGTGTTTTCGGTACAGTGGTCAACAATAGCTTGGAAGAGTGTGGTCTTTATCATTATCGTGTTCGAACTGTGAACGTGTGGACACAATTGTTGTGGAAACTTGGCGAATGACACGGAGGATGAAGATAGAAGATAATGTTTTTTTAAAAAAAAAATGTTTTTTAAAAAGTTATTTTTTTGTTTTAAATTTAATTTGTTTTAATATTCTTATATTATTTTAATGTGTTGATACTAAAAATAATATTATTTTTTAAAAAGTATTTTAATATATTTTTAATTTAAAAAACAATTATTATAATATTTTCAAACACAACTAAAAAAAAGAAATTTGGTGTGTTGCGCTGGATAATATTTTCATATGTTGTATAATCATGTTTTTTTTTTTAATATATTTTTTATATTGATATATTAAATTTTTTATAATAATTTTAACTATTATAATAATAATAATGATAGTAACCAAGGAATAATTTTTAATGTATATTTTCTTCGTTTCTGAGATAAAAAATTAACTACTTATTTTCTTTATTAATGCAGTTTTTTTCAAAATTTATATTTTGTTTGTTTTGTTTAATTTAAATTGAATTATAAAATGAACTAATCTTAATACAATGTATTCAATAATTCAGATCTCTTTTTGCTGTTTTTAATGACAATAATAATTTTATACTGCTTATTTCATTGAAACTTATTAAGCAAATAAATTTATATCCATTTAAAATTCATATATTTTATAGAAAACTTACACTTCACAAAATTTTTACACAGATTTATTATTTTGTCTAAATTTATATTATAATAAAAAAATCACATATAATTAATATTTTTGTACATTAAAAAAAATATAATTTTACCCGCGACAAGACGCAGGTGCGATGGCTAGTATTGTATAAATGTTGATGCTTCCTAAACCACCGTTCTAGGGAAACAATAACCACGTCTCTGCATACATTTTTGTCTCTGTTTTTCCAAATCTTGCAACAGAGTAAAAGGGAGAAATGCAAAACAGAGTAACTTAAAAAGCAGGCAGCCAAAATGCAACAGAGAGAGAGAGAGTTTGATCCTGTTATGGCCTTTGATTTAAGACAAGAAGGAAGATCTAAACTCAACAAATAAAAAAGCATAAATCTTATTTTTCTTCTAGACTGCAACACAAAATATTAAAAAGCATTTAAAATTGATGACCCAAATGCTAAGTTATCTTGCTTGCAATTCTCATCTTTGATTTCAATCCCAAATGAGGGTTTTAATGAGAAAAAAAGGTCAGAAAATGGCTAATGTTTTTGGTTAACATGGTTTCGAGAGTTCTTTGTCCTACTCTCCACAACTTGCAGAAAACATTAAACTCTGCTGCTAGAAGATCACGGATGCAGCAAGTCCTAAACAACTACCGTAGCATTGACTTTCGATTAGGGGGAGGATTTCTTATGATTGCATTCATTATGAACAATCCTTAAATATGGAGGGCCACCTTGTCCAAATCACTTTGCGATACAATCCTTAATGAGGCCTCTTTAGGGCTTTTATTTCTGTCCCAACAATGAGTCCACAGATTGGTAGAAGGTCAGATCTTCTCTTCAATAGTGCCATCAAGCAAGCAAGTTATGGTGAGTCTGAGGAGATTGTGAGAAATAAAAACTAGTAGCATTTTCAAGTGTTGAGGTTGAGTTTCGAGGAATAACTATGGTTTATGTAAATAGTTTATAGTAAGATTGGTTCTGCATTGTGATAATAAAGCTGCAATTCCAAGAGTCACTGTTTGTTTGTTTGTGTTCATTCCCGGCCCCCTTGTGTTTTCTTTTGTGCTAGCTTTTATATACGAAGAAGGTAATCGAAATGCTCATTGCGTGTAGTGATGGGTTGCCTCCTCGTCACATGCAAACAACATGCCTGCACTATTTAGGTGACTGATCAGTGTAGTCATGTATGTAGGATTTGGGAGAAGGTGCAAATGAGCGTTGGTCCTTCACTTTGTAATTGTTCTAATTGCGCTCCCAATTGACTTTAAATTTTTAAATTTGTGAAATTATATCCCGCTAAAATTTGAACAATAGCCTTAACTTTACGCGCCTTTTTACTTTGTTCCTTGATTTCGTATCTATGCAATTGGACCCTTAATGGACTATTAAATTTATTTATTTTCAATTTCACCCTCGACTTCATCCAATTCATTTGGTAAAAACTGAATTTAGTCTTTGAAAGTTCTGAACTTCTCAATTAAACCTGAAGTAAGCTCAAGAACTTGATTTTTTTATCAATTAAGCCCTTAATAAAATTAATTTGACAAATTTAAAGTATAATTAAGTCCTTTGCACTTAATTAAATCCTTCAATTGGATCCCTAAATTATTTCTTAAACATAATTATACTTTAAAATGGCTCATGATTAAATGAAATTGGCCTATAAAAATATAATTATGCCTTTCACCTTAATGTTTTACACAAATTTATCCAACAATAAAGTATTTTAGCCTTGTATCTGTATTTTTTTTCTTTTTGGGCACAAAAAATGGTATGATCGGGCTCTTTAAATAGTCCAAAATTAACAACCTTATTTTTCTACCAAGACCGGTCTCTTTTTATTTTATTTTTGTGATTTTTATATCATTTTGGGTAGATTTTGGGGTATAACCCAGAAATGAGTTATGATAGAGGGTCTTCATTTGTTTTTAAAGTATAGAATTCAATCTCATCCATAGATAATGATGGGACATTGAATTCAAGATATGACAGCGATTCGTCTACCCTACATAGGCAACTGTAGGAAGTCATCGTGCACAGTTTATACGGATTATATTAGGGTTTGCAAGTACGAAGAAATAACTGATCCAAAAACACAACTTTTGAATTATGTAGATTCAATCTCAACTAGTGAATGCTCGAAATCGACGAGTTGAAAATCTAAGATGACAATGCTTAATTAATTAATAAAGTAAATAAATTTATTCAAATTATGAGATGGACATAAGATGTTGGAGACTAAAAGTAATGGAAACTTATCCACACAAGATTAACCTTAAAAGTATTTATCAAGAACTTTTGTCAACATCAAATAATAAGAGTAGTTAATTACCTCATGGAATTAAGGAATTGAAGTGCCTTGTGTTTGGCATGTGAAATCATCATATGGAATCTGTTTGGCCAAGACAAGATTCACAAAACACATTTCTATCATAGAACTCAGTACTAGATATATAATCATTCAGATTTAATAAACTATTTAACACAGGTTCAGAGAGGTGACTTAGACTACTATGCTATTTTTTTCTTCCCAGCTTAGTTGCAAAGGAGTGCATTTTATAGAAGAAAATGAGCATTGAGAAAACTCATGAACTATATATGCCAGGCTATAAAATTAGGACCAGTACGTTTCTCAGCAATAACTTGAGAAGTAGTATGAAGATTTTGATTCGGAGGGGGCATATTTTAAGCGTTGCATGAGCTGGAAGATATCATTAGGGTTTTTTTTATTGTCGTGGATGCTTTGAAAGAAAGGATCGAACATTAACCATAACATGCTCGGATATCATGAGGATTTTCTTTTTTGTTGACCTTGAAACAAGCTGAGGAATTCAAATAAGAGCTAATTAATGGATAAGGGCTTAGAAAAAGGTGGGATTTTGATTTTTTCAAAACCTATCCTCGTGAAATTTTATAAAATAATTGATAAATCACAATCTTTAATGTATATATAAAGGTTCATATACGTGGATTCTACGAAAATGAAAGGTGTTAGGAAGTCACCCACAAGTTTATTTTGTATACATGCGCGGTCTATCCATGCAGAACACCCATCTTATTTGAATTCTTTTATTCAAGTCTTCTCTTCCTCCTTAAAAGAGCAAATAATACTAATTGTATTATATTGAATAATGATATTTCACTTGCTTGAATTACATGTTTACAGTACTACTATATATATAGACTTTACAGCAATCTAGCATAGAACTATACAGCTGTGAATATTTGATTTACAAGATCAAATCTTCCTTATTTGAAATAGTTGTGTTCACGGAGGATTTATTGTGGCTGCTTTGTGATCATGGGTTTTGTTACCGATTCATTTGCTTGGTCAATGTCCCGATCTTCATCCCGAAGATCATCACTTGTGTCCTCGGATATGTGCAGCCGTTACATGATCTTCTACACGCCCCTCAATCCCGAAGGGTAGTTCACGTACATTCGATTGATCATCACTCGTCTGTATTGAATTGGAGACAAAGGTTTCGTCAGCGCATCTGCCAGTTGGTCCTTGCTAGAGATGAATTTAACCACAAGCTCCTTGTTACACACTTTATCGCGGACGAAATGAAAGTCGATTTCAATGTGTTTTGTTCTTGCATGGAATTTGGGGTTGGACGTGAGGTATGTAGCACCAATGTTGTCACACCACAAAGTGGGAGTGCACTGTGAGGACAGCCCAAGTTCGCGAAGAATGGATTGGAACCGAGGAGAGTTCAGCAGCAGCATTCGCAATGGCTTTATACTCGGCCTGTCTGTCGCTCGTGCCACCGTTTGCTGCTGTTTGCAGCTCCAAGAGATGAGGTTGGTTCCCATGTAAATACAATAGGCACCCACTGACCGACGATCGTCTCTGTCTGCTGCCCAGTCCGAATCGGAGAATGCCTGCAGTGTGGGATCCTTACATTGAGTGATGAGCAAGCCAGTAGAGAGTGAGTGTTTAAGGTAACGAAGGATGCGCTTCACTGCCAACCAGTGACTGTCAAGGGGCTTGTGCATAAACTTATTGACTTTGTGAACCGAGAAGGCTAAATCAGGCCTTGTGAAGGCTAGATACTGCAGGCTGCCTACTACACTTCGAAATAGATGGACATCTTCAAAAGGTTCACCATCCGTGGAGGTAAGTCTGCAAGTGGAAGCCATGGGACTAGAACAAGGTTTGGCATGATCCATCTTAGTCTTCTTGAGGAGGTCCGCAATATACTTGCATTTCGTGTCAAATATACACCATTGGGGCACCGGGAGGGGCTTCAATGCCCGAGAAAATAGTGAAGATTGCCGAGATCTTTAAGCGCAAAAGATGCTTGAAGAGCACTAATGATTAGTTGTATTTCAGAAGCATTGGAGCCTGTTACCAGTATGTCATCTACATAAATCAAAATGTATATAACAGAGTTCGGTTTTTGGCAGATGAAAAGTGAGGTGTCTGCCTTGCTTTCAATGAAACCCAAAGATTGTAATCGGGTTGACAGTTTGGAGAACCATGAACGAGGGGCTTGACGCAAACCATAGAGTGATTTGTGGAGTTTGCACACATGATTAGGATGCTGCGGATGAGTATAACCTTGTGGCTGAACCATAAACACAGTTTCTTGAAGATCGCCATGCAAAAACGCGTTTTGAACATCCAATTGCTTGATAGACCAGCTGTGATTAATAGCAATTGAGATTACTAACCGAATGGTTGCGTGTTTGATGACTGGACTGTATGTTTCGGTGAAGTCAATCCCCTCTTGTTGGTGAAACCCTTTCGCCACCAATCGCGCCTTATACCTTTCGATTGTGCCATCTGCCTTTTTCTTGATCTTATAGACCCACCGGCAGCCAACAATATTGGCATGAGGAGGGGGACTAACCAGGGACCAAGTGCCATTGTGTAGTAATGCTGAGAATTCCTTGTCCATAGCTTCGCGCCACTGTAAGGATTTGGAAGCTATACTGAACGACGAAGGCTCTGTCTCCTGTGCATCTAGAACTGCAGTTAAGGCCCGTGGCAGTGGGTATCGGATGAAATCATCACTGGGCTGCCTTGGACGGTAGATGTGATTCTTAGACCCGGTGATCATGGCATGAGTGTTGGTAACTTCTGCTTGTTCCCTGTCATTAGGCAGATTGTTAGAAATTGAACAAGCAGCAGAAGTGGCACCCGAGTCTATGTCTGCTGCAGGGGTGATTGATACTGGTTTTTCTTGAACTGATGCATTCTCGGAATCTGTAGAAATCAAGGCAGGATGTGCAGGTAATATGCATGTAGAAATATGGTTAGAATGCAAATCTTGTAAACATGGAGATGGGGGAACGGAAATTGATTGAGGAAGGGGTACTGATTTGGAAGAAGGATGTAAATCAGTTACAGGAATATTAGATTTTGTATACGGAAAGAAAGTTTCATCAAAGACAACATGACGCGAAACAAAAATTTTGCCCGTAGAGAGATCAAGACACTTATACCCGTGATGACAAAGACTGTAACCAATGAATATACAGGTTTTTGACCGAAAATTGAGTTTGTGTTTATTGTATGGTCGAAGGTTTGGCCAGCAAGCACAACCAAATACTCGCATAAAACGATAGTCAGGTAAAGTACCGTATAGCATTTCAAATGGAGATTTGTGTTGTAGAACAGGTGTGGGGAGTCTATTTATGATATACGTAGCAGTGTGAAAAGCATCCTCCCAATAAAACATTGGTAAATTTGAATGAGCTAGCAGGCTTAAACCAACTTCGACAATGTGTCGATGTTTACGCTCAATAGTGCCATTTTGTTGGTGAGTGTAAGGGCAAGCTAGGCGATGTTTGATTCCATTTTGATTAAAATAATTGTGAAGGCGCCGATATTCCCCACCCCAATCTGACTGAATAGATTTGATTTTCCTGTCAAATTGATTTTCAACATATTTTTGGAATGTTAAAAATATTTGTTCTACATCAGACTTTAGTTTAATGGGAAATAGCCAAAGAAATTTCGAAAAATCATCCACAAAACTCACGTAGTATCTGGCACCAGTTGTGGAGGGCACGGATGCAGGCCCCCACACGTCTGTATAAATAAGGTCTAAAGGGTGTAATGAAATGGAATTGGAGGTTTTAAACGGTAAATCATGGCTTTTTGCCATTTGACATTCAGGGCAAACAAATTTATTTTTCTCTACGGGAACAGAAATGAGAGACAAAATTTTATTGATGACAGGAGTGGAGGCATGACCAAGCCGGCGGTGCCACTCAGAAGATCGAACACATGAAAAGGCTTGAGGAGGACTGGATTGATGAGTGAATTGATAGAGGCCATCATGAAGATAACCCCGATGAAGGACCTTGCCCGAGTAAGCCTTCACAAGAAAATAGAAAGAGTGAAATTCAAAGTAAACATTATTATCAACACAAAATTGATGAATTGACAGTAAGTTTTTCCTAATTTCGGGAACAAGAAGAACATGACTAAGAAGAAATGTAGACGAAGGAGTAGACAGAATTGAAGATCCATATTTTGAGATTTGCAAACCTTGGCCATTTCCTACTTGCATAGTTTCGTTACCAGCATATTCGGATTGTTGTAGAGTAAGAGAATTGGCATCATTGGTGAAGTGGTGTGTGGCTCCCGTATCAGCAACCCAGGAGTGTTCATTTGAACGAGGCGAGCCATGTCGCACAGCAAGCATTCCATGTTTGGCTTGCAGAGGATGTGTGTCCTGAAATGTTAGATCAAACCGAAAATAGCACTTTTTAGCAAGATGACCTGATTTATTACAAATTTGACACACATTTGAAGGCTGATCGTGATGTCTATTTGTGGAATTATAGCCACCACGATTAAAACGCCCCCTTTCACGAAAAACCCCCACGCTCGGGATTGTTATTTTGACGTCGTGCAAAATTGGCGGAAGGTATGGTTTGATGGTGTCTAGACAGGGCGAGCTTCGGGACGTGAGCGACAGAAGGAATAGATTTCTTCCAAGGTTATTTCATCGGTGCGTGTTGACAGGGGAAGCCACAAGGCTATCATATTCATGGTCGAGACCCAGCAAGGAGATATGTAACAATATCTTCATGGTTGAGAGGGTGTCCTGCAACGGACAATTCATCGATCGACCTTTTGATGAAATGGAAATACTCGAGTGGCTGTTTGATTGCCTTTTGTGGCGTGGCCAATTGAGTTCGATTTGGAGAGTGCGAGCACGTGAACGAGAAGAGAATGTGTCTTCCAATGCATTCCGGACACTTTTAGAAGTTGTGTAACTGACAACTTGAGCAAGGATTGATTCTGACAGAGATGTCATAAGGGTGCTAAGGATTAAATTATCCTGGCGAACCCATTGAGAGAAGGCTGGGTTGAGCTGCTCTGAGGTGGCTGAAGTTTCAGGGTGGGTGACAGTGGTGAATTTGGGAGGTTTTGGAATGCTACCATCAATGTAGCCGAAGAGGTCTTGTCCTTTGAGGTAAAGAACAAGTTGAGCTTTCCAGAGGAGGAAGTTATCATGGTTTAATTTGACTGTAGCAACGGAAGGCATAGAAATGACAGCGGAGGAAGAAGAAGAAGGGTGGGCTGAAGAAGACATTTTAGACTTTAGTCTTTTAGAGGCTCTGATACCATAAAAGAGCAAATAATACTAATTGTATTATATTGAATAATGATATTTCACTTGCTTGAATTACATGTTTACAGTACTACTATATATATAGACTTTACAGCAATCTAGCATAGAACTATACAGCTGTGAATATTTGATTTACAAGATCAAATCTTCCTTATTTGAAATAGCTGTGTTCACGGAGGATTTATTGTGGCTGCTGTGATCATGGGTTTTGTTACCGTTACTGCTTGGTCAATGTCCTGATCTTCATCCTGAAGATCATCACTTGTGTCCTGGATATGTGCAGCCGTTACATGATCTTCTACACTCCTCAATCCCAAAAACTTATTTTGATTATTTGAAACTTCTAAGAAATTATGGAGTAATGCTTTCTCACGAAAACAATAAAAAAATGAAATAAAGATAATTATTGTGAGATAACTTTGTCAAAGTCAAACTCAAAGAAATTAATCCTGTAAAAAGAAAACATAAAAAAAAGAAGTCAAGAAAAGGCTGCTTCTCTTTTACTCGCTGGAAGTGCCTATAAAATGGTGGTTCCATCAATGCCATCTTGCATCAAATCTCTAAATCTCCATACATCCTAGCAATAGCTCTGTAACTCTCCATCTCTCCCATCAAGGAAAAGGAAAAACACACAATCTAGCTCTGCCACATTTACAAACATTCTTATATATCCAAACAAGCCAGCCTTTTTAATTATATCTAATCCTATTTTTCTACGTGCCAGCTCCAATACTTAGGCTGCAATGGGAAGCATTGATGACTTCTCCCGTTATTCCTTCCCAGATGGTTTTGTTTTCGGAACATCATCGTCCGCTTACCAGGTACATCAGAACATAATACATTTTGCTGCTTCTAGTGCAGTAATTAGGACAGCAGAACATTGTTTAAAATAATAGTAATTATGTTGGTAATTTTTCATTATTATGATATACAGTATGAGGGTGAAACAAACAAACATGGTAGAGGACCAGCTATATGGGACACTTTCACTGAGGAACATACAGGCACGTACTAGTCTCTCTCAATAAAAAAATATACTTCAATGATCCGAGGCAGATTATAATTAGACAGAGCTATATATTAGCTTTTCAAATAACAGTATTTTCAACGTTTGCAGAGAGAATAAACGATCATAGCAACGGAAATGTAGCTGTTGATTTCTATCATCGCTACAAGGTACGTATGGGAATTCTTCATCATATTTTGGCTGTGGTCAACTATATATAGCATGCAAGCTACTATATTCTGATTGATTGATTATAACAGTTCTTATAAGGAATTGATAAATATTGTTACAGGAAGATGTGCAAAGAATGAAAGAAATGGGAATGGATGCTTTCAGATTCTCCATTTCTTGGTCTAGAGTATTGCCACGTAAGTTTTCTTGTTCTTGGGATTTTGCTCTTGACGTGGTAATAACCTTGCCAGGATTTGAATGTGACATCTGCTTTCACTGTGTGAATCTCCATTGGATGTATAGCTAATCATTGGATCTGTTTTTGGAAAATGCAGATGGCAGGCTAAGTGCTGGAGTAAACGAAGAAGGCATCAAGTTTTACAACGATCTCATCGATGACCTCCTTAAAAATGGTTCGAACCTTTCCCTTCCCTTCAATTAATCATAATATATTGCCTAAAATCTTATACAACAAAAAGTTTAACATGTATTTTGCAGCCTTACGTTACGCTCTTTCACATGTAGTTCGATCTGATTCTCTGATGCTCTGTAATATGTAGGTTTGCAGCCTTACGTTACGCTCTTTCACTGGGACACTCCACAAGCTTTAGAAGATAAATATGGTGGTTTCTTAAGTCCTAACATTGTGTAAGAAACAACCTTCCGTTAATTATGCTTCAAATATCCAAACTTGTTTTGGCTTCGAAATATTATAATCTACTGATCAGTCATTTTGGAGACCTATGCTTCTCTAAAATCTAAAACATTTCTGTATTTTTTCTCACATAAAACATTGGTTTTCAGAAATGATTTCCGAGACTTTGTCGACCTTTGTTTCAAGAATTTTGGAGACCGAGTGAAGAAGTGGATTACTTTGAATGAGCCATGGATTTTCAGTGTTCAAGGCTATGACCTGGGAACAATGGCACCGGGTAGAATTTCTGTCGTTGTAAATGATCCACGCCGATCCTTAAACACTGGTGCCACCGAAGTGTATACGGTTGCCCATCATTTGCTGCTTGCTCATGCGGCGGCGGCGAAGCTATACAAGGAGAAGTATCAGTCGAGTCAAGGCGGACAGATTGGAATAACACTTGTTTCTCATTGGTTCGAACCTTACTCAAACAGTGAAGCTGATCAAATTGCCACCAAAAGAAGCCTTGACTTCATGCTTGGCTGGTTAGTATATATATATATATATATATATATATATATATATATATATATATCAAATTCAAAAGTACCCTCTGAATTCTTAATTAAGATAGAGAAGACTTTAAGATAGAGAAGACTTTGTGAAGGAACTATCGTATCTGAAAGTTTTAGTTATTAGGGGAGATTTCAAAATATGATTTATATTATTATTTTAACACACTTCTTTAAATGAAAGTCATTTGAGCTTGAAATTTGTACATATATCCATACTATCTTGTGTTTAATTTTTATAAAATAGAATGAGAGTGGTGAGATTCGAACTCGTAATCGCTAGATCAATAATACTCTGATACTATATTGAGAAGTCATTTCAGCTAAAAAATTAAGTTTTTAGATGATCCAATGAAAACAGAAGGTATTCATTTTTTTTCTTTATGTTTATAGGTTTATGGATCCTTTAACCAATGGCGACTACCCACGTAACATGCATGATTTTGTTGGTGGAAGATTGCCTAAGTTCACCACCGAGGAATCTAAGATGTTGAAGGGATCGTATGATTTTATTGGAATTAATTACTACACAACACATTATGCTCAAAATATTGATGCAGATTATCAGAGAGTTGAGGTTGAGTTTCGAGGAATAACTATGGTTTATGTAAATAGTTATAGTAAGATTGGTTCTGCATTGTGATAATAAAGTTGCAATTCCAAGAGTCACTGTTTGTTTGTTTCTGTTCATTTCCCCTTGTGTTTTCTTTTGTGCTAGCTTTTATATACGAAGAAGGTAATTGATTGCTCATTGCGTGTAGTGATGTGTTGCCTCTCGTCACATGCAACAACGTGCCTGCACTATTTAGGTGACTGAACAGTGTAGTTATGTATGTAGGATTTGGGAGAAGGTGCAAATGAACGTTGGTCCTTCACTTTGTAATTGTTCTAATTGCACTCCTAATTGGCTTTAAATTTTTAAATTTGTGCAATTGTATCCCGCTAAAATTTCAACAGTAGCCTTAACTTTACGCGCCTTTTACTTTGTTCCTTGATTTCGGATTTATGCAATTGGACCCTTAATGGACTATTAAATTTATTTTTTTTCAATTTCACCCTCGACTTCATCCAATTAATTTGGTAAAAACTGAATTTAGTCTTTGAAAGTTCCGAACTTCTCAATTAAACCTGAAGTAAGCTCAGGAACTTGATTTTTTTTATCAATTAAGCCCTTAATAAAATTAATTTGACAGATTTAAAGTATAATTAAGTCCTTGCACTTAATTAAATCCTTCAATTGGACCCTAAATTATTTCTTAAACATAATTATACTTTAAAATGGCTCATGATTAAATGAAATTGTCCTATAAAAATATAATTATGCCTTTCAGCTTAATTTTTACGCAAATTTATCCAACAATAAAGTATTTTACCCTTGTATCTGCATTTTTCTTCTTTTTGGGCACAAAAATGGTATGATCGGGCTCTTTAAATGTCCAAAATTAACAACCTAATTTTTCTACCAACACCGGTCTCTTTTTATTTTATTTTTGTTATTTTTATATTATTTTGGGTAAATTTTGGGGTATAACCTAGAAATGAGTTATGATAGAGGGTCTTAATTTGTTTTTAAAGTATAGAATTGAATCTCAGTCATAGATAATGATGGGACATTGAATTCAAGATATGACAGCGATTCGTCTACCCTACATGGGCAACTGTAGGAAGTCATCGTGCGCAGTTTATATGGATTATATTAGGGTTTGCAAGTACGAAGAAACAATTGATCCAAAGACGCAACTTTTGAATTACGTAGATTCAATCTCAACTAGTTGAATGCTCGAAATCGACAAGTTGAAAATCTAAGATGACAATGCTTAATTAATTAATAAAGTAAATAAATTAATTCAAATTATGAGATGGACATAAGATGTTGGAGACTAAAAGTAATGGAAACTTATCCACACAAGATTAACCTTAAAAGTATTTATCAACTTTTGTCAACATCAAATCAGAGTAGTCAAAGCCGTTCCGTTCCGGCCGGAACTGCCGTAACGTGTCGTTCCACGCGTAAAACCGGCATAAAACGGCGATGTTTTTGTGCCGGTTTTAATTCCGGGTTGTTCGCGAATTCCAGCCGGAACGCCTCGGTTTGGTACCGGGCGTACCGTTCCGGGTCCATCAAAATGACGTCTTTTCATATATCCTTAAAAAAAACCTTAAACCTCTTTCAGAAAACCATGAAAAAAGATCAGATCTTTGAAGAACATGATGCAGAACTTGGAAAGAGGCTGCTTTGATGTTGAAGGCTGAAGCTTAGTTTTGGAACATTGTGAGTAGAAGCAAGCTGACATCTCTAGATAGTAGCTACAAATCACAGCGATAGAAACATCACAAACACAATCAGACTGAAAATTGCAGGCCAAGCTAGATGATTGAAACAGAGAAGATCGCAGAGTTTGGAGCTTGAAGGGAGAAATGGAAAGAAAAGAAAAGGGTGTGGAGAGAGAAGGGAAAGGCAAAAAGATAGTTGACCGTTGGTTGAAACTTGGAAATGGAAAGAAAAGAAAAGGGTGTGGATGATGAGGAAGTGAGGGTTAGAAGATTGCGGATGATGAGGACGAGGAGAAGATAGCCGACAGTGTTAGGGTTTTAATGTTTTATAACATGGGCTTCCGAAAAATGGGCTAAATATCATGGCCAGATCAATTTATAGCTCATTCGTCTAGGGCTTAGTTTATTATGTATATTTATAAACAGGTCTTGAACAAGATCTTTTTTTTAAAGAAAAAAACTTTAAGTTTTATTTCAATTAATAACAGAGCATAACTAGTTTTGGAATTTTAGAGATGTTTCTAATTTTGAGATTATGTTTTTTTGATTTTGTGTTTGTATTGTATAATTTGAAGTTAATTTATCTTGAATTTAAATTATACTTGTTAAATTAATATTTTATTTTTTTCATATATATAATTATTTAAATATGAACAGTACAAAACCGGAACGGCACGCCGGAATGCATCGAAACCGGAAAGTTCTGTTCCAAACAAAAAACCGGAACGGCGCCCGGAACGGATTTGACTACTTTGCATCAAATAATAAGAGTAGTTAATTACCTCATGGAATTAAGGAATTGAAGTGCCTTGTGTTTGGCATGTGAAATCATCATATGGAATCTGTTTGGCCAACACAAGATTCACAAAACCCATTTTTATCATAGAACTCAGTACTAGATATATAATCATTCAGATTTAATAAACTATTTAACACAGGTTCAGAGAGGTGACTTAGACTACTATGCTATTTTTTTCTTCCCAGCTTAGTTGCAAAGGAATGCATTTTATAGAAGAAAATGAGTATTGAGAAAAGTCATGAACTTGAGAAGTAGTATGAAGATTTTGATTCGGAGGGGGGCATATTTTAAGCGTTGCATGAGCTGGAAGATATCGTTAGGGTTTTTTTTATTGTCGTGGATGCTTTGAAAGAAAGGATCGAACACTAACCATAACATGCTCGGATATCATGAATGATTAAAACAAAATAACGTAAATGAGAAGAACAAAATCATGAGGATTTTCTTTTTTGTTGACCTTGAAACAAGCTGAGGAATTCAAATAAGAGCTAATTAATGGATAAGGGCTTAGAAAAAGGTGGGATTTTGAGTTTTTCAAAACTTATCCTCGTGAAATTGTATAAAATAATTGATAAATCACAATCTTTAATGTATATATAAAGGTTCATATACGTGGATTCTACGAAAATGAAAGGTGTTAGGAAGTCACCCACAAGTTTATATTGTATACATGCGCGGTTTATCCATGCAGAACACCCATCTTATTTGAATTCTTTTATTCAAGTCTTCTCTTCCTCCTCAATCCCAAGAACTTATTTTGATTATTTGAAACTTCTAAGAAATTATGGAGTAATGCTTTCTCACGAAAACAATAAAAAATGAAATAAAGATAATTATTGTGAGATAACTTTGTCAAAGTCAAACTCAAAGAAATTAATCCTGTAAAAAGAAAACATAAAAAAAAGAAGTCAAGAAAAGGCTGCTTCTGTTTTACTCGTTGGAAGTGCCTATAAAATGGTGGTTCCATCAATGCCATCTTGCATCAAATCTCTAAATCTCCATACATCCTAGCAATAGCTCTGTAACTCTCCATCTCTCCCATCAAGGAAAAGGAAAAACACACAATCTAGCTCTGCCACATTTACAAACATTCTTATATATCCAAACAAGCCAGCCTTTATAATTATATCCAATCGTATTTTTCTACGTGCCAGCTCCAATACTTAGGCTGCAATGGGAAGCATTGATGACTTCTCCCGTTTTTCCTTCCCCGATGATTTTGTTTTCGGAACATCATCGTCCGCTTACCAGGTACATCAGAACATAATATATTTTGCTGCTTCTAGTGCAGTAATTAGGACAGCAGAAGATTGTTTAAAATAATAGTAATTATTGTTAACAACAACAAAAGGAAAGCAAATGTATGCAGAGTCAATGATCTGCAAAATACCAGAAACCATGCACATGCAGAGTCAATGGGATCAGAATCATGGGACAGTACACGTGCAAGGAATTCACAGCACAACAAAGGAAACATTGTTGACTTACAAAGGCAACAATATCTACATAATAATGCAGGAGTAATGACTCATGAAATGCAGATTGTTAGCAACGGTAATAACAATGCAGAAAAGGAAAGGAAATAACTGCAGATCAAGAAACGTCTCTAACGGATACATATTTATGTACTCAAATCTTGTTACTTTCCTATCTTGTATTAGTCTATAAAAAGATGTATGATGTAATGTTGAAAGTATCGAAAATTCAATAATATTCTTCCTTACAAGCAATCTCTGTTACTTTCTCAAATTTCTCAAACTTTCTTCTATTATGCTGGTAATTTTTCATTATTATGATATACAGTATGAGGGTGAAACAAACAAACATGGTAGAGGACCAGCTATATGGGACACTTTCACTGAGGAACATACAGGCACGTACTAGTCTCTCTCAATAAAAAAATATACTTCAATGATCCGAGGCAGATTATAATTAGACAGAGCTATATATTAGCTTTTCAAATAACAGTATTTTCAACGTTTGCAGAGAGAATAAACGATCATAGCAACGGAAATGTAGCTGTTGATTTCTATCATCGCTACAAGGTACGTATGGGAGTTCTTCATCATATTTTGGCTGTGGTCAACTATATATAGCATGCAAGCTACTATATTCTGATTGATTGATTATAACAGTTCTTATAAAGAATTGATAAATGTTACAGGAAGATGTGCAAAGAATGAAAGAAATGGGAATGGATGCTTTCAGATTCTCCATTTCTTGGTCTAGAGTATTACCACGTAAGTTTTCTTGTTCTTGGGATTTTGCTCTTGACGTGGTAATAACCTTGGCAGGATTTGAATGTGACATCTGCTTTCACTGTGTGAATCTCCATTGGATGTATAGCTAATCATTGGATCTGTTTTTGGAAAATGCAGATGGCAGGCTAAGTGCTGGAGTAAACGAAGAAGGCATCAAGTTTTACAACGATCTCATCGATGACCTCCTTAAAAATGGTTCGAACCTTTCCCTTCCCTTCAATTAATCATAATATATTGCCTAAAATCTTATACAACAAAAAGTTTAACATGTATTTTGCAGCCTTACGTTACGCTCTTTCACATGTAGTTCGATCTGATTCTCTGATGCTCTGTAATATGTAGGTTTGCAGCCTTACGTTACGCTCTTTCACTGGGACACTCCACAAGCTTTAGAAGATAAATATGGTGGTTTCTTAAGTCCTAACATTGTGTAAGAAACAACCTTCCGTTAATTATGCTTCAAATATCCAAACTTGTTTTGGCTTCGAAATATTATAATCTACTGATCAGTCATTTTGGAGACCTATGCTTCTCTAAATTCTAAAACATTTCTGTATTTATTCTCACATAAAACATTGGTTTTCAGAAATGATTTCCGAGACTTTGTCGACCTTTGTTTCAAGAATTTTGGAGACCGAGTGAAGAAGTGGATTACTTTGAATGAGCCATGGATTTTCAGTGTTCAAGGCTATGACCTGGGAAAAATGGCACCGGGTAGAATTTCTGTCGTTGTAAATGATCCACGCCGATCCTTAAACACTGGTGCCACCGAAGTGTATACGGTTGCCCATCATTTGCTGCTTGCTCATGCGGCGGCGGCGAAGCTATACAAGGAGAAGTATCAGTCGAGTCAAGTCGGACAGATTGGAATAACACTTGTTTCTCATTGGTTCGAACCTTACTCAAACAGTGAAGCTGATCAAATTGCCACCAAAAGAAGCCTTGACTTCATGCTTGGCTGGTTAGTATATATATATATCAAATTCAAAAGTACCCTCTGAATTCTTAATTAAGATAGAGAAGACTTTGCGAACGAACTATCTCATCTGAAAATTTTAGTTATTAGGTGAGATATCAGAATATAATTTATATTATTATTTTAACACACTTCTTTAAGTAAAAGCTATTTGGGCTTGAAATTTGTACATATATTCACACTATCTTGTGCTTAATTTTTATAAAATAGAATGAGGATGGTGAGATTCAAACTCGTAATCGCTGGATCAACAATACTGTAATACCATGTTAAGAAGTCATTTAAGCTAAAAGATTAAGTTTTTAGAAGAGTACCTATGAAATGATTCGATACATATAAACAGAAGGTATTCATTTTTTTTCTTTATGTTGATAGGTTTATGGATCCTTTAACCAATGGCGACTACCCACGTAACATGCATGATTTTGTTGGTGGAAGATTGCCTACGTTCACCACCGAGGAATCTAAGATGTTGAAGGGATCGTATGATTTTATTGGAATTAATTACTACACAACATACTATGCTCAAAATATTGATGCAGATTATCAGAGCGTTGGGTTCATGTCAGATGCTCGCGCTAATTGGACTGGTAACTATTGATTGATATCTTTATTTCTTTGTGGATTCTATTTTTCTTCAATTAATGATATTTTATCAATAATTATTACATTTATTTACCTTTTTGTTCCCTTTTTATAAAATCTGTAGGGGAGAGAAATGGAATCCCAATAGGTCCACAGGCTGGTGTGAAATGGCTTTATATTTACCCCGAAGGCATACGCAAGCTTTTGAACTACACCAAAGATCAATACATGAGTCCAACAATTTACATTACTGAGAATGGTATGGTTGAGATAAATCATCATACATTATGCTAAATTTAAATTTCTTAGTATTTCTCTAATCTAAGTATTTATTGATTTTTTCAAGGGGTTGATGACGTAAATAACAATGCTTCATCACTGAAGGAAGCTCTCAATGATCCCGTGAGAGAAAAGTCTTACAAAGACCACCTTAAGAATGTTTTGAGATCCATCAAGTGAGTTAGTTCTTTTCATTTATCTACAATTATTTTATCAAGTTACCAAGTTAATCCATCTAAATGGGATTCAATATTTCTTTCTTGCAGTGAGCATGGTGTTGATGTTAAGGGATTCTTTGCCTGGTCTTTAATGGACAATTTCGAATGGGGAAGTGGTTATGCTGTGAGGTTCGGCCTCTACTATGTTGATTACAACAATAATTTGGAACGATACCCTAAGAATTCAGTCAAGTGGTTCAAGCAATTTCTCAGGAGAGACTCCCACAATCCTGTTCCACATGTGCGTCGTTTGAGTTCTTCTGATGAAAAGTCGAAAATTGAAGATGGTTTGGCTCGGGATGCTAAAAAGCCAAGAAATGCTTGAATGCTCTTGTGTTAGCTTTTATACGAATAAATATTCATGGTTGTAGTTTTCCTTTGTTTTGTTTTTAATTATGGTTTTATAATTTAATTCGATTATTTTACTATTGTATCAAAAAAAAATTATTATGAATCATTATGATTTGTTTAATAATAATACAATTCTTTTGTACCATCACTGATTATGTTTTGTTTAATATTATTTTTTTCAAAAAGGAAAATGTAATAGTTGATCCTCAAATGAATAGAAGAAACACATTATAGTATAAACGAATACAAATGAAGTGCACAAACTAAAATTCTATATCTATATCTAAAACTATCTTATTTAAAACATTTTTCTTTTATTTTTTTGGAATAGTTGTGGGTTTGGTATACCTTGTTATTACTAAGAAAAAAAAATGGTTTACATCAATTAAAGGTTTATATTGTAGAGGAAAATAGAATTAAGGTATTAATTCAAAAGGCAAGACTTATCATTAAGAGGCTAAATTATTTAAATTAGGGAATGAATTGATTAAAATCAAATTAGAGGAGGCAATTAAGGGCTTGAATAAACAAATTTAAGACCAAGGACCAATTTGTAGAACGGGTGCAACTTCAGAGACCGCAATAAATAACTTTAAGGACAAATCAAGGGCTAAGTTGTTCAAATCAGAAACCAAAAACTAAAATGGAAAAAGCACTTAAATCCAGGATCAGATAGAATTTTAACAAGGGGTGAGATTGCAAAATTAAAGGTGTAATTGAACAAATTGAAAGGTGCAATAAACAATTCCAAGACCAAAAAAACATAACTTTAAAGGATAGCCAAAATAGCATCATTTTCATGAGTATTATACACCTTTAAGCTATTGAACATGGAGTTACAAACAACTAAATCAAGCAATAAAAGGTCCAATGAAAAGCTATGCACCTCCTTTATCAAACCTAAGGGATTAGGAGCAAAGGAGAAATAAAAGAAGAGAAGAGCAAAAGGAATCACCTCTTCTTCTTCACCTCTAGCGTTAGCAGTGGCAGCAACACCGACAACCCAAGTCTTTTTCTTCTCCACTATTAGCAACGGTCCAGTCTTTTTCTTCTCCTACAGCAACTAAACCTTTTCTTTCGGCAACACAATGACATATGCTCTTCTTCTTTTTCTTCTTCTTCTCCGATGGTAGTTGCACTTCTTCCTCCTCTCCAGCCACAACAGCAGCACCTGCACCTCTCTAGCACCATCGGTGATATCTCCTCCAGTAATAGCAGTGACAGCAGTACTAGATATCATTTTATTGTGTTTTTTTATATTAAATTGCACCATTCTAAATATATTTTTTTTGGATTTGAACAAATTTTTTTGAATTAATATATTTAATTATATATATATACATAAACAGTACAACCCTGAAACGGCGCGCCGAAACGCTCCGAAACCGAAACATTCGGTTCCAATTAAAAAAAAAAAACAGCAACTGAAACGGAATTGACAACCTTAATTTCAAGAGAAATGACAAATAATTAATTTGTGCAATCTTTCCTAATAGGCGTAACATGATGGTAGAGAGCTTGAGATCTGCATAGCAGGTTTCGGGTTTGAATCAGGACGTGTACCCTTTGTAAGAGCTTGAGACAACTGGGGTTTTACTCGCTCATCTAAGCTCACAAAGTGTACTTTTTACAAAATGGAGTTTCCTCGCATCCAAAAAATGTTTTGTACAATCTTGAACTTCAAGCTATAATTTTGATCAAACCAGAAAAAACATGAAATTTTTCCCCTTTGATTACAAGAATGGAATAATAAAACAAGCATAACATTTCATTTTACATAAACGTTGTTGTTGATTTGTTTTCTATATAATAACAATAAAATGATCACATCATTTCATATTCATGTAAATACTTGTAATCAATTATGAATCTCTCTAATTAAGAAAATGAAAAAATCTACATAAAATTACTACTTATGATTTATCATGATATAATCTAATGTATATTGATTAAAGAAACATTAGTGGTATCTTATATCCATTTTACTAATGTATATTGATATAATGAATTAATTATTAGCGCAAGTTCTGCAATTTAATCTTGATGTCATGCATTCATCGCATATTTAATTCGAATTGGACCGATTTTATAATAACTCTTTAATAGGCATGACGCATCCCTGACGGTGCTCAAATATTATAAAAATATAATGTTTTCATGCAGACAGAAAAAAGAAATCCGTACCCTAATGGCCAGCAAGAGTTGAATCCACGTAATGCTCACGCTAACCTAGAAAAACCCTGCTGGATTTGCATGGAAAAAGATGAGAAGTTTGCACCCTTTCAAATCATGAGCTTGAATTTTACACTCACATTGATTCCTCGATTGGGTTGACTGATTTGCTTCCTGGTCAAAACATTCAGCATATAAATTTTCAACCACATTGTATTACATATATAATTAATTAATAGATTATATTTAAAGTGGAAATACAGAGTGTGGCCATACAGAGCCAAGAGTGAAAAAGAAAATCTTAAATATGCACATGATAACTCTCAGAAAATGTGCCCTAATGTTCTGATAATTTAGTAAAAAAAGATTTGTATACACAAACATCCGACTCCTGCGGATTGCTTATCTTGGCCGGTGTTGAAGCCAAAGCTGTTGTTTTATTTACATTATTTTGCTTTCTGGGAGCTTTCCAATGGGAATCCACTAACTGGCCATCACGCTGTTTCATCGAGCTAAATGATTATATATATATATATTCGATTTGAAAGGAAAAGAAAATAAAAGGAGTTTATGAAGATCTAAGCTAGAAGTTGACTAAATTGGTGTTCACTGCTCAGACTTATTCTCAGTGATTATGTTGCGAGCTGATGATATTACCTTATATAAGTTCATATCATTTACACTCAGTTGGGCTCCAGAGAAATTTGTTTATCAATTCAACCCTAATATATATAAAATTCTAAATTATGTGCATCCAAATCCGTACTTTAATGTTTTCAGCTAAATTAGTTTATAAAACAAATAAATGCCCCAATTATCTCAAACAATTTTTGAAGATCTAAGCCATCACCTCTTTCATTTCTCTGAGTGTGCCTGCGAGCCCTCAATCAAATACATAGCGTGCTTTTCGGACCTATCTCTTTCCTGTATTTAGGTGTGCTTTCTTGCTATCAATCATCCAGATAGTAGGTTTTTTAGCCATATCATTCTTTTTCTTATTTGAGTGTGTTTTCCAACACTCGATTAATAATTACACTCAATTGAGCTCCCAAGAAATCTTTTCATCAATTCAACCCAAATGTATCAAAAATTCTAAATTATGTGCATCCAAATCCATGCTTTAATGTTTTCAGTTAAATTAGTTTATATATAAAAAAAAAATGCCCCAATTATCTCAAACAATTTATAATAAATATATTTTTATATGTGAAATACTCAATTGAGAATTTTTTGTAGAATGGATTCTAATGGAGAAAGATCTTTCAGGATCCAAATTAAAAATGTTTTATAATTTCGTGGGTTATACGAAGTTATATGATCTAATAATAATTGTTGGTGCATCTCTTTTTCATTGTTCTTTTGAAACTAATGTCTTACAAGGATTTTTCTATACATCTTTCTTAGCTTTAGGACAGGTTATGTGTTAATTTTTGTTCTTCTTTTTTTTTCAGCTTCTAAACAACAAGGCAATTTATAGCCTCTGAGTTAGCTACATTTCTTCTTACTACGGGTTTTTAAAATTCAAATGCTGATACTTCTGCATTCATTTTCAAGATTCATGATCATCTCCTACGTTCCTCTGCAAAGCAGGTCTCGAGTTCAAATCAGGACATGTATTTTTTATAAGAACTTGGAATAATCGGGATTTTATTCACTCATCTAGGTAAAGTATACTTTTCAAGAGATATGGTTTCCTCAAATAAAATAAAAAATCTTTTAGTTCCCTTTATGAACGACACTTTATTGCTTGTTCCTCAACCAAGGCCAATTATCAATTGGTCAGGAAAACTTTTGACGAGCTAAACTGGGTGTGTTCTCTCTTCGCTGAACTCGACGTGTGTGTCTCTCCTTCACTTGTGATTAATTTTGATGGTGTAAGAGCCACTAATATTTGTTCCAACCCATTTTTACATTTCAGGATGAAGCACGTGACTATGAAATGCACTTTATTCATATTAATGGATGATATCTTAAAGTCTAAAGAGCATTGGCAGGTCGTTTTTCAAGGAATAACTAAACCACCATTTCAAATAAAAATAATTAATATGTAAAAAATAAAAATAGAGGGAATGTTTGTACAAAAATAATGATATTTTTAAATTGATTGATTGATCAATCTTGTAAATCATTCTTTATAAATAAAACTCCAAGGATATTTGGGATTTGATGAAAACAAAAGCAACTAGAGCAAAGATAGAGGTAAGAACTTTAAGCTTTTCATACATAATACAAAGTTTTTAGGATGAATATGGGATAGTTAGTCACACATTGTTTTTCAGGAATGTTGGAAATCATTAAATGGTGTGAATCGATTAGATACAATAGAAGATATCACCATCATTGAGAAAATTCTTTGATGGTTGATGCCAAAATTTAATTTTGTGATGTGTTGAATATAAGAATCTAAGGATATAAATAAACTTTATATTGATGAATTGCAAAGTTATTTGTTAATTCATGAACAAGAGATGAATTGACAAGATAAAGAGGATAATGACGAGATAAAAAGAAGCAGGCTTTACAAGTTTCATATAATAATGAATTTTCTACCTTAAATAAAGGTGATTAAAGAAGATGAAGGAGTGCAAGAAATAATAATGGTAGATTTAAAATAAATTTTTTTTATAGATAATCATGTTTTAATTCTTAAAAATAGGGATAACATATGACAATAATCATTGAACTTTTTACAAGCCAAAGTTAATGGATAAATATAAAGTTAAATGTTTTTAGGTGCTATAGGTATGGACATTAAAAAAATAGAATATCAAACTAATTTGAATAAGAATGGTGGTAGAAAATCTAATTTTGCAAAAAAGAAACATGAAACATCTTTATTAATGACTTGTTATATGAATAAAAAAACATAAAAGATTATGGTACCTAGAAAAGTTAGTTTTCCTCCGGGTGAGGAGTTTAAAGTTTCTATTACGAGAAAAAGAAATTGTGTAAATTCAAACCAAAAATAATATTGTCAATACTATCTTTGATGTTTTCTTTGTTCCAAGACTATATATAAATATACTTAACATTTTTCATCTTCAAGAAAAAAGGATATGAAGTTCATAAGAATAGAATTATTGGATAATTCAAAGAGAATTAAAGTTACTTTTGATTAAGGGATGTAGTTATATTATGAGGTAGGATTTTTTTTAGTGAGTTAAATAAGTCCTTAAATACGAAATAAAGAAAAAAAATGTAAGGATGTACTAATGTAGAGAGTTTATGACAATACATGAAAAAACCATTAATTAATGTAAGGATCTAGTTTGTATTATCTATGATTAACATGGTTTTAATTATTTGTTGAAATGAAAAATAAAGATTCATATGACCATTGATTCATTGTTAGAAATTTCATTATCATATGTGACCACACATATAAGATAGAAAGCACTCAGAGCATAAAATTATTTCTTTTGATATGGAAATAAACTTAAAATTTATGATGTTTATAATATTGTTATAGGAGTTTATTATTGGGCTTTAATATATCATGAATTTTCCTTTTTTATATATTTTCCATGAGTTAAATTGCATTGCTTAACATATTTCATTATCATATTATGTATGCATGAAAAAAATACAAAATATTAGAATTGTGAGATTATATGTAATATAATCTTGTTATAGGTTGAGATTGGATAGCATTCAAGACATTTGGACATGATATGGTATGATGGACTCATTAATGGGTTGATGTATTGTCAATAACTTGGTTACTAATGTATCATGGAAACTATCTGAATTAAAAAAATATCCCATTTTTTCGAACTTGCTTGCAAGAAATGAGAAAATTACATCGAAATTTAGGGTTGTTACAATAAATATTAAATATAACACTAACAGTATTACTAACTTGGAAGTTCTTGCTTATAAGCATTATCGTTGTCATAACCCATTTCTAGGTTATTTCCTAAAATCTATCCAAAATAAAACAAAAATAAAATAAAAGGGGTTGGCGTTGAAAGAAAAATCAAGGTGAAAATTTTCAACGTCTTCGAGAACTCGATCATACCTTGTTTGCGCTCGAAAATGGAGGAAAATAGAGGTTCAAGGCTAAAATAATTTATTATTGGATAAATTTGCTTAAAAATTAAGTCGACAAGCATAATTATATTTTAATGAGTCGACAAGTATAATTATATTGAGAATTAATTTAGGGTCCAATTGAAGAATTTTATTGAGTGCAAGGACTTAATTATACTTTAAATTGATAAAATTAATTTTATTATAGGCTTAATTGATAAAAAAAAAAATCAAGTTTTTGAGTTTAATTTAGGTTAAATTGAGGAGATTTGAATTTTTGGAGAACAGACCTATTTTTTCCAAGTCAATTGTTTGGAGTCAAGGGCAAAATTGAAGAAAAATGAGAGTTTAATGGTCAATTAAGGGTAAAATTGCATAAATCCAAAATTAAGGACCAAAATAAAAAAGGCGCGCAAAATTCAAGTTGCTATTGCAATTTTGGACGAGGATACAATTGCACAAATTTAAAAGTTTAAAGCCAATTGGGGGTGTTAGAACAATTATAAATTGAGGGACCAAAATTCACTTGCACCTTCTCCTAAAACTACAGACGCGTCGCTGTAAGTACAATGCTGCAGAAGGTAACTCAACGTTGCACACAATGGTTAGCTCTTAGACCTATAAATGGAAGAAAAAAGTTGGACACAAACAAAAGAGACAAAGGAGAAATTTGCAGAGATCACAACTGGAAAAAACACATACACGAGCATAACCACCACCACCAACAACTCTCTCTCTTCCTCGGTGCCAACAAAACCAAGTCGACGACTCCCTCTTTCTCTCGCAACATCTCTCTCTCTCTCTCTCTTTCTATCTCTCTCTCTCTCACACACATACACGAGCATAACCACCACCAACAACCACTCTCTCTTCCTTGGTGCCAACAAAACCAAGTCGGCAACTCCCTCTCTCTCGCAACATCTCTTTCTTTCTCCTACAATGTCATATGCAAAATAGTGTCATGACCAGGCTCAGCTTTGTGTCCAACCTGGCCACCTAGAATGGCAGGGCTGACTGACCCACCTGGGCTGAAAGCCTAGCCTAAGAGGAGTGTGGACTGCCAACCCATCAAAGGGATGGGTCATTCGACTCATCATGGCTAGGCAGTCCAGCCCCAAAATGATGGGTTTCTCGATATATCAGGGCTGGGCACAATTAGCCCACACAAAAAATTGAAAAACAAAATACAAAATACAAATCTGCATTAAATAAAAAATATTTTAAAAAAATTTATAAATAAATAAAAAATATGTTGTTTTCATGTATATGACCAAATTCCAAATTTTTTCCAAATATATTTTTCAAAAAAAATATATAATATATTTCTCATGTTTTGAAACAAAAATTGGATATCGTAACTGGTTTACGATTATTCATTGGAATTTGATCAAAATATTAAAAAAAACATAAGAAAATATAAGAGTTTGCTGATTTGGAAGTAATTTACATGAAAAGGAGAAAAACTTAATGTGATTTAGCACTAAAAAATTATGCCATGGCATATTATAGCCTATGTTGTCTAAAAATCACATCAAATCACTTGGGATGAAATCTCTTAACATTAACAATAAGTGATGAAGAAGTAATGCCTTTATTAATATCAAGTGTGTTTTGGGTAAAAAAGAGCTTCCAAATGTTCGATTTATGTTTCACAAATTTTGATTTATTTGAAGGTTTATTAGATGGTGAACTACATATATATCCTTGTTGTAATTATTCCTAATTAATACTTGCATTAAGGTACTTTATGATTTTATTTTTTCTCTTATATTTACAGATTCGTAGATATATGCTCAACTTGTCTACAGTTTGTAGGTGATGTTAGATCTAGAATTTCATAACATATATAAATTATATTCATGTCGAATTATCAAGAATGCATAAACAATAAAGCGGAAGCGTACTCGAATCTATATCCCGAAGTCGCTATCTAGAGTCGTACAGATAGTTTTCCGAGTTAACACGTTCACCTTAGAGAGCCCTTTGATTCTCTCTACCTTAACCTTATTACTCTTTGATAATGGGATGTTAGTGTAAGAATGAAATAACACGTGTAATCTGGGGACCATGACCCTATATATAAGTAACCGGGTACCTTTTGGTGTTCATGCCTTTTGATATTCTCACCCTTTGGTATTCCTATTTTAGCCCATCATAAAAATAAGAATAACCCTTTAATATTTATACATTAAAGGTCCATACCTTATTAGATACACCAAAACCCAATTGCCTAAAAAACAATTAGCAGATTATTTTTTAATTAGGCTTCATCTTATTTGACAATCCACAAATATATAATTATTCTAATATAAGCCCAACATTGGATTAATGATCCAACAGGTGATACTCCTGAAAGTTTATTTCCTTAAACAGATGCTTGGTCAATCAGTTGGTTCGCATAGACTATATAATTTTAAATTATGCAAAAATATATAGGGCTTGAATCCAGGACCAAATCTTTACCAATTTATGCTTTCTTTTGCATTTAAGCTTGATAGTAGTGAGTCTCATATGTTCATGCAGTTTTTTAAGTTGCGACTGGACAATAACTATAGCCACTAATTTGGATTAAGAGAAGAGAGCTTAGCCATTAGAGAAATGAAGTCAGTATTGGAGAAAAGGTTTTTTATTATTATTATTTTTATTTGAGGAAACCACCCCATCTGGAAAGCGCATTTTGTAGGTCTAGGTGAGTGAATAAAATCCTGGTTGTCCCAGGTTCTTACAAGAAGTGCATGCCTTGACTTGAACTCGAGACCTGCTATGTAGATCTCCAACCTTTTACTACCACGTCACACCCTTTGAGGACAGAAAAAAAAAGTTTTTGTTTCGTACACTCTAACTCATGTATTTATGTGATTTGAACATCATTAGGGTTCATGCATCTTCGCAAGGTTTTTAAAGTTTTTCACAAAAAAGGGAGAGTAGGTATACTCCATGAATAGTTTGCCATTTTTGTTCTTATCTCTAATGATCCAACAAAAGGTTTCTGCAACGTGTTTTCTGTAATTATACAAAAGGATATTTGACACAACGTTTTAAAAATAATTTTGAAAAAAAATGAATTGAATTGAATTTATTTTTATTTTAAATTAAAAAACTTTAGTATTATTATATCATTTTCATATACTGATATCAAAAATATATTTTCAAAAAAAAATTATTTTAATATATTTTTGAACAAAAAAAATTTTCAAAAACAATCTCAATCAAGCTCTTAAAATGGAGCAAAGTGGGTTTGGGATGAGTCCAGTGAAAGTTAAAATCAAAATTTAAGTGAAAAGAAGCCAAATAAAGACATCATAATTAATTAAATATTCATAGATAATTTTATTTTTTTTCAATCTTCCATCGTAGTAAAATATTGGTCCTAGTTCATCCGCTATTTGCACACCAACACGTAGAGGAATTAAGCTCCCGCTTCTCGAGGCAGCTTTTAATAACGATTTAAGTTGATCTTGAAACCTGTGAGTTATTTGAGACAGGGTTATCAATACCGTTCCGTTCTGGTCAGAATAGCTGGAACATTCCGTATTATTAAAAAAACTAAAACAAAACGGCATTGTTTTTGTCTCGGTTTTAATTCTGGCCTGTTCCGGAAATACTGACCAAATTCTGGCCAGAACATCTCGGAACCGTTCCGGGTGTGCCGTTCGAGCCTTAAAATTCTCTTTATTTTGATTAACTTGTGATTGTGTTTCTAATTTTGAGATTATGTTTGTTTGACTTTGTATTTATATTGTATTATTAAAGTTAATTTATCTTGAATTTTAATTATGCTTGTTAAATTAATATTTTAATTTTTTTTCATATATATATATATATATATATATATATATATAATTAATTATATATGAACAGTACAACCCCGAAACGACATGCTGAAATGCTCCGAAACCGAAACGTTCTGTATCAATAGAAAAACCGGAACGGCAACTGGAATGGTATTGACAACCTTGATCTTGATTTGAGGTATATTTCACTAAGTATCGTTGACAATTTTTTTTGAAAGAAAGGAATATATAACAGAAAGAGAGAACGAAGAAACTCTCTTTACATAATTTAAAATTCATTAATGGCAATTGCTAAACTTTGCTTCGCAACCCTAATGATAACATTGGAATAATATTTTACTATAACTTTTTTCTTATACAAGTTTTTTTATACAAGGAAATTTTATTTCTTAGAAAACTTATTTTATCCAAAACATATATTTTATAGATTCATGTGAGTGAATAAAATCTCAGTGGTTCGAGACTCTTATAAAAAATACAAATTCTGACTCAAATTCAAGATTTATTGTTCATATCACAAACACTTTATCATCACATGGCGTTATTCTTATAATATTTTACTACAACTGCTAACGGTAAACAGTACTTTCAAACTTATGTAATCGGGAACCGACTAAAGAGAAAAAAAAAATTGTCCCACTGAGTGGTGCATCTTATTCATACAAAATGAAATTTGAAGCAGAGAGAGCTATCTTGGAATTCCAAAAATTCTCTCCTACCTATAATAAGCTAAAAGAAAATAATAATAATAATAAGAAAAAAAAAAAGGTAAGGGAACAATTAACTAAATCTGAACATGGGAGAGTTACTACAGATTAAAAATGGCTAAACTGGAAATCGATTCGTATAGCAAGCTTATACCATAAGAAAAAACAATACAACTGAGGTGAAGACGAAGGAGATGAAGCAGGAGGGAAGAAAGAAATGCAATGATCAGAAGTGTATTGTTATACTCCAGAGATGTTTACCAGGAAATAGCTCTCGCCATGACGCAAGATTTGTGCTGAAAACCCAGATTCATCGGTGGGAACAGGCACTCCAGATGAATTCACCAACATGAAATCTTGACCAAACATTGCTTTCACGTCAAGTGGCCCACTAGGAACTTCTGCAGGAACCCCATTGATGAAAACTGTGATGAATCCTGAGCAACAGAGAGGCAATATTCTTAGAAGAACATTTTCCCAGCTCATTCCTAGCTTTCCTAGCTCCATTCTAGTGATTAACTCAGCACATGATCACGTTTTTATGTTTAGCCTCTCTTTTTTTCAGTTCAGAATGGAAAAAAGATCAGGAGTCTGATCCCAAACCATGCAAGTTTAGAATGTATCGAGAATTGACAGAGAGGGAGAGGGAGAGGAGATAAGAAAGAAATTTGAATTTGAATTTCTGCAATAAGTTCCTAAATTGAGATGGAGAAATGTCATGATTTTGTAATCGATCTTGGAGTTTTGCAATGAAAATTAAATTAATAAATTTGAAGAGGGACATTGTTTTTCACGAGAAAGGACAACAAGACTTTCAGACAGTAACTCATACAGCTACAGTTAATTATATCATTAAAAAGTTGCTACCTAGTTTATTCCATTTCTGGAGCACTCTTGTACACTGAATTAATTAACCTAAACAGAAGTATTAAAAACTATATTTGAATTTTAAATGGGAAGTAAAAAACATCTCCCTCTTCTAAACAATATTTTTAGGGGATAACATGAACTCATATTATATAAAGAAAGATCACACCGGCCCATCTTCGAAAAGTTTCTTTTTAAAAAAAAACAAAAAGGGAAGACGATTTGCATTGAAGAAAGGTATTGGATATGGAACTACTGAGGAGACATGGGGTTAATTAGCTCAGGTCCAAGAAGGATGAGGGTTCTGATAGAAGAAATCTTTTTCAACAAGTTTGGTGGCTTCCATTTTGGAAAATAAGAAATTTAAATAAAAAAGATAGAAAAAGTAACTCAGCCTTGCACTTACCAGCAGTCTGGTAATTCAATTCTTGGAAACCCATCTGGTTCGAGAAAGAAAACAAGCTCTCTACACCATGATCTTCACCAACAACTCCACAAGAAGAAGATGAACCAGCAAGATAAGAATATGGGGGATTAACAGAAGGAGAATTTGCAAACCCAGTAGAAGTTCCACCACCTTCGTATTGAATTGCACCACGGCTATCGTATTCCGGTTGATTATTTCTTTGATCTCCTGCAACAAGACTAGCTTGCATCTGGCGTCGCCGGCGGCGAGATCTTGATCGTCGGTTCTGGAACCAGTAGAAAACATTTGAATCACCAACAGAACCAAAATTCTCAAGAAGCTTCCTTATCCTCACAGTTTCATTTTTTGATGGATTTACCATTCCACTGTTAAAGATGGACTCAAGTATCAATATTTGCTCTGGCTTTGGAGTCCACCTTGACCTCACCGGTTGACTTCTTTCAGCTCCATGGTTGCTTGGACTGTTACAGCCTAGGTCTTGATTATCTTCCATACTGTGAAATGAATACAAGATACGTTTGTTGATTCAAAAAAGAACCAAACTTGATTGAAAAAAAGAAATATAGGAGAAAAAGAAAGTACATAAGCGCATGGCAGAATGCAAGAGAGGTGAGGCTATATATATATATACATAAAGGGATGAATATTTGGAAGTAATTTACTTCGAGAATTTACGTTATCAACCTTAGCTTGAGAAAATTTTATGCTGACTTTTCTTCTTTTCTTCTGTCAAGTAATCAACTCATCTAAAAATTTAAGGTTTCAGAAACATACCCTCATATTACCTTGTACTTGATTTTTATCAAATAGAATAGGGTGATGAGATTCGAACTCATAATTGCTAGGTCAACAAGACTCTGATACTATATCAAAGAATCATCACACTTAAAAACTTAAATTTTAAAGTGAGATATCAAAATATAATTTATATTATTCTGTGACATCTCCCACAAATCAACCGCCCATCTTAGTTTATTCAAACATATAATCGCTAGTCAAAGAGTGCTCCAGCTCCACTGCAATGTTAGCCACGAGGATATAACGTTTGTGCTCATGTTTTTCTAAATATATATATAAGGTACACAATCAATCTCTTAAATTTATTAATTAAACTATACCTGAATTTGGATTATCTTTTGACTCACATGACCACATTCATTGGCTCAGAACTTGATCTTCCCTTTCTATCAGTAGAATATACATTAACTAATAAACATGGTTGCATGGGAAAAAATGTTCGAAAGGGTGGTTAAAATGGTAATGTTAACGGTGGAGAAGGAGAGTTGGCTAGGGTTTTTCAGGTTGGCAAATGCATGTGCAGGCATGCATGGAAAGTTGAGTCCAGAGAATTATTTAATCAGAAAATGAGAGAAAGAATCCAAATAGACGGTCAAGAAACCGTGCAATAATTTATTAACCGTGACGTATAAGGAAACATGGCTTACTGATACATTTCCTCTGCCTGTATCTATGAGTTTATTTCCCATTGTTTTTAGAAGTAATTTTGAAAAAACAATTAAAAAAAAATATTTTTTATTTTAAATTAAATAAATTATATTTTTAGATCATTTTCATTTGTTGATATAAAAATAATTTAAAAAAAATAAAATAAAAATATATTTTTGAACAAAAATCAATTTTAAACCTCCAAAATTCATTATATGCCGACAACATGAAATACTTTTATATTCATATCTATCACTGCGTTTACATGTAACGAAACTTAAGGAACCGGCGACGGCTGCTGCTGCTGTCTCAGTCGAGGTTTCCTCCTTCCTGCGGGCTTTGCCTTCGTTTATGGGAATTCTAGTTAGTCCCTCGTGATATGCATAACTATATTAATGGGATTGCTAATTATGGAGGTTGATGTCTATAGGTTTCCGGTTTCTGGTTTCCGGTGTGATGATAAAAACTTGTAATTTATACAGTAAAATTCAAATTTAAGTTAGGATATACATCAAACTAGTTTGCATATATCTCGATTAATCCTGTGAATTTTTAAAATTAATAATTATATATATTTTTAGTGATTATCATATTAATAATTACAGGATTCGAAATTAAAACTATAAGAGAATAAACTTTTTGGGTGTATCTGTTGGTGTGCCTATTTTGTCATGGACTTCAACGTACCATGCGAGTTTTTCGTAGTTAATTTCTTTAACCATGAGGTTAACAGCTTAAAAAAATATTTTTTAGTTTTTTATGTGAAGAATATCATTTACAAACATTACCACCGTTATACCATGACATCACTCCTAGACCACCGACTATTGTTTAATAAATGTAACTCTGAATTTTTTGTGCAAATAATATTTATTTAATTGTGCAATACCAGAAATTTATAGGTGTATCTGTATGTATATATATATATATATATATATATATATATATATATATACATACACCTTTTAGTAATTTTATCCACAAGTACATTTAAATATACGTGTAGGTCTATTTCAATTCCAAGTTCCAAATTAATGCTTAACACATCACCACCCAATAAAAAACATCATTATTAAGTATATAAAACATCAAACTTCATACAATTTATTTGGTCTATATATACTGCCTTGCCCATGGTCGACCACTAATTAGCAACAAAATTCATTTTTTTTTCCTTCAATTAATTTGATTTTATATATACTATTCATTCATATATTGCTTAACTCATAATCTTATTTGGTTTAGTTAAACATCCCAAGTTTTTAAAATTTATACTTACTCTTTATAACATATAACGCAACATGATAAACATTTATTTAAATCTAAATTATACCTTTTTTTTTTCAATTTCTAAAGCTTTCAAATTGATTAATGTCCCAAATCTACAAGATCTTACATTTGTAACTCCCCCCTAAATATCTAGACTACATGAAATTCACAACAAAAAAAAACATTCCCAAACATAATTTATCATATATATACATTGAATTAACACTTAATTTCATAAAAATCAAATCAATTTTGCCATTATTCCTAAAGCCTTCACATGGTCGGCCCTAGGAGCGTCAATTAACCAATAATTTAGTCAATTTATTTTATAATTTCCCCTGCATATATCAATTAACCCTCCACCATTCAAACCGCATAAGAATTTGCCAAACTAACACAAGGCTCCTAAATCTCATAACTTCCATACGTATTTATAACATTTTATTTAGGTGTTTTCTTTGGATTAGTGTCAAATTTATTAGTTTACCAAGAATACTATATTTTAAATTGTATTGGAATTATGAGAGAATATGTATAATAGAGTTAAATAACATCAATTCATAATTTTAACCCCATTGATAAAAATTACTTTTCTTCATTATAAGTATCTTATATTTCTTTTCTTCATTGTAACCCCATAAATTTATTAATTTATTATAAATATCTTATATTTATTTTCTTCATTAAACATAGATAAAAATTTCTTGTTTTCATGTTTTTCATTATAATTTTTAATATGATTGAGTTTATAAGATCAATGAACTTTTTTTGACTAGTCAATTAGATTTGATCAAATCAATATTTTAGATTATTTAATTAAAAATTAGATTCAACTAGTACTTTTAAAAATTACATCACAATTATGTCTTAAGAGCTTATACAGTATTGCTGTTGTCATTCTGGAATTCATAATCAAGGTTGTCAATATTGTTCTAGTTTTTCTATTGGTACGGAACGTTTTAGTTTCGGAGTATTTCAGCGTGCCGTTTCGGGGTTGTACTGTTCATATATAATTAATTATATATATATATATGGAAAAATAAATAATTTAACAAGCATAATTAAAATTCAAGATAAATTAACTTTAAATTATATAATAAAAACACAAAGTCAAACAAACATAATCTCAAAATTAGAAACACAATCACAAGTTAATCAAAATAAAGAGGATTTTAAGGCCGGAACAACACACCCAAAATGGTACCCTGATGTTCTGGCCGGAATTTGACCGGTATTTCCGCAATGGGACGGAATTAAAACCAAGACAAAATGACGTCGTTTTATCTCGGTTTTTTTAATGGCACGGAACATTCCGGCCGTTCCGAACGGAACGGAACGGTATTGACAACCCTGTTCATAATAGCAGTACATTAACTAGTCACATTAAAATTTTACATTAAGTGTATTATCATTATAAATATCATTATTATTACTCAAACTCATAAGTGTAAAAGCATTTCAACATGTCAAAGTTATTAATTTTTATAATGAAAGACATAATTTATTGATTAAAAAAAGTATCTTAAAATACAAAACTTTCAAAGAGAATTTTTGCAAAACACCTAAATAAAATTACAATTCCATGTTGAAATAAGAATTTGATAAAAATTGGCATAACCATGACTACAAATAAGCTTCTAACAACTTTTTTGATGACAATAACTATCTTCATTGATGCCAATTAGTGCCCACTAACAATCCCAAATAAAGGTTTTTCGTATCAATTTTTTCATTCAATTCGCTCAAACACTCCAGTTTTAAGTCACCATAACTTAATGGCAAAGCAACTACAAAACCTGACAATAATTAAAAAAAAAACATTTAAATAGTATGATACAATAAAGAATCACCTCAGAAATTGAGGGTCACATATAACCAAACCAAACTAAAATGTTAAATATATATTGAGATTAATAGTTATTTGTAAAATGAAAAAAACATAAAATCTATAAATAAAAAACAACTTGATTACTCAATTATAAAAAAAAATAAAATCATATCTACTTTAAATGGTATGAAAACCTAGACTAGAGGATTAAAAGTTATGTGAACTTGTAGGGCACATACCTTGAACTCACATGCAAGGAAGAACAATCTAAGAAAGCTAAAATTAAACTGATAGAAAATTGAACCCAATGATTGCCTATACCAAGGTATCAAAGTTATTAGATGATAGAGACCTTAACCTAATTATTATAATAAATCATAAACTGGAAATATAGAAAAATTATCACAAAAACAATTGATCTTTAATAAGCTCATACACAATATTATTTTGAAATAAATCATGTCTCATAAATAAAACCTAAATGCAAGATAAATAACTTTCTTTGTATTCCATAAAATTTCCTAAAGAATCATAAAAAATAACAAAAGAGTAGTCCTAAATAAAATAGAAAAAGGAATTATAAATTAACTAGAAAACTAATGTAACTCTCATGCAATGGCTTTTTAGCTTTAGTGCAAGACCTTTCTTATGTTTGATTACAACTACAATTAAACCCTCTAGAAAGAGAGAAAAAAGAGCATATAAAGTCTTTTGGAAGATATCACTTCAATAAAATCAGATCAATAATTATTTTTATTAGTGTAAAATTTTATATTAAAAAATATAATCCTAAAATCAACTTAAATATCCTTTAATAATAAGGATTGTTGTTGCATAAGGAATGTTTGAAAAATAAATAGTCTCCTATTTAATCTTTTTGCTAAGTAAATAATCCTTGTAAAACAAGAATTTCACATGTAATTCAATCATTGCTTTATAAGAATCCACAAATCACATGGAAAACAATCATTAATTTTCCTTGTTTAATGGTAGATCTTTCGGCATATCATTCTCTCTCATTTGAATGAGTTACTAAAAATACCATATATGTATTGAAAGTTTGACATTTCTAATTTCTTGTTCGACTTAAATGGCAAATAAAATTCTATTTTATATATTCATATATGGCCTAAATAGTATACAACGGTCTAATCTAAAATATTTACAACTTTTTAAACTAAATATCCCGAATCATTCAAATTAATTCTTCTCATATCTTTTTTATTTTTAAAACTTTAAAAAGACCCAATTGATGTCTCTAATGGATTTTTTAATTCTCATAAAAAGTCTAAAAGGACTAATTTTGTTTAAGCATTAGTAAATGATGTTTAGGAAATGAATATATTAGTTATGATGTTATATTCAAAGTATAAATTTTATTTGAAGTAAAGGTTTAATTTTGGACAATGAAGTTGAGAAGAAGTTTTTCTCAATTGGGTTAGCCTAACTCAAAACACCTATTGACAAGTCCTAGTCTAGGAAGTAGTTTGGATGAGTCAAAATCTTTCAAAAATAGACATAAGTTTTCATCCAAGAGTTCATGGGCTAAAATTTAGCTACTTGTTTGATTTTATAATGAGTCAGCTAGTAGTAACCATTGGCTGTCATCTATACGAAGGTAGGCACATTGACTTGCTTTCTTAGGGTTCAAACATGAGTTCACTTTTACCAACATTCCATTATTACGTTGAAAGAAAATTAAACCAACAATGATGGCAAAAAGAAAAGGTAAAACACAAAGACAAAGACAATGGTTGATGCTGGTTAAGGAAGAACAGTATTATAAGGTACGTTCTTGATTTCTCTGGCTCTGAGTTGTAAATCTTCCCTCTTCTTCATGTACACATTTCCGGTTAAAGAACTTGAAATCTGCATTGCAGGTTTTGAATTCAAATCAAGATATGCTCATCTTATAAAAATTTAGGATAATCGAGATTTTACTCGCTCAATCAAAATCTATAAAGAGTAACTAAAAGAAATGGGGCTTCATTGAATCCACAAATAATTGTATTATAAGAAAGCACAACCGCAAAGTTTGATAGTTTGGTTAATTGTTGAGTAGATACTTTTAAGTCCTAAGGGGTGACGCATGATATCAAATGGATTGAGATCTGCATTGCAGTTCTCGGGTTCAAGTTAAAAAGTGTTTATCTTATAAAAATCTGGAATAACTAGGGTTCAATCGTTTAGCTCGAGTCCATAAAAAATATATAAAGGCGACCGGGTTTCTTTGAATTAAAAAAGTATTATAAAGAAGCCCAAGAACCGGATAGTATGATAGTTTGGTTAAATGTCGAGCAGATGTAAGAGAAAATGCTGAATACATGTGCCCTAAAAGCTGAACCATATGTTGGTCGGTGTCTCTTAAAAATTCTGCAAATCCTATAACCAAAAAAAAAAAAAAAAGACAAGAAAAGAATAACGTTATTATATAAATGTTGTAGCATGTGGTCTGTGAAAGATTGGCTTGTTACGGCTTCTGTCACCTTTACAAGGTCTTCTGGATCTCCATTTTAAGCGGTGACAGGCTTTTGTGTGTTGCAATTAAAATCTAGATTTCGTTATTAAAAAAAAAAACAAGAACTGTTGATATAAAATATTAGAAAAATAACATATTTTGAAAAACTTTAATGAAATAGTACAATTTGTATATGTTATAATTCATATTCATGATATCTAAAAGTTACCATTATTAAAAAAACACGAGAATTAGAGATGTTTTGATAAATTAATTTCTTATCCATTTAAAATTTGTTTAATTTATATTAATATCTTAAATTAAAAAATTCATGCTGAATTCCACTTTGAGTTTGATATTAAAAAATTCCTTTCCAACATGACTATACGGCTTTATCTTGGAAAATCAATTTTTTAAAAAAATATAAAACAAAATATTAAGAGTGTGATATTTTTTTCATAAAGCCATATATTTGGAGAAAATAATCAACCTCGTCAGAATTTATATTAAATAATGTTAAAAAAAAAAACTAATGATAAGCTAATTTTTGTGATTAATACTAATGTTAACTAATATAATTTTTAAAAAAATAAGATAAAAAAAAGTAAAGATAACATTAAGTCATAGAATTTTTTCAAATCATTAATCAAGGATATTAGATTTGAAATATTATATATTAAGAAGTTACAAAACTTAATTCTTAATAAATACAATATCGAATGATAAATAATTTGAATGATTATTCTCAATGTTATTATTATAATTGAAGGCAAAACCAAAATAAATATTATTAGCATAAAAAAATATTATTTGATTCGAGAAAAAAATTGAAACAAACCAAAACTTCATACCACCATGTTGAAGAGAGAAAAATGGTGCAACTGTAGAAGAGAGAAAAAAGAGAAAAAATATTAACCAACTGCTGGAAAGTCTCCGACCACCATTAGAAAACACACATACCACCATGTTGAAGAGATCATGGCGGTGAATTTGCTGGGACGGCGGATGAACATTTTCCACCACTGCATGCCACCTCACACGTCGTCTGTATGGTGCGAGCAAAAGACAACTATCGACGCGTCAGGCCAACGTGTCAGTAGTTTTTCCAAAAAAAAAATATTAAATTACCAGAACACCCTTCGGAGCCCGTGATAATAGCAGAGAAAATGCATAGGAAAATGGCAACATGCCCCTAAACACTAACTCTTCACTTTTGTCTTTTATGAGGGCACATCAGTATTTGTATTGTTCATTGAATTTGAAAAACCAGAAACTCCTTTACTAGGACTTATTTTTTGTCTTATCCAACGCTACAAATGATTATTTTACTGTTCATCAACAATGCAAAAAAATAATAATACCCTTATTCAATCAATATTTTGTTGTTTCTATGAAAGAAAAGCCGGAAAAGACTCAAACACACCCAAATAATTAGCTAATGACAACAAATGTAATGAAAAAATCAAAAATACACCTAATACTAACAGCAACTCTTTTTTAATAGAAAAACACAATGATAATTATATAATTATACTATTATAATCCATAACTCTTTTTTAATAGAAAAACACAATGATAATTATATAATTATACTATTATAATCCATAATAAATTATATATTGCTAGAGTATAACTTCTTTCGTAATTGAAACCACTACCTCCACCGAAATGACTAATAAGGAACATATTCCTTGGGAGTGGTGAATCATTCCTGCCACAGGAAAGGAACATTTTTTTCTGGAAAAAGAAGGAATATAAGTAGGGTTAAAAGATGAGCTTTATTGTGATTAACGAAAGCACGTACTTGGCACATGGATTAACTTAAAAAAAGAGAGCATCAAATTTTATTTATTTATTTATATATAAAAAAAAGATAAACAGGAGAGAATAGTTAAAAAGTTAATTGTTGTTAAATTTTATTTAATTAAATATGTTGCTAATAAAAAAACCAATTTAACCTAGTTTAATCTAGGTTAATCTTTCAATATTAAAAAGATATTAAATTAATATTGTTTTTATTTTTTATTTTTCTTGTCAAACCATATGTTACCCCGCTAGCTTAACTAAGTTTAATAACATTTTTTTTTTAGAAAAACTTTATTTTTAGAAAATGTATTTTGTAGAAGGAATAAAACTCTAGTTGTTTCGGGGACTCTTACAAAGTATATACACCACGATTTGAACTTGAAACTTTTTATGCAGATCACAAGCCTTTTGCCATCACGCCACTCTTTGAAGACAAATTTAATAACACGCTAGCAAGCTAAAAGAACTTCGAATCAAATTTACTCAGAAGTCGTAACCTTAGATGAAGCATTTATTTGAAATTATGGTTAAGATTGCTTTTGAAAATATTTTTCATTTAAAAATACATCAAAATAATATTTTTTTTTTAAAATCATTTTTAACATCGGTACATCAAAATAATCTAAAAATATCAAAAAAAAAGTTAAAATAAATTTTTTTTATTTTTTTCAAAAAATAATTTCAAAAACATTCCCAATCACCCCTGAAGACCTAAATCTCTGGTGTTTACAAACTCCGGCACCAAAAGATTCAGGAAACAAGTGCAAAATAGGACAACTCCACAGAAGAGATTTACCATTCCGCTCGACCTGGTTGAGGTATAGCAGACAAGAACACAGTTACAGAATTTCAGAAAAGATCGTCCGGCCTCAGAAAACATTGGCTAGCCTTATAATAAATGGTGGCTTTAATTCACAAACCAGTCGGAGTACATCTTATTCTTCATCTGAATCTAAGCAGTAAGAGAGGCATGTGTATGGCTCGAATCTAAAATAAGCTGCAGACCACAACAACTCAATTAACAACCTCTATTATTTACAATGCTGCTGCTTATATTGCAACACTTGATTCCGAAGAGCACGTCTTTCAGGCTTGAATCAGAATTAGACCAGCAGAAGTTGCATGCAAATTGAAGGAAATCAATCTGAGAGGATCATGGGAGTGATTCACCGTGCGAAATTTCGGCAGGTGTCCGTTAGCCACTTTCCTGGAAGGTATGAGAGCGAGAGAGAGCTGCCGGGTTTACTTCCAGTACATTAATGGCATCAGATACATGACCACGGCCTTCTGCTCTGGTTTCAAGATTCTTGAATATAGTAACTTTTGATGTGGGATCCTTCTGGCTAGGAGGAAGACCAAATGTAGCCCATTGACTCTTTGAAGCCGCACTTGGGTCATCAATTCTCAGAGTTTTCGGAACCAATATACATTTTTCTGTCTTTTCTTCATCCATAAATTTTGAATCTCTAGAATGCTTGCCTAGTTTTGGTGAGCCATTTCCTGAGCAGCAACTGGTGCTAGTTGAAGATGATGGAGAAAGGCAGGCATTCGATCCACACAGCGGTACATTTCCAGTTCCAGCAGTCCATGTGGGCATGCAACCCCAGTAAGAAGCAGGTACAAATTGTAAAGGAATGTTGGGCGGACAAATGCTGGGAACTGCCACCATTGGTGTGGGGGCACAACTGAACTTTAGCGTCGGAACATTTGTTATGCAAGCCTGGCCAGAGGAGTGCTGAGCTGCAGCCATGGAAGTACCGTTATTCCAGGCTGGATTCCAAGGAAAAACCCATGAAGGAACAGGATAACAATGCAGAGAATGCGGTGCGCCGAGATTGTTAGAAGATGCTGGCAGCAGATCAACTTGCTCCTTCGTAATATTTTTCAGGCAATTCATTTTCACGAACAATGGAAGCTGCCTTGGATGATCCACACGAGGGCGGCTCCTCTCCATTATCTCGATAACTGACTGGACTCATCTCATATCTTTTTGGGTCTCCAAGATTAAGCACAGTCTCCATGGAATCACAGAGAGGAGCTTCAGGACCAAATTTTAGAACCATCCCATTTGTTGTTGAGGGGCCTCAAGGTGGTCGCAGACTCAACAGAAGGAAGTTGGTGACCGGCTGAGTCTGAGTTTTCCATCCTTGCAATAGGCATTCCATCAGAAGATACTAATATCTGATGATATTGAGTAGCTAAGTGCTTATTCTTCCGCCGGCCAGCACCGATAGGAACATTTCTCACTGTTCCACCAGCTGTCCAATATCTTTGGCAATTCTTGCAGAAATGCCTAGGTTGGTTGACGTTGTAGTTATTGAAGTAGCAGAATTTTGTGTCTAAGCTGTTGCATCGTGGACACGGTAGTATTTTATCTGGCTTCTTGAAGACTCTCTCTTTGTCTGCGCCATTAGCCTCTAGCTGACCTTCCATAGGCTTAGCAATTACTTCTGTCTCATTCACTTGCATTGCAGCTGGCATCTCCTCCTCACCTTGTCCTAAAACAGATAAGATTTCAGGTTTTTCTGAGTTTTCTTCACTAGGACCCTTAGTTTCTAATTTTGTTATGTCACCGCAGCTGCCCTGATATTAAACGAAAGAACATTAGAGTCGAGAAAAATTGCAAAACTAAGGGAGAAAAATAGATTAGCAGAGTTGAAAGGGAATTAAGGGACCAATAGATCTTCACCACATTACGAAAAAGCTTTATCGAAAAAACTTAAATAGGATAAAGAGGGGGGGAAATGATAACTTGGTTCACTTCGAAACAAGACTAATCGATTTTTCCAGTTTTCCTGCTACTTTTTTCTCTTCCTCCATCAGATTTGTATAATAAAATAAAATGAGCGTGCCTTGAAGGGATCATGCTCAGCCACCAAAGATGCAGTTACCACATCAAAGCATGATTTACAAACAAGAATATTTATTTTTTTAAAAGCAGCTTTTGATACTACACATAGAATGGGAGACAAAGTTGAAAATCAACCTGCTTTAAACTTGCAAGAAAAAAAAATGGCGCAGTTGGGAGTATGATTGCCATGATTAAATCACTTTTGATGCAACAGGACTACGATGAATTATTCATTATTAGCCCCACTACCAATCAATTGGAAAACCAAAATCACATGACTAATTCTGATCACAACTTTAAGTATTTGATCATGTTAGTCTATAATTTCAAAGCTTTCAATGAAACTAGAATCAAATATGAAAATATTTCAGAATTTATTTCAAAATAAACAAGGAAGATCAAATCCAACATACAACCTCTTTTCACAAAGCTTTTCTCATTATAAGAGATGAAAAACACTAGTTCATAGATTTTCCTAGAAAAAGTAACTTCATATTTGTAATGAAAGTACTCATTTGTAATAAGATGTACACGATCGAGCTAAAATCACGCAAACATAAAACTCATAACTTGAGTTTCTGGCATCGAAAGAAAATTCTGGGCTCAATTTATTTTTCAAAAATCTTAGTTGCATTTACATCATTCCTCAAACAAGTAAATGCCTTCTAAGAAATAAACAAATAAAGGAGCAAGAGAAGAGAGAAAAACATACGAGGAAAGGAGGTTCCACGTTTGAACAACAGAGGAAACAGAACCTTCGTTATGAACACGATGTCCCGAAAACAATATTTCTTCGAACAACACATGACATATAAACCAAGGACCTTCAGTATTTCCCATCAAGAAATGTCCACTTTTTCATGCCAGTGTTTACTCAACCAAAAACCAATAACACGAAACAACAAAATACAGTTTCAATTATATTAATTTCAAGATTGATTTAAGCTCAAGCTCATTGTTTCTTGGATCAAACTAGACCAAAACAACAGCCTAAAACATCATATGAGTGCAAATCCAACAACCGAGGTAAAATCTCAAGACTTTCAGCTACGAAACTTAACTTGGTACCCTCTTCAAAAGCAATATAAAACAAAACTGCAAAATGGGAATATCACTGGATGTGGGTGTACCTTGGCTAGTGTTTCTGCCGGAAACTGAGTGTCAGGCACCGGAATCTGTCTACCAAAGAGCTTGAAAGCTGGATCTTTGGAGTCGCCCTTCATCGTTTTTTTGCTGTATCAAAATAAAAGTTGCAAACTTTGAAGAGTAGTGATAGTGACACCAAAACCCATATAGAAATTAGTACAACAATGTAAAGCAAAAGGAATGTTATAAAAGATTGAGAAAGAGAAAGAGATAGAGATGGAAAAGGATAGACTTTCTTCGTTTCTTTCTAGGGAGTAACAAGCTTTATAAAGTTAGGGGCCCTTCTCTGTATCACCCGAAAGTAAAAAATCACAAAATCCCTCTCAAAGTTAATCCACCCTGAAAAAGTCCCAGAGGTGAAGCATCAGAATTTTTATTTTTTCAGATATACAATTTGTTCATTGTTATAAATTAAGTTGAGTTAGTTCATAGAACTGAGAAACGGCCATCACTAATTGAATGAAAAATGAAAATGAAAGAAGAATTAAAAATGAAAAAGAAGAAGAAATAGCATGCATTTTATTTTTTTTATGAAAAAGAGATCAATTTTTGTGTTTTATCTTTTTTCCACCCTATAGTCACTAATTTGATATTACAATTTAATAATATTTAAAAAAAATATATTATTTTACAGTAATTTTCAATTTGGTTGCATGCAAAGAATTAAAAATGAAAAAACAAGAAGAAATAGCATGTATTTTATTTTTTTTATGAAAAAGAGATCAATTTTGGTGTTTTATCTTTTTAAACCCTATAGTTACTAAAAAAAAAATTCAATTAGAATATTTTAATGTTATATTGTTTGAAATTTGAAGTTGATAATCTTCTTATATATCTTTTATGTGGTTATCTCAAATACAAAACCATATCTCACCATTTTTATTTTTATAGGTAATTTAGAGTGTTTTTTATATGTTTTTAGTTGAAAATAAACCAAATAAGTTTTAGGTGATCAAAATTTATCATGATTGCCTCTTTTTTTTTTGCTAACTAGGCTTGCGCGCTTTATTTTTCTGTTTGATTTTTTTTTAATTTAATTTTTAAATGTTTTTTTTTAATTGGGAAACATAATTTATTTTAATTTGATATTCATGTATTATTCATGGTTTCAAGTAAACGTTTCAATATTTGGTTGATGCTCAATTTATAAACATCTATTTGTTATCATATAATTGAAAACAAATTCATAACACACAAAGTTTTAAACCAAGCTTAGTTTTCTAGTCAATTCAGCCAACTCAGATAGAATTTTCAAACATTTAAAACATATTAGAGTTCATTACATAGATAGCGAGTTTGATAGCTTAAGCTGCGAAACTAGAATCGCTCTAATATATTATTATATTAGTATTTTTTTAAAAAAAATATATCATCTTAGAATTTTGATTCATTGCATAGATAGGTGTTCTCTACCTTTTCTTTTCATCAATTATTTTAATATTTTTTTCATTATAAACTATTTAAATTAATTAATAAATGAATGAAATACAAGTATAAATGAGTTGATCATGTATTTACATTTAACAGAAAAGTTTGTATATTTAGCATTTGCATAAATTTAGAGAATTCTACATGGTTAAATAAAATTAAAGCTTAAAAAAACAAGTTCACGTAATTAATCTAACATATATATATATATATATATATATATATATATATATATATCACCTTCTATAATATTATTTAAAAAAAAAAGTTGATAAACTTAAACTAATCCTCTTTATAAGTTGTATATAAAATAAAATACACACACCCCAAGTCCCTTGTTAGAATATCACTAATAATCTTATTTTTTTTAATTTAAATTGATATAAAGTTAATCTTGCTTTCATTTACAAAATAGAAGGTAAGTCTAAGAAATAAACTCCAGTCAAACTTCTTATATAATCCAAAAATAAATAAATAAGGTGATGTACTCTTTGTTATTTGATTGCAATGCGTTTCAAAAAAAAAAAAATCATTTTTTTATTTTTTATTTTAAATTATTTTTTCTAATATTTTTATATCATTTTAATATTAAAAATAATCTTTAAAAATTAAATAAAAAATAATTTAAAGAAAAATCTTAGATGGTATTTGACATTGTATTTCATAAGCGTTTTTGAAAAAACTTGAAATTTGTTTTTATTTATTTTTTATTTTAAATTAAATTTTGTTGATATTTTTAGATTATTTTGATATGTGAATATCTAAAATAATTTTTAAAAAAAAAAACATTATTTTCATATATTTTTAAATAAAAAACAATTTCAAAATAAAATTGTAGTACCAAAAATCACATAATTCCATTTCAAACATGCACGATAGTAGTATTACGAGGATCGCCGACATGAAAAGTGTTCAGACAAAAGGAAATGGGGGTGTGGTGACAGTTGGCATCCACGTCAGCTAAGAGGGTCACATATTGTCCAAGAGAAGTAGTGGCTGTGGATGGAGCTGACGCAGGAAAGAAAGAAAAGCAAAAGGCAAAAAGAACTTTTTTCTCTTCTTCTGTGGCCCTACGTTAGAAAACCTAAGAGCCCTTACGCCGTACACGTCATCAAACAAGGAAATATATTTAACAAAGAAGAACCTTTCTTTTTTCTTTTTTTTTCCTTTTTGTAGTTGAATAAAATCAATGGATGTTCTAAAAATATTTTTAAATAGTTTAAAAAATTATTTTAAATTATAATTTTTATTATTTGATATAACAATATCAATCACTAACATACAAGCTTTTTAGCTGGTGTGATATTTGACATTGTGTTTTAAAAGTTCTTTTGAAAAACTAAAATAAATTTTTTTTATTTTTTATTTTAAATAGTATTTTTAGATTATTTTAATGTGATAATATCAAAAATATTTTTTTAAAAAAAAAAAAACAACACTTAGATAGATTTCTGAACAAAAAATACTTTAAAAACAACATTAATCATACTTTCACACTTCTAAACTATCACTAAAATTGTTATGGTGGGTGACAAGTGGTAGCTTAGCTTGCAAAGGATAAGATTGTTCTTCACAAATGGTGAATTTCTATTTTATATATTTTATTAATGGGATGTAAAGGTACCTTTTTTTTTCTCTTTTTCGATTGTTTACTTACTATTTAAGTAAAGTGAAGGGTTTCAAAATATGTTAGTGTAAAGTCCTCGATTTTATGTTGTTGGATTATAAAATTAATCATCTTGGAGGCTTTATCATAAGAGAAGTGTATTTATGAGGCGTATAGCTAGAATAAAAAATAAGGGTTTTAAATTCTAAGATTTCATTTTGAAGTTTATAATTCAATAATCCAATATTAAAAAAATACAAAAAACTATTTATACATGCTATAAATTTGACACAAGAAAAATAATTAAAATTAACTAGAAAAGAAATTATTTTATAGCCCTAACTTGAAAATAGAAAATAGAAAATAGTCGTGTGTTCTACCACTTTCTTGTGGAACTTAACCTCTAAAATTATATAAGTAAAATATAAAAATATCCCATGATCGGACTTTAAGTTATAATTGTTTTTTTACTCCATATTTGATACACACAAGCTTCTTTATGAATTGTTTTCAAGTTTAGCCTTGTTTATTTGATCCATTGATGGAGAAAGTAGTTTTCCCCATATATATATATATATATATATATATATATATATATATATATATAGATATAGATATATATAAAACAAATTATGATTGTATAAAAAAAAAACGAAGTTGTATCTTTATTTCAAGGGAAAATTTTAGCAAATTTCATCCATCTCAATTAGGGTATAAGAAAGTTAATTTTTCCACTAATATCTCTTTAAATAAATTATCATGTTTTTTTTTTAATTTTATTACTTTTCAAGTATATTTTAACACACAAATATATATATATATATATATATATATATATATATATATATATATATCAAATCTTAATTCTTAAAAATACTTCTTCAGAACATAACTTAATTAAAAGTTTGGCCTTTTCATTTCATCGAATTGATATAGAAAAATAAGTTTATTAAAATAAATAATATTTTTTTAATATAATTTCATAATTTTTAGGAATTACTAAACAAATAGATTAGAGTAAAAAAAAAATGAACTGAATAAGATTAATGTACAAAGAGTTGTTTTTATTAAAAAATATATATATATAAGAAGAATTGTTGTATCAAATGAGTGAGTATGTTTAACATAATAAAAATAATATACATGATTATTTAAAATTCAATATAAATTAATATGTATATATAAAAAAATAAAATCAACCATGTTTTCAAAGAAATCAGGTTTAACATTGAAGAAATAAGGATTGAATAAAAACAAGGAAATATATATATATTTATGGTGAAATTATTATTTTATATTTATAATTAATTTTGTGTTAGTGAATATTTTATTTAACATATAATTGATTTAATTACTTATGATTAAATATATTTTAAGAAATTATTTAATATGTAAGTAAATTATAAATATAATTATATTATTGTTTAGAAATAAATTATATTTATATTTTTTCAATTGATTTTTGTTGAGTGAAGAAATTATCATTTTAAGTTAAAAAATCATTACAAACTAATTGAAATAATGATTTATGTTTACCATTTCAAACATTCTAAGTTTAGTAGTAAATATGTTAATTAGTGAACAAAACTTTCTATAATTTGTTGGTCTTATTCAATTTCATCTCTTGTCTCCCTTCACCATCTGTATCTTAGTTGTTTTTGTTTGTTTTGTTCATACATAATAAACAAACGCTATCATAGTCTTCCACTAGCTTTTAGGTTCTTGTATTTTTAATTATTCAATTTAGTCCCTACATCTCCATTTTTTTTTTCCTTTGGTTACTTGTTTTTCTTGTTAAAACAAAGTTTGATTTAAACCTTTCCTTTTCAAATATAGATTTAAAAGTATTATCTACATAAGATGCTCATTATACTAGATCATGAAAAAGCATTTTTAAAAATATATATTTTAACCACTACAAAAAAATAATTGCAAAACACCAATAAAAATTATATTTCATTTGTATTAAGAATAAACTTATATCAATAATTACTATACAAATAGAATTGTCAGTGAAAACATGACATCGGTAATATGCTCATTAAGGATACACGTTGTATAGTCGATCCTACCATAAACTTATTTTTCCAATAGTATCACCGATAAAATATTCATGCTAAAAAAATAGATTTTATTTCTATTTTCCATAAATAACTCTGTCAGGAACCTTATTTGCCAACAAAATATTTCATTGCATGTTCCACTAAAAATACCTTTTTTATATGTGGATGTAATATTTTGTTATTTATTTTATCAAAAATTACATGTCACCTATTCCATTAGAATCTTATGAACCATTTTTCATAGAAAATCTTATGAAACATGTCATCAATGTTTCAGTTAGAAATTCCAAAACCTTTTACAAGTTTCCAATTAAATGTGGATTATTTAATTGCCAACAAAATCATTGATGGATTATTCAATTTCATCGGCTATTCCATTGAAATTGTATAGTTTTTTTGTGTCGTTTGGTTGTTATGATTCCAAAATATGTCCTCAAAAGGTGTGACGTGATGACAGAGAGTTTGTAATCTGCACAACAGGTCTCAAGTTCGAATTAGAGTATGCACCCTTTGTAAGAGTCTGGGACAACTAGAGTTTTATTCATTCACCTGGACCCACAGAGTGTGATTTCCGAGAAATAAAACTTCCTCGCATCTAAAAAAAGATTCCACAATACATTTGGGATTATATTCATGGAACTCACAACAATAATAATAAAAAACAATATTATTTGACAATAATTATATTAAAATGTAAAATTATTGAAAAAAGGTTGAGGGGAGAAAATATCATATAAGGAAAATGTAAAGCCAAATTCGCACATATTTCCTCTATTTTCTTGTTAATTTTTTGTTCTTATTTAGTTATGACCTCATTTAAACCATTATTCTTGAGTTAGGACATGCTAACCTTCTAAATTAATTGCTTAACCTCCAACCATAGTTAAAGATCATGATGAGGATGATTGGAAACATCGTCTTCATGTTTAGAAACCATTTTGGCTTCATGTCTTCGAAAAACAAAGTTAAAATCTAAAGCTAATACTTGTAATGTAAATAAAGATGAATTCAATTAAAATAATTACAAAACTAAACTTACAACAAACATTTTTGCTCTTTTATCAATAAACTTTTTCACATACTCCACCTTATTTATTTGAGTTTGGATTTTGATCGGGCCCAAACTATTTTTCCTACAAAGAAAAAATCTTCAATATTACATACTAATATCTTGATTACAAATTTCTTTTCTACATTACAAGATTATAGATTTTAGTTGGCATTTAGGTAATCATAAGGATTAGTGTTTAACAATATATTACAACTCAACATCATTAATCTATTTATATAAATTATAAATTCCTTAACTTATAATATATTTCCTTACTTGTCTAGGTCATGTTGTTATGTGTGTGTATGTGTTATATATATATATAAAATGATCCTTGAAATGATCATCAAGTTGAGATTGTTTGAAGATGTGCCTATGACACATAATTAAAACAACTCATAGGTTATTTATTTCCACATATGCCTATCCTCTGTAGCCTTTATTACCACTTAAAAATCAACACAATGTAACCACACATTCTTGTTCGTAGCCATAACTATAAAATCTTGATCAACTATAGAAAAAATTCATGACAAGCACATTGCCTCGAGACATCAAAAGTTGATAATGGACAATAAATGGTGAAATTGCATTTTTTTAGTTTTAAACTAAATGGAAAAAATAGATTATTGATAATAAATAATGAAATTGTATTCTTTTGTTATATTTTAAATGAGAGACAAAGATATAATAAAAAATAGTCTGAATGTTATGGCTTGACCTATCAACTTGCTATTAAAGTTATATATTCAATCAGGTTTAATAATTTTTTTTATAATCTATATTTAACCTAAATATATAAATAAAAAGGGCAAAAAAAAAGCCTAGACCCATGCTTATGGGCTATTTTTAAGGAACATACAACCTATTGTTTTTCTTTTTTTTATTTTTTTTAAAAAAAAGACAACATATCATCTACCAACATAGATTATGACTACCATTGTGATGGATAGAAAATCATAAAAAATATTTTTCCCCAATACCCCACTTTGAACTCATTTCAACCCAAAAACTTTCTTACAAACACTCTTATAACATATATAAACTAACTTATCAACCTAATAAACCTAAAAAAAAACTAAATAACAAAATCAAACCGAATAAATTTCTTTAAACTTGAATTTGATTCTTAAAACATTTACTATATGACTTCCCTTACTGAGTTAAACCTATTGGCATCAATTTCAATCTTTTTAGTGGTCGTAATAAGTGTAAACGACAACTTTCCATCTACACTAGAATTGAATTTCCAACAACTAAATGTATTGATTACCTTTTACCCTTTAACTAAAAAGGAAAAGGGACTAAAATAAACTTTATGTAAAACATTCAAAGTTGCCATCTATTTTTTATACTTTTTTTTTTTTATTTTGGTTCTTTATCTTTCAATACATTTTTTTTTTAAAAAAAAAGTAATTGTGTATCAATTTGGGATTAAAAGGGTTGATTTGTGGAAAAAAAAGGGAAGGATAATTTAGAAAAAATAATAATTGTTTCTATAAACAGTAAAAACACCTTAGGGCTTCGCTTTTCTATGCGGGACCAGAATGTGTGGCCTAGGTTTGGAGCAAGAAAAGGATCTGAAAGCCCATGGTGGTCAATGACGGAGCAATCTCATCCTCAATTTCAATCGTTTTTTTTTTTTTTTGTATTTAAAAATGTTTTTTAAAACAATATTTTTAATTTTTTAATGATTTTATATTTTTTATGTGCTAATATAAAAAAATAATTTTAAAAATTAAAATATATCATTTAAATATTTTGAAAAAATAAATTCGACCACGTTTAAAAAAAGCCGAAAGCCGACGGCTGGACGGGAAAGCTTCCTTTTGAAAAAAAAAAAGAAAAAGAAAAAGCATGCGCTAGGTCGACGAATTACCTTTGCTGGACCCGCGAATTACCTTTCTAACGTTGACTTCTTGACTCTTCTCCTCAGCCAAGAGTCTGTTCTGCGGTGTTTTGTAGATTTTATTATCAACTAATGAAAGTACAAGTTCAAGAATTTTCAAATTAATTGTAAATTGTTTTTCGTTTAGAATTATAATAATGATTTAAAAAAAATCACTTTTTACATTAAAATGTGAAAATAATCTAAGTGCATAAAAAATATTCAAATAAAAAATAAAAAATTCGATTCTTTTCAAAAATATTTGTAAAACACAATATCAATCAGACTCTAAATGAAATTGACTTATGGTATAAACTAAAATACCAAAAATATTTAATTTAAAATAAAAAATATTTTAAAAAAAAAAGTTTTTTCAAAACAATTTCAAACAGACTTTATATGAAATTATCATATGGTATAAATTAAAACAATTTTAATTTTTAAATTGTCTCCACAATATAACCATTATCTACAAGTGAATAAGAAAGACTCGAACATTATCTATAAATCAACCAAAATTGAAAAACAAAAGTTATAAATTTGCAATTAAGAAAAAAAAAAAGAAGGCAATTTTATACATTTCTATAATAGAGATATATTGTTAAAAAATAATATAAATTATATCCTGGAATTTCATCTAAAAATTTAAGTTTTTAGATGAAATGATTTCTTAACACCTATACTTTCACCTTGAGAATTTATCGTAATTGTTTTGATAATAAAATTTAAGAAAAATTACCATAAATTTCCTGAGATGTTTTTAAATAAAAATAATTTTTAAATAAAACACATCTCAGTTTTATTTTTCAACTGTGATAAAAAAAAAATTAGACAAGTAAATGATGCTTCATCTTCTTTGATATTTCGTTTCTAGATAAAAAAAAAAGGGTGGACAACATGGTTCGTCTTAACTTTTTTTTTTTTTGGATTTCTTTATTATTTTTTTCAGTATCGCATAATTGCATAAAAAATTCAAAATACTATAGTGTATTATTTTATATTTTTAATACCGGCATAAAAATAATTTTGTTTTTAATTTTCTTTTTTTATTCTGATAAGTTTTTTGTTTCATAAAATAAATGCTTGGGTAAATAAATATAAAAAAAATCATATTAATAGAATAAAAATGTTTTAATTAAATCAAAGTATTTGTTTTATTTTGGATCATTCTAACTCTTTTGAATTTTTATTTATTATAGTACATTGCTAAGAAAAAAACTATTTTCTTACTAAGAAAAGTAAATTGTACTAGGAAATTATCTTATTTTAATAGAATTTAAATTACTATTTTGTTTTATAATAATTGGATAAAAAAATGAACAACTATTTCTAACATTTATTTGCATATAAATTACTAATTTAATATATTTCAATTTGTATCTATCCATCTATCAACTTTCCAGTTTAGTCTTGAATTTATGTGAGCATATATTTCTAAAATTTCTTTGAGTTAGCAGTACTCATACTTTCTTTCTTTCTTTTTATTTGAGAAAATTAATTTTGACTTGATTTGGTAAGTTCAAGATTTCTCATCTAAATAGGTTTTACTAATATTATCTTAGAACATACTAGATTTGTTAAGCAATTTGTTTTACATAAAAAAAAAGTGCTAGGCTAAAACAATCCGAGTCTTGAATCATTGGTTTAAGTGATAATTTAAATAAATAATTACACATAATTACCAAATAATATAATTAAATAACATGAAGTAAAAGGATAAGGAAGATAGATTGCACACTTGATTTTTAACGTGGTTTGACAAGCTTACATCTACACCTCATTTACCAAATCGTACTTGAATATTAAATTCTTTACTAATCTAAAATTAAGAGTATAATCTATTGATACTTGAATATTAAATTCTTTACTAATCTAAAATTAAGAGTATAATCTATTGATGAATCCATAATAAGCTTTATTTTCACCATTTGAAAAATAACTCTTCTTGAAGATTTTCACCTTGGTGATATCCCTCACCAATGACTAAGAGTTTCTCACTTAAGCTCTCAAAGGTATATAATTTTGTGATTTATGACAACATTATCTTAAAGATTATATAACACAATTGAATCTATTTAGTTAACTCAATAATATTTAGAATGTATGAAAGTGTTTAACTGTAATCAGTGTGAGAATTTATACTTTTGTACTAGTATATGAATGTTCAATTTAGCAACACTAAAGTATGTTAGGATTGATGATTTGTAACTATATTGTCTTTTGAAATAGTCTTTTATATATTGTATGTGTGGAATCCTTTTACATTTTCACAAGAATAAGAGTTATTTATAAGTTTCCAAAAGAAACTAGTTATTTCTAGTCGTTAAAACCCTACTAACAACTCAAACGGTTGATCAGTTCATATTGGTCAAACTAATTGGTCAACCAATTCTTGCAAATTCCTGGGTGTTTATCCCTGATTAACAAGTGGGCAATAGGTTCACTAAGAATAGCTAAACTATCGACCGATTTTTGCAGAATACCAGTTTCAATAGTTTTAAACATGGTGAATCTTGAACTGACAAATCTAGATCTTATCAAATAATATATCAGTCATATAATGTATGTTATTTGAAGTGTGTGAGTTTATTTTAATTATGATAAGAAATACAGATTTATACATGTAGCACCATAATGAATACTAAAAGACTAAGTTTTTATTTATTTTGAATCTTTGACTTGTTGATTGATTTATTCATTCAATCTTTCATACCTTTTGATGATGTTTATATAAATTTGTTTGAGTTTATTCTCAACCAAGAATATTATTATTTCATTTCCTATTTTTTAATTATTATCATTAAAATATACACAAATATTAATATAAAACCCAAAGGTAAGAAAATCTTATGATGACAATTAATGTGTGTGTGTGTGTGTGTGTGTATATATATATATATATATATATATATATATATATATATATATATATATATATATATATATATAACGAGTATGCCCGTGTATTTTACAATATAATATCTTTGAGACTTTAACAATTATAAACAATCTAAAACTTATATTTCTCCCTCTTAATATATATTTTATATCTATTTTCTTTATTCTTTTCAATTCTCCCTCTTTGTCATCAATGAAAAGCAATATAGAAAACAATATAAAAGATAAGAAAATTAAATATAATAACATTATATAATATTCAAAAAATTTAATATCCATTAAAAGAAAAACAAATAAAAATATTATGGTGGTGGATAGCAAAATAATAGATTAGCCATCATTGTCTTGACCTCTATAATATCACCGGCTATATTCTCTTATGTCTCTTGAATATAAGGCATATTCATCTCAAGTTGTGTTATTCAATTTTCCATCCTTGATTGTCAAAAACTTGATAAAGTTACTTCATGTGATGAAGTAGATGATGGTGATTCACACATAGCTTCAAATTCGACATTGTTTTTCTGATGTTGTTAATCCTTTTCATTATTTCCTTCGCGTGAACACCCATCTAATCTTTAGGAACCCAAACATCATCTTTATTTAGAATATATCCCATCTTGGTGAAGAGTTTTGTGTCTACATCCATGTTCCTGGTGTATAGTTCCTATCTATACCTGTCAAAAGAATACCAAAATGCTAAAAAAACAATGGTGAGACACTAACCATATGAAAAAACTCTTACTTCTAATTGTAAGACTAATTATATTCCTGATCATAATGTGTGGCAAATTTATTTGCCTTCTCCTAATCATACAATCATTTAAGCATATATCCATATAGTTACCTCATAAAATAGTAGACCTTTGTTTAATACTCTAATTGAAATTTCAAGATGTTACTTTTTATCTAATAGTAGACCTTTGTTTTCCTAACTTAACCATTTATTGATTAATATTAGTCATTGCAAACTGATCCATCGATTTGTCTTAAACCTAGAAAGATACCATAAGTTTTGCTACATACAGTGTTTTTTTTTTTAAAATTTTCATGTATATATATATATCATAACTTAAATTTGTCAAACTTATTTTCTTTGATGTACACATATGAAAAAGTAAACCTCAAATATTATTATCGCGGATTGGAAAAAATAATTTGTATCTAAAGGCTTCAACAAGTTGGTGTTCTATGCTTATAGATCCAAATACAACATCACCTTTTATAATTATTGTCACAGTGATGTTTTTTTTGCTCGCATCGCACACTACCATTCCTGGTAAGGGGAAGCGACACGTGGGAAAGAGAGGTTTTCTTCTAATCATAAAATTACAACTATAATTCTTGGGAGTCTCCACCTAATATTGAGGTTACTAGAAAACCTAATGGTCTGCAAGAGTTTGGGGAAGGAGACTTGTTGTGCAAGGAGAACACGCATCATCCATAGTGCACCCTACCTAAGGTAAACTACATTGTTGTTTGATTATTTTTCTAAGCTAGATTTTTATTCGTTGGTCTTTTCTAAGGCTCGAAGTAGATCTTTCTTTGTGAGAGAGTCTATACCTCATTGGATCGAAACATATCCGTTCATGGATCTTAATTTTAACATCGCATTTATTATTCTTTAATATCGATGGTTTACTTTAAAATGTAGTTTTTAAACCCCAATAATTAGCGTTTACAACAAAAAATATTGTTGAAAGGTTTTTGATATTTTGGCCAAAATCTAACAAATAATTTTACACCCCATTTTTGGTTTAAAATAATGAGAAAAGATGCAATTTTTTTACAAAAAAAAATATAATTAGAAAATTTTAGAATTCAGTCGTATGCATGAAAACATCACATTATTTATTTATTTTTTTGAAAATGCAATTTTTATATATTTTTAAAAATCAAAGTGGACCGGGATCGACGAAATGTGTCGGCCTAATATCTCTCTCGGGTTGACGTTAGACAGAATGTCCAGCTCTTCTTACTGTTCACATGCAAGTGAATAGTAAAAAATAGAGGAGAAGGAGGAGGTTACCTATCGCTGTCACCGTGTAGAGAAGGTTGAGCTGGTTCTATCGGTGGTGATAGCGTCAAGAATGGTGGCATGTGATGGCAAAATAGGAGTTAAAAAGTGCTGCAATGACTGTTGCAACTGCATGCAACCGCTGCTGTGTGGCCAAAGGAGAAGAACAAGTTGTAGGTGTTAAGGAAGAAAAAAGTGTTGTTGCAGGTCCTACTAATGAGAAATGCAGTTGCTGCTGCCGAAAGGGAAGAAGAAGCTATTGTCGATGGAGAAGAAGAGCTATTGCTAGAGGAGAAGAATAAGACTAGGCTGTTGCAGGTATTGCTGATAAAGAGGAGAGGAAGGAGTTGTAAGTGTTGTCGATGTTGTCGTGGAAGGGGAAGAAAAGGTTGGTGGTGGTGTTGCCGATGATCAACTCATAGTTTTTTTGTTATACTCTTTGTTTTGCCTTTGTTATTTGTTTATTCGTGTCTTGTGTTCTGTGTTTCGCGTGTTCTCCTCCTTCATTCTTTTCTCCCCTTTGTCCACTATGTTTTTTCTGTTTTTTTCATATGTTTACTTCGTTTGTTTGTTCTCCCTCCCCATTTTTCTTTTCCTTTGCAGCTTTATAGAAACAGAAACGACTCTTCACTTCCTCATTGCATGCAGATAACAATTTGTAGGTTGTCTCTGCCTCTTCCACGATGGCGTGCCTGCACTGTTCAGACCATTGAACAGTACAGTCACGTCTGCATATTTTTCATATAGGCATAAATGCACTTTGGTCCATTGATTTATAATTATTCAAATCGCACCCTTAATTAGCTTTAAAATTTATATTTATGCAATTTTATCCCTACTAAAATTTTAATAACAATCTTAACTTTATGCGCTCTTTTTACTTCGATCCTCTGTTTTGGATTTACGTAATTTGACCCTTAATTGACCATTAAGCTCTTAATTTTCTTCAATTTCACCCCTTATTTCATCCAATTGACTTGGTAAAAATTGAATTTGGTCTCCGGAAATTCCAATCTTCTCAATTAAATCCGAATTAGGCTTCTAAACTTGATTTTTCACTAATTAAACCCTTGATAAAATTAATTTGATCAATTTAAAATATAATTAAGTACTTTCACTTAATTAAATCTTTCAATTTGACCCTAAATTAATTACTAATTATACTTTAAATTGGCTCGCGATCAAAACGAATTTGCCTATAAAAATATAATCATGTCTTTTGACTTAATTATTAAGCAAATTAATCCAATAATAAATTATTTTAGCCTTGAATTTGTATTTTTCTTCATTTTTGGACACAATATAGGTACGATCTGACTCTTAAATCCCTCCAAAATTTCCACCTTAATTTTTTCACCAACACCAACTTCTTTTTATTTTTGTAGATTTTTGGGAATAACCTAGAAATGAGTTATGACAATTATAATCCCATTGGAAATGATGTCTTACTTCTATGTGTTTTGTACAAGAGTGTTAAATGAAATTTTTAGATAGAATTATTGCATAAATGATATCACACTTAATAGGTATATGATAAAAAAAATCCAAAGTGCTCTAAGATTTGTTTCATCTATAAGCTTTGAGAATAATAACTACCTTCCACAATATATTCTGTTTAGTTGTCGATAAGGCTACAAAGTTTTATTTCTTACTAGATCAAGATATTGGTGATGATCTTAAGAAGAGACAAATACTAATAATACTCTTTCTATTATCCTTACACCTGATAAAATCATCACCAAAATAGTTAATCAAATTCAACTAGTTTCCTTTCAATTACCATAACCCTAAATTGATTTTATCATACAAATATTGAAAAACATGTTTAAAACACTAACATGGAACTCTTTAGAACATGTTTAAGAACATGCACGTAGAAAAACATAAAATATGATATCAAGTCTACTTATAGTTAAATACAAAGGAGATTTGATCATATCTTGATATTTGAGTATGTCTATATTTTCATCATTTTCATCTATATCAAGCTTGATTGATGTTCTCCCATAATGCTTATTTCAAATTTGTCCTACATTTATTTTGCAAATTCCTTACAAAAAAAAAAATCATTAGAATCACTGAACATAATATCATTAATATATATTCGTCCAAGCAAGATATCTTTACCTTTTCTCTTTGTAAAGAGAATAGATTTAAATCATTTTCAATAAGAAAAAGATTTTAATATATCGTATTATGTTTTAGGTGTTTGTTTTAAACCATGTAAAGCTTTTTTTAGTTTGAAAACATGATTAGAAAAATGAAAGTTTTAAAACCTGAAGGTGGTTTAACACCTATTTTATGATATAATCAACTTAAAACACATTTTTGACATCCATTTGAAAACATTATAAAATTATCATGGCTTGTGAAAGCTAAAAACATTCTTATTGATTCTAGTCTAAGCATAAGTGCAAAGATCCCTTTATAACTAATATCTTCATCAATAATTAGTTCAATGTTTTAATAGACAAAGGGCAATATAGTAATTATATGATTATAAGGAATAATATTATGTGTTTTGGACATAACAATTTTTCTTCTTACTTTATTTTGTTTTATTTTTTTTGCTTACATAAGCTTGTTTTGTAAGAAGAAGAAAAAAAACATTACGAGAAGTTTTTGCTTTTCTAGTATGCTTGTGTTTTTTTCACTTCTTAAGAATATGATTTTATCTATAAGAACTATTTATTGAAATATTTTGAATGTATATGATTTTATTTTTTATATAATATTTTTTTGTAAGATCTTAAGTTTTTATATTTCAATCTTATATTTTAATTGTTTTGAACCCCTCCACAATCATAATTGGAATCCTGATAATAACATTACTTAAGAGAGAATTTATAAACAATTTTTTTTAAATAGCTAAGTAACATAGTTTAAGATAATATTTATTATTTTTTAAAAATACAATTGTAAAAAACTTTTATTTTTTAAGAATTGAGACATGTATACATAAAAGAATTATTATTATAGTTTTAAAACTCAACTTGAAGATTAATTTCAGATAAGACTCGAGTCATGAATTAAAATTAACTATTAATATGGATGAATAAAAATAATTATTTTTTATTGTTTTGAGTTAAAAAATAATTATTTGTTCATTCGTGTCTTGTGTTCTGTGTTTCGCGTGTTCTCCTCCTTCATTCTTTTCTCCCCTTTGTCCACTGTGTTTTTTCTGTTTTTTTCATCTGTTTCCTTCGTTTGTTTGTTCTCCCTCCCCATTTTTCTTTTTCTTTGCAGCTTTATAGAAACAGAAACGACTCTTCACTTCCTCATTACATGCAAATAATAATTTGTAGGTTGGCTCTGCCTCTTCCACGATGGCATGCCTGTACTGTTCAGACCACTGAACAGTACAGTCATGTCTGCATATTTTTCATATAGGCACAAATGCACTTTGGTCCATTGATTTATAATTATTCTAATTGCACCTTTAATTAGCTTTAAACTTTTATATTTATGCAATTTTATCCCTGCTAAAATTTTAATAACAATCTTAACTTTATGCGCTCTTTTTACTTCGGTCCTCTGTTTTGGATTTATGTAATTTGAACATTAATTGACCATTAAGCTCTTAATTTTCTTCAATTTCACCCCTTATTTCATCCAATTGACTTGGTAAAAATTGAATTTGGTCTCCGGAAATTCCAATCTTCTCAATTAAACCCGAATTAGGCTTTGAACTTGATTTTTCACTAATTAAATCCTTGATAAAATTAATTTGATCAATTTAAAATATAATTAAGTACTTTCACTTAATTAAATCTTTTCAAATTTGACCCTAAATTAATTACTAAACATAATTATACTTTAAATTGGCTCACGATCAAAACGAATTTGCCTATAAAAATATAATCATGTCTTTTGACTTAATTATTAAGCAAATTAATCCAATAATAAATTATTTTAGCCTTGAATTTGCATTTTTCTTCATTTTTTGACACAATATAGGTACGATCTAACTCTTAAATCCCTCCAAAAATTCCACCTTAATTTTTTCACCAACGCCAACTCCTTTTTATTTTTGTAGATTTTAGGGAATAACCTAGAAATGAGTTATGACAATTATAATCCCATTGGGAATGATGTCTACTTCTATGTGTTTTGTACAAGAGTGTTAAATGAAATTTTTAGATAGAATTATTGCATAAATGATATCACACTTAATAGGTATATGATAAAAAAAATCCAAAGTGCTCTAAGATTTGTTTCATCTATAAGCTTTGAGAATAATAACTACCTTCCACAATATATTCCGTTTAGTTATCGATAAGGCTACAAAGTTTTATTTCTTTCTAGATCAAGATATTGGTGATGATCTTAAGAAGAGACAAATCCTAATAATACTCTTTCTATTATCCTTACACCTGATAAAATCATCACCCAAATAGTTAATCAAATTCAAACTAGTTTCCTTTCAATTACCATAACCCTAAATTGATTTATATCATACAAATATTGAAAAACATGTTTAAAACACTAACATGGAACTCTTTAGAACATGTTTAAGAACATGCACATAGAAAAACATAAAATATGATATCAAGTCTACTTATAGTTAAATACAAAGGAGATTTGATCATATCTTGATATTTGGGTATGTCTATATTTTCATCATTTTCATCTATATCAAGCTTGATTGATGTTCTCCCATAATGCTTATTTCAAACTTGTCCTACATTTATTTTGCAAATTCCTTACAAAAAAAAATCATTAGAACCACTGAACACAATATCATTAATATATATTCGTCCAAGCAAGATATCTTTACCTTTTCTCTTTGTAAAAAACGGTGGTGTTAATTTTGCCAATGTTTTAAATCATTTTCAATAAGAAAAGATTTTAATATATCGTATTATGTTTTAGGTGTTTGTTTTAAACCATGTAAAGCTTTTTTTAGTTTGAAAACATGATTAGAAAAGTGAAAGTTTTAAAACCTGAAGGTGGTTTAACACCTATTTTATGATATAATTAACTTAAAACACATTTTTGACATCCATTTAAAAACAATATAAAATTATCATGGCTTGTGAAAGCTAAAAACATTCTTATTGATTCTAGTCTAAGCATAAGTGCAAAGATCCCTTTATAACTAATATATTCATCAATAATTAGTTCAATGTTTAAATAGACAAAAGGGCAATATAGTAATTATATGATTATAAGGAATAATATTATGTGTTGTGGACATAATAAGTTTTTCTTCTTACTTTATTTTGTTTTATTATTTTTTTTGCTTACATAAGCTTGTTTTGTAAGGAAAAATAAAACATTACGAGAAGTTTTTGCTTTTCTAGTATGCTTGTGTTTTTTCACTTCTTAAGAATATGATTTTATCTATAAGAACTATTTATTGATATATTTTGAATGTATATGATTTTAGTTTTTATATAATATTTTTTGTAAGATCTTAAGTTTTTATATTTCAATCTTATATTTTAATTGTTTTGAACCCCTCCACAATCATTATTGGAATCCTGATAATAACATTACTTAAGAGAGACTTTATAAACAATTTTATTTTAAATCGCTAAGTAACATAGCTTAAGATAATATTTATTATTTTTTAAAAAATACAATTGTAAAAACCTTTTATTTTTTAAAAATTGAGACATGTAAAAATAAAGGAATTATTATTATAGTTTTAAAACTCAACTTGAAGATTAATTTCAGATAAGACTCGAGTCATGAATTAAAATTAACTATTAATATGGATGAATAAAAATAATTATTTTTTATTGTTTTGAGTTATTTCATCTAAATAAGTAGAGATTTATTTCATAACATTTCCATTGTTCACAGTAAATTTTATTATAAAAAGGAAGGTGAAGATTTATTCGTGTATTAAATGATTATCAACAAATATATTAAATAAATACATCATGTGATTCGAGATTACACAAACAATGCAAAGAGAACATTTGAAGAAGATAATGATGAACCACCCAACCCTCTCTTTGCCCTTATTTTCTTACTTTAAGTGCTTTGCTTTAAAGCAAAGCAACGAACGCCATAAAGCAAGGGGCAAAAATGTCAATAGACCACCTACTAAAAGCATTTAAAGTATCAAAAATCATGTGGTAGGATTTTAGAAATAACTAGAGCTTATGTTTTTTTAGTGGTAGACTAGTGTATTGCCCGTGTATTCATTGCAGAATAGGGTATAGATTTTTCGGAATATAAAAAAATAAAATTTAAAATATCATTTTTTATTCTCCTGAAATTTGGTGCAATAATTTTTATTTTAAATTTATGTTTTGATTATTTATTTAGTTTAAATTCTAATTTAAACTGTATAAGACTTAACTTGACGTGGGCTTGTTCATTAGATAGATAAAAAAATAATAATCAAATATTAAAATAATAAAAATATATTAAATAGATAAAATAAAAATAAAAAATAGGTCAGTAAAACCCAAAAGAATTAAAAATATTTTTATTTTTATTAAATAATAAAAATACAAAAATCAATTTATCATTACCCCAATACTAAATAAAAAAAATCATAAAGCCAATTAAAAAAACCCATGGAAATGTCATTAAAAACACACACACACACACACACACATATATATATATATATATATATTGAAGGATACAATTAAATATAAAAATTATATTAAAAAATAAAATTTGAAAAAACAAAACAAGAATCCCAAACATGTGGACTGGAGTTAGTCCCAAGTGTATGGATTTTTTTCCTGTCCTTTCATTTTTTTAAAAAGCGAAATACTTTGCTTTAATTGAGAATTAAATACGCGTTCTCTATTTTCTCAAGTATTAACCATTGAAGTTTCAGCACGTGGCATTAAATTTCATACATCAAAAAACATGTGGCTAGTAATTATATAGCAGTCCATTAGAGACCCTCTCCTTTGTGGTTCAAAATGATCTTTGCAAAAAAGCCAACTTTTGAAGGGATTGAAAAACCGAAATGGGTTATGCTCATTTTTGGGAATAGAATACAAACGCCGTCGTTCTCAACTACAGAAGAATAAAGGGATGTTCCCTTTTTTTGCTGAAGTGTGAAATGCATTAAAATTATAATTTTTTTTAATTTTTAATTTTTGATATCAATACATGAAAATGATCTATAATACTAAAATATTTTAATATAAAATAAAAAATATTCTGTTTCCAAATATGTTTTTAAAAAGCAGTGTGAAACAATGTTTTAATTATGCTGGTTAGATTTCTATATTAATTGCTACCGAAAGGCTAGGATCTGTGCTGTGTAAAGTAGGTACAGCTTAATTAAATCTTATATATTTATTTATTTTTCTAGCTTGGATGGTCTAATAATTAAAAATAAATAAATAAATAATCATCAGTATGCACAAAATCGTATGAAGATATCACCGAACATTACTTCTTGAATGACACAATTGGGGTTACTTGAAAATTTATGAAGAACGTTTTTTAAAATATTTAGATTTTTATTTTTTATTTTTTATTTTAAATTAATTTGTTTTTTGTTTGCATATCTTTTGATATACTGATGTCAAAAAATAAATTTTTAGAAGTAAAATTTTGATATATAACTACACTAGTTATCTTTAATAACGGATTAAATTCAACTTATTCAGTTTAGTTAATTTGATCATATGAGATTTAATTTATTTTTCAAAATAATATATTCCCATTAAGAGAAAACTAAAACGATATTATGAGGTTGACTTTGATAAAGGGGGGAAAGTGTAAATGTATATGGCAAAAATATCAATAATATATGGCAACTCAATTGTAACAGAAAATCTTGTATTTATTATGGACTATAAATCAAGGATTATAGACTATAATTAGAGATTATTACATGTATTTAGAGAATTGAATTCCTCCTCTATAAAGCAATGAAAATACATAACAAATTTACACAAAAAATTGATATTTGTGACAAGTATCAGAGCCAATCATTCTAATCTTGACCTTTGATTTTTTTTCAATTTACAGACTGAATTCGTCAGTATTTGTTGATTTTTTTTTGGGTTCCTAGTATGTTTGAGAGAGGTTTTTCTTACTCGATTCAATGGAAAAAACTATGTCAGTTGGGATTTCAATTTTGTATGTTTGTTAAAGGGAAAGGAATTATAGGGGCATCTTGATGGATCTTCACAAACACCAACTGATCCACAAGAGCTGAGTGTATAGACTATCAAGGATGTAAAAATTGTCTCTTGGATACTAGGGGTCTGTTGAACCCCATATGATCAACAACCTTCGATCGTTTCATGCACAAGCAATGAGATTTGGGACTACTTTCGACGCATCTATTCCTAGAACAATTCGACTAAAAAATTTGAAGTCGAAATAGGGTATTGCTAATTAAAAACAAGGTAATCTCCCAATTGAACAATTCCATGCTGGATTTCTGAACCTATGAAGTGAATATACTAGCATAATTTACTCTAAAATACCGAAAGGAGAGTTTAGAGGCACTATACCTTGTCATGTCATGAGCCGGAGAGACTAGTTCTTGATGAAGCTCTGATCATAATTTGAGGTCGTGAGAGCTAGCTTGATTAACCAAAGTCCAGTACCCACTTTGGATGAATGTTTGGGGGAATTGTTACGGGAAAAACAACAACTTGCCACTCAAGAATTGACTCAAGACACTGTCACAAAGATAAATGTGGCTTACATGGCTCAAGGAAGGGGATGACAAAGGAGTGTGGGTGTGCAGTGTTTTAATTGCAAGGAATTAGGGCACATTGCCAGACATTGCAGCAAGAAATTCTACAATTATTGTAAGAAAGAAGATTGTGTAATCAAGGAATGTCGTCTGTGACCACAGAATCGACAAGAGTTTTTTGTTTAGTCAAAATTAGGGGGTGCTTTTATGGTTGTTGCAGCTGTGTCATCACCATTGGCACTAGAATCCTCATTGTCGGTGAGCTCTTCGTCGTCCACTATTACTCCCTAAGATGGTGCAGCAGATGATAATATCTACCTTCTCTGCACTCGGGATTTCTGGTAAGAAATATAAACTTAATCTTCCCTTGGATTCGGCACATAATAAACAATGGTTAATGGATTCGACAACATCAAATCACATGACCAACAATGAAAATGGGTTGCATAATGTGCGAAAATACATGAGTAATCAGCATATACAAAGTAGCAAATGGTGATAATCTTTCGATTTCATCAATTGGTAATTTAGGGTCTCATTTCAAAAATATTTTGTGTCACCGAAATTATCCACAAGTTTAATCTCTGTTGGGAAAATGGTAGAAAATAACTATAAAATTCAATATGATCGTAATGGTTGTTGGGAAAATGGTTCGCACCTTATTAATTGATTCTTATGTACCTACTTGATTTTAGGTAGAAGCTCTGTTAATAGCCATTAATCTAATTAATCGTTTGCCTTCCCAAGTTCTAAAATTTGCATCTCCATACTCTATTTTATTTGGTATTATTCTTGAATATGATTCTCTCCATGTTTTTGGGTGTGTTTGTTTTGTTAACTTACCATTTACTGAACGTAATAAATTTTCAGCCCAAGTTGCTCGTTGTGCTTTTCTAGGATACAGTAATTCTCATAAAGGGTTTGGATGTTATGACGCAAATGCTCATAAAATTTGTATTTCTCGACATATGATTTTCTTTGAAAATCAGATATTCCCCCTTCTTGTCCCTCAATAGAATCCACTCCTATCCAGCTTCCTACATTTGATGATGATAGTCTATCTTATGTCTTTGAACATTTTAAGCCAGCAATTGTATCATCAAAGACGTCATCCACCATTCACTTTGTCCCCTTTCCGGACACGGAACCGACATCTGATCATGCCCCTCAAGCTAAGACGATCAACTCGAGTATCACGTGCCCCAAACATGTATGGATATTCAGCAACTACTATTGATAGTGCTTTTATGCCTAAGATTTATGCTCAGACTTCTACCCAAGACTGACTAGCAATAGGTCATGACAGAGGAACTTTCAAGCTCTTCAAGATAATCACATATGGGATATTGTTTCTTGTCCTCCCTAGAATCAAACCGATTAGATGCAAATGGGTAGACACTATTGAAATTCAAACCTGATGGGTCTGTGGAACGGTATAAAACATAGTTGGTGGCTCTTGGAAATTTTCAGGCATACGATATTAATTATGAGGAGACATTTGCACCTGTGGCTAAAATGACTACCATACAAAACCCTTATGGCAATTGCTGCTTCCAAGAGATGGCCACTTCGTCAAATGGATATAAAAAATGCATTTTATATGGAGATCTGAAAGAGAATATCTATATGACTCCTCCTCCTGGTATGTTTACTCACCCATCTGATAAAGTCTGTTGGTTAAAAAAATCTCTGTATGGTCTAAAATAGGCACCCTCGAGCATGGTTTAAAAAATTTCACACTACTCTTTTGAAACTTAAATTTATTCAGAGCCAATATGATTTCCTCTCTGCTTTCTTCAACAAACTACTACTGGTATTACTGGTCTTTTGGTATATGTGGCCGATATTATCATTACAGGATCTGACATTCCACTTATTGAGAGATTTATAATGTTCTCTTTAACAATGAATTTCATATGAAGGATCTGTGACACCTTCAATATTTCTTTGATCTACAAGTGCACTCGATGCCCAATGAGATTTTTGTACATCAGCACAAATACACCCAAAGAGATTCTTCTCTTGAGGATTCTTGAATCGAGGGAATAACGTTCTTACACCTCTTGAGATTAATTTTAAAACTTTATTAGAATGATGTTGACCTATTACCTGATCCCTCCATATACAAGCAATTGATGAGAAGTTTGAATTATCTAACCATTACTTGGCCAAATATTTCTTTTGCAGTGCAACAGGTCAGTTAGAATGACTTGTTAGAACTTTGTTAGAATGATGGGAGATTAATTTAAAACTTTGTTAGAATGATAGTGACCTTACCTGTTACCTGATCCCTCCATATACAAGCAATTGATGGGAAGTTTGAATTATCTAACCATTACTCCGCCAAATATATTTTTTTGCAATATAACAAGTCAATCAGTTTTTACAGGCTCCTCGTCAATCTCATTTGGTCACTGTCCGAAGACTTCTTCGCTATCTTAAGGGTACATCTGGGCGAGGATTACTTTTTTCTATTGATAATTCATTACAATTAACAGGTTATAGTGATGCAGATTGGGTAGGGTGCATGGATACACATTGATTTGTTTCTGGATGGTTTATGTTTCTTGGAAATGCTTTAATTTCATGGAAGAGTAAAAAGCAAGACCGAATCTCCAAAATCTTCCAGAATCTGAGTATCGAGCTATGTCCTCCGCATGTTTTGAAATTGTGTGGCTCCAAGGTTTGCTACATGAACTTGGTTTTCCTCAGCTCTCACACCTCTTTCATGCTGATAACATAAGTACTATTCAGATTACTTTTTATCCCGTGTTTCATGAACACACCAAACATATTGAAGTTGATTGTCACTACATTTATGAAGCTCTTGATCATAATATTCTTACACTCCCTCATATTTCCATCGAGCATCAGACGATTGATTTCTTTACAAAGGCTTTGTCTCGACCTTGACATCAACTCATGATTGACAAATTGATGCTTCTTGATTGGTCAACATGAATTTGAAGAGGGGATGTCAGTGTATAGAGCAAGAATATCAACAATATATGACAACTCAATCGTAACAGAAAATCTTGTATTTATTATGGACTACAAATTGAGGATTATAGACTGTAAATTAGGGATTATTACATGTATTTAGAGGACTGAATTCCTCCTCTGTAAAGTAATGAAAATACATAACAAATTTACACACAAATTTGATACTTTGTGACAAAAAAACTCAAATAGTGAACAAACATATTTTGCAAAACCCATGCTCGAATAAGATATATACTCTTTTTATTAGTTATTGAGTAAACTAGTTGTTTGACTCGTATTTTACTGTGCATCAAATATATGTATATTTTTTAAAAAATATATAAATTTTTATGATGTGTTTTTATAAATAAAAAATTCCAAGAGAAATTCAAAAGAATTTACACATACATGTAATTAAATAAATTAAACACTATTTATGCAAAAAAAAATCTTATCAAGCTCCATCCCTACCCTAACTAAAGTTAATCAACCAAATTTATGACTCGGGCTATGAACTCAATTGGGTTTAACAATTTTAATTTTTTTATATTTTTTATTTAAAATAGACACCTATAAAACTAATAACCAACAAAATATCAAAGTGTTTGGAAAAATAAAATCATAATCAAATTATATTGTCCAATTAATATCTGTAAAATACTAAGTTATGAGATTGAAAAAAGTTAGCAAGAAAAAAAACTCAATTGTATAAATAAAAAATAAAAAACAAAAAAACAAAAAGAATTAGCCTCACGAGCTAGAAAAGGTCCAAAAGCTCATGTGCTTTTCTTTTATTAAAGGCTCAAGCATACAAGCCTCACCTAGAAATGTTTTTCTTAATTTTTTGAAGTGTAAATGATATGTTATCCACCCCCATGAAAAAATAATAGTATGCAAAGATAAGCACTCTCCAAATTCCATTTACCTCTAGTCATTGAAAAATCAGGTTTGTCTATTTCAGACTAGAAAAAACTCATTTTCAACTATATTTTGACCTAAAAAATAAAATAAAATAAACACCATAAATACCTTGTAAAACATATCTATAACCTTTAGCAACCAAAATAATAGCTCCAAAACCCATAATCAATTCAAAACTAAAATTCTTTTCAGGTTAAATCTATCATTTCAAATAAGTTTAAGAAAAAATAAATCTCTTGTGTTAATTTTTCCTATTAAAAAGAATTCATTGACACGTAAACCACCTGTTTTCATGGCTTAAATCAGTCTCAACCAAAACTTTCTCTATCCACCATAAGAATCTAACAATTTTCTCTCTTATTTATCAAACTAGGGACTAAATAATAATATAAAAAAAAATTGAGACCAAAATTGAATGTTATAAATGTTTAGAGACCGGAAGTTTATACTTTGAAAAGTTAGAGGATCAAAGTGGATGTAGCTCCAAGTGTAGAAAAAACTTTTTTTTGTCATGTTTTTTTTCTTCAAAAAAATCTTAGTACCCTATCTTTGAATCTTGTTATTCCTTAATAAATATGATTTAATTGGCTATTAATTTGGTCATATAAGAGTGTAAAGAAAAAGAAATGATAATAAATAAATAAATTATTCTAGCAATCGATAATAATTTGTTTCTTGATGAAAAGTGACATGAAGAACAATATTTTCCTGAGGTCTTTTAAAGCATTTCTTAATTATTTTCTCAGAAAATTTGCTATTTAACTTCTTTTTTTATTTGATAAATAATATATTATTCACACCCAAATAAAAAAAGAAAAACTTCACGAAAACTCTACCTCTCACAATCTGAACTAATTGTTGAAGCTTAGTAATTATAGAGCACCTCTTTTAAGCTTCAACTCAATCCCTTCTAGGTGAAGTTTATTGAATTGATTGGAAACCTTTTCAAATAAAGAAAATACCATAAAAAAAAAAAGCGTTTGTGTGATGCACACCAGAAAAATGTTTTATTTTATATAACTTTTTATAATAGATTTTTAGTCTAGTGTAATAGAAATTGTTTTTTTTTAATATATTTTTTGTATATAAATCCATTAAATAATGTTTTTTTATTTTTAAAATTTATTTTTAACTTTATATTATGATCCAAAAATAAATAAATAAAATTAAAAATTTCTTAGAAGGTTATTTGCATATAATTGAAATTGAACCTCCACACATGGTGGATTCACAATGGCATCATTATAGAAGTATCCTACCTACCTGAAGTTTTATCGTAGTCCAGGCCTTGCACAATTTGGGCTCTTACTCGACCGTTGTGTACATGATGGGCTAGTGTTTCTATTTATGTGTTTCAACTCTTTTTTTTTCCTTTTCACTCTCTAAATAAGGCAGATTTTTATTTATTTTAAATTTAAACTTTTCTTCTTATTTTCCACCATATCTTTCTTTATTTTTGTTCTTATTTTTATTTCCTTAGAAAAAAAAAGTTTTTTACCGATTATTAAAACAAATTATTTATATAACTTATTTGTCCACCATATATGCAGTTTTCTTTCCCTTCATTTATATCTTATAATAAATAAGTTTTTTTTTCCTTTCTAATTCTTTTGCTTTGCTTTCCTATCCTAGAAGAAGAAGAAAAAACCCATAAACGACTAGATTCAAAAGAAATCAATTAAAAAAAAACTATGTTAATAATTTATTGAAGCGCTCAAACCGAGCTCACAGTAGATTGTAAGAGTATAATTACTCTTGTATCCTTCATTTCATAAAAAAAATCTTTGGGTTTGGAGGTATTTTACTCTTTTTCTTTTTATATTTTGTCATTAAATAATTATTTGGTGGTGTTTAAGTCTTTTCTATTTTTCTTATAATAGTTAAAATACAGTTTTATGCCTGGATTTAGAAGAAAAAAATCATTTGCTAGTCAAGTGTATTCTAGACATATTTGTTTTTTTATGAACATTTAAATAATAACTTTAAAAAACATTATAGTCATTAAGGGTATTTTTGATGTTCTAATTTTTGTTACCAATAAAAGCACTAATTTACTATTGGAAAAGACAACAAATTAAAGAGTTGACCCTTAGGTATTTTAGTATTTTCATATGCATTTTTTTGTTATTAAAATAGGTTTCAGAGGGTGTGTTTGATAATTTTATTTCAAATTATTTTATATTAAAAAAAAACTGGTGGCGCGTTTGCCTCACGCCCCCAATGGTTTTGTTCCATCAACGCCATACACGCTGCACGTGACGCTCTATGTGGTGGCTAAAAATGACTAATCATTGTCTCATTGGATGTGCCTTCATGTTCTCTTCTATATAGTGGTGTGCGTGTTAGGCATAATGGTTGGAGAGTTGCCAATAATCTATTGTTTTTTTCTCTCTTTTGGAACTAAATATGCATATAAGTCCTCTTTGTTTATGCTTTGTACATTTTTAGTCCTTGGTCTTTTGATTTATTTTTTTGTCCTAATTTTTTTCATATAAAGCTTTTGTTTTGTTTCAATTTTATCATTCAGTTGAAATTAATCATATATTTTGTTTTTCATGTCAACCTTTATTCTTTTAATTTGATTTTAATTCCTTTAATCTTTTCAGTCATTTTGAAAGCACTCCCTATTTTTTTTGACATATTTATGTGTCTATCCTCTTAGTTTTATTTTGATTTTTTATCCTTCTCTCTTTTATTGAGGTTTTATTTTTTTTTCCAATTTCAATCCTTTAATTTTAATTTGTGTAGATGATTATTTTAAAATTGGTTTTTCATCTTTTTTATTTATTTTTTCCCTTTGTTCTTTTTTTCTTATTTTTTTATTTAAATCAAATGGTTTTTTTTAATAGTAATAATATTTATTTTAGTTTTATCATTTTTTTTATATTTGTTTGCTTGTTCTTTTTGTTAAAGATTTTGTTTTTATTTTTATTTTATTATTCAGAATAATTTTATTATTTCAATTTTTAGGCAATAAGAATAATAATTTTAGTGGCTGCAATCATGATATTAATAATTTTGGCAGTTATAACAATAATAAAAATAATTCATAAAATAATATTAAGAATATCAATAATAATCAAAAATAATTATTAATAATGATAATAATATTATCAATAATTTTAATGATATGAATAACAATAGTAGTATCAGTAATTATAATAGTGATGACAGTAGTGGTTGTAGGGGTGGTGATACTTCTACTAATAATAAATAAATATTAAGAATGTCAAATCATATTTGTTATCAACACCATAATCATTCATTATTTGAATAAGATTTGAAACTCTTTTCAAATCTTATTTCACCTTGTGCAATGATTTATAATCAATACTATTTGAGAATAGGTGAAAACACTTTTCTCAATTCACCTAGGGTAATAAATCATCTATTGATTACTTAAATAACTTTATATAGTTCATGTTATACTCAATATTGTCTCTAGTTGTTACTCTTGATTAGGACAACGTGTAGCAGGATCAAAACATAACACTCTCTATATAAGATAAATTAGTGAACTCAACTCTAACTCATACAACTATCATGTAAACATTTCAGTAGACACAAGTGACCTCTTTCATATAAAATTCTCATGCGGGTTCAGTATACATATCATCCGATAAAGCACCTACATATTAGTTCTAGGTATCCTTTCATATCTATGATTTATAAGAATAACTGCTTTTTTTTATATAAAAAACAAAGTATGTACCAGTTTTATAGCTCTAATTAATGCGTAGTTTAAATAGAGTATTGACGAGGAACATTTAGGATTAATGCTTTGATACAATACAAATATCATAATTATAACAAAACAAAATATATATACATGATCAAAAGCATATACAATAACAAAACTAACCACTAGCAACGAAGAGACACACTTTTCTTCATAATCTTCAAGCACATAAATCAAAATTTTAAGATTACAGTGACTCTAATTAAGCTCCTCCTGGGGTTTTCGGGTTATGGCGATTGTTTGCTCCAGTTCCTGGGTAGTCTGTGCTCTGCAAGTCCATCCTCCCTTCAACATACCCTTCCCCCATATCAAGAACTAAACACCTCCCCATTGCTCAAATCCACTGCATCCTGCAAAATAATAATTCTATTTTAACATGTCAAGAACATTTAATTAAGATCTTACATCAGGTAAGAAGAATCACTCAAGATGTTCATCACACAAGTAGGTTTTCTATGATAAAATTCTATTTTAGCAGCATGGTGAGAAGACAAGAAAGAGAAACACAATCTAGTTGCTTGACTGCTACGAATGTTAATTGTTGGCATTCAACTTGCTACGATTTGATAAGACGTTCGTGCCGTGAAACATAGCTTTGGTTCTAGTAATCGAAGTGGTCCTGAAGCAAAGATCCAATAACAAACAAACGGAATACCACAAGTAAGTTTTCCGTATAGAATCTACATTAATTAACCCCTCCCTCATCAAAAACATCATTTGACGGAGAAAGGAACACAGACATTTACTTGCAAAACCATGATTGCTGTTTCTGAAATAAAAATCACACCCCAGCGTGACAGAGAGGGAGGGAGGGATGACCTGAGCCAGCATATCTTGGACTGGGATTTCATCGTTTGACCTGAGGCTTCCTATAAAGTCAACGAAAATCAATAATAAGACATAAATGTTAACATCAGCAAATTCAGTCGGAGAAAACCTCTTTAGAAACTCACTAGTTGTCGGAACTGCAACTGGTGATCGCACGAAAGAGAGAGCCAGAAAGAGAACCAGAAACTCGAGGAAGAACTTGTTCGCCATGGTGAATCGATCAAACCAGACAGTTTTCACAGGTGCTTATAGCAGTGGCAGGAGAAAGCATGTAAGAATGGAGCTCTGGGCATACACATGGCTTGAAAAAACTCTCTCTAAAATAGCTAGCATGCAAAAGAATTATTACCACAAAGTCAACTACCATTTTATTTTGTTTTATTTTATTTTAATTTAATTTCTAATGTATTGGTGAGTTCCCACTTGCCTAACTCGGTGTCGTTTTCAGGTCACACCCTATTTGGGGCCCAAAAAGATCTGTGGTATACTGTTGGAAATAAAATTTAAATTTCTGTACATAAATGCATGCACACTTACAAAAAGTAAGAAAAAAAAAGAAAAAAAAATAAATTTGTTTTTCCATGAATCATTCACGGGTTCAGAATGTGTCATGCACAGGTTCATTAATCTTGTGACTATATATAGCGCCATGAGATGAGTCATTTTAGGTCCACGGTGACAGCCTTCCTATCTGTCCACGTGTAAGGTTTTTTTTATGCAAATTATTTGTATTAATTACTAAAAATTGATTGATCTATTTTTTATATATATAAATAATGATTTTTATTTATTTTAACTCCTAATTTGATAATTCTATTGCCACTAACACCTTATCAACGAATGAGCAGTGAAAGTTGCCTGTTTATATTATTATTGGTGTTGTTATTATTAGTACAAAGATGCTTAATATAATTATTTGCTATGGATGGTAAGATGTCTTTTATGAATTTGATTTGTTTTAAATTGAAACATGATTGAAACGATAGCTAATCTTTTTGAGTTTGTTTTTACTTGAGATGAGTATCTCCAAATTTGAGTTTCTTTGGGGATGTTTGATACTGTGTTTCAAAAATATTTTAAAAAAAATAATTTTTATTTTATTTTTTACTTTAAATTAATTTTTTTTGGTGTTTTTAGATTATTTTGATGTGTTGATGTCAAAAATAATTTTTAAAAATAAAAAAAAATATTATTTTAATGTATTTCTGAACGAAAAAACAGTTTCAAAAACAACATTAACCAAATTTCTATATAGGCACTTCATACCCGTATGCTACTCATTACCCGTTACAAAAACAAAATCTAAATATTCATATTATATCAATTGGTTTTCAAGTATCCATATATATATATATATTTTAAGACTATTATTTATTATTTAAAAAAAAATAAAATAGTAATATATATTTGAAGTGCATTATGAATATTATATGTGTGTGCTATATTAAATTAATAATGATATATTAGATAAGGTAAACTATACACAAAATCAATTCACTCTTTTTAAGTTTAGGACGAGTTGATAGTCATTCAATTTGAATTAAATTCTCATTATTAATTTCAAGTGACTTTACCAATTGAGTCATTCATTTATTCTAAAAAAACATTTCATCAATAAATTCTTATTTTGAATTGCATATTTAAGGAATTTGAAAAAAGAAAATATAATTACAAAAAAATTTAATAAAACTTGAAAAATGTAGAAAATATACAAACAAAATAAAATCTCAAGAACTAAACAAAATTCAGAAAATAGAACAAATCTAAAATTCATTTATAAAAAAAATATTTTTTTAAATAATATTAGAAATTATTTGATTTTTTAGAATGTTACTAGATTTTTTCTGCATTTTTTTGGTATTTCAGTTAATTGTTTTGTACATTTCTTAATTTGTTTTTGTTTTATTGGTTTGAGACATTTTATCATTCAAAACATGAAAAGAGAACATGCATGGGATATGAATTTACAAGGAGATATAAGAGCAAAAACTCTTAAAAGACAAGAAAAAATGATGTTTTTTATTTAAAAAAAAATATTTTTGACATCAACATATAAAAATGATCTAAAAATTATAAAAAAAAATTAAAATATTTTTTTTTAAAAAATCTCAAAAGTGTTTTTGAAATGTGGTGTCAAATACCTCCGAAATGAAAATGAAAGAGTAAGTGAACTTATGGTCGACAATATTGTTAACAAATACGAAGAAACAACCCTAATTTAGAATTTTCTAACGTGTATATATATATAAAGCATCCTAAATACGCTTCTATGCTTCAGAGTTTAATAATTGATAATATAAAAATCAATTTTTGTTTTTTTTTGTTTTTGGAGGGAATATTGGAAAAACATTAAATACACCAAATGTGATCCAGTTTGCAATATTAATGAAAAGTAAATGCGTTTTTTTTTTTTTATTTTATATAAATAACAAATTTTATATATTAGTAAGAATGGGGGAACATCAATTAATGGAAGTCAAACATAAAATCTCGTGAATGGAAGAATAGATTAATAAAATGAACATAGGCAGCTGGGACTTGAATTTATAATTGTATCTTTGAATGGTTCATGTTTGTGGATCACTTCAAATCTTTTAATTTAAGAGGGCGGTGGCAGCGGCATGAATTTAATGGGATTTTTAAAGTTTTTTATTTTATAAATATATAAAATAAAAGTAGAGGTCATCATGGTCTGGTTGAAATTAATTCTAAAGTTAGACTTTATAACGTCCACAATGTCTTTGTTTTCATCAAATAATGACAACAAATTTATTACACATACACCCTTTTTCTTTAAAAAAACATCTAAGAGTTGATTGGTTATTTGTAGCGAAAACTAAACTCTGAGAGTTTAGTCTTGTTGAGGTTGTTTAGGATCACAACGATGATGAGTTCATAGAGGGTGATGGTGTCTTTCAACTTGGCGAGTTAGTCAATCCATACAAAGTTGTTCCATTTAACGACCTGGAAGAAAATTTAATTTTTTGCATTAGTGAGAATATTTTTATTGATGTTAATTCTAAGAAGTTGAATGATGTCTTGAGCTCCAGCGGACATACATATGTTGATGAAGATGATGATAGTGATAAAATCAATATAGAAGATTGTGATGGAGATGAGAACAAATCAATTGAAAATAAAGAATACAATTCTGATTAATAAATTTCAATGTAATGGTAATAATGTAAAATTATTATTCAATAACAAAGAAATAAATTATGCAACATTAGTATTGATTTTATTGTGTTGTATGACTAATCATTTGATGGGGATTCAGATGATAAATATTCATCATTATTATCTTCATTATACATTTTTTATGTATCACTAATCATTTGATGGGGATTTATTCTATAGAGTTGGTGTTGTGGTTCAAATGATAAATGTGTCTCATTTCTTATTAAATTTGATTTTTAGCTTTCTAGGATTATGTAAACCATGCCTATGGAATTTTGGATCTTCATATCCACAAGGTTTACATCAGTTTCTATTGAATCTTGGCTTTAAATACCAGGTTAATTTAAATTCTAGCCACATAACGTAAATACATGGAGGATTGAATCAAATCTCATTGAAAAACACTATGAAATTAATATCATGGGGTTTTGGGTACCATAACAAGAAATATTAAGTTTTGGACACCATTAATAGAGGGTAACAACCATACTTTTCTATTACAAGGTATGACATTTCAAATGAAGACAATGGTTTTAGTGATGAGAGATATGCAAGATAGGATGGAAAGAATAGACACACATGGTAATAAAAGTGATGGATTTTGAAATAGGGTTGATCAAAGGGGTAGCCATGTTAGGAGGATAGGAAGATGAGTTAATACCAATGTAGATATAAGAGATGATGGTTTTGACAATATATACACGGCACATGGAGATAGATTTTAGAAGCATAAAGGCCAAAGGGATGGTGGGTTTAGGTGTGATGGCCGATTCATCCAAATGGATACTTTTTATAAATTTAAAGACCATGATAATGTAGATGGAGATTCGGATACCATTAAGATAAAATACTTATTTCTTCAAGAGAAAAACTATCCGATGATGCAATTATTATGTGAAAAAAAAGATGGAATAGATATTTTTACTATCATAGCTATTTGGAATAACAAAAGCTAAAACTCATTATCATTAAATTTATAAATTATGTGTAATAATACGGTGTGATCAACTTGTGTTTAATAGGAGAAGAAGCCAAGAAAGGTATGAGATAAAGTTTATAATGAAGAAATAGTTTGTTCCTAGTCACTCAAAACTACAAGGTTTGAAATCAACTTTTAAAGAGTATAGAGGATTACCACAAAGAGATAGAGATCGCAATGATTCGGGTAAATACAGTGAAGGATATGGAGGTCATTATGACGAGACAACTAGTATTATTAAGTTACAACATAATAATTTATATGGGTATGAAAGTAGAGAGTCAACTTAAAATGAAAAGGAGTACACGACTAGTGTTGAATTTGGGATCTTTTTTATTTCTGGACGTTGAATTTAAGGAGAGAAAGGGTTGCCAAATCCAAGTTGTTTGCAAGTGCCAAAGCCATGAATGATAGTATGAGAAAAAGGAAACATATAATCTAATTTGGAATACGATCCGTGATGTGGTTTGGTTGAGAGCAATTATATATTTTACTTGGATGCTGTAGGCGTCCTAGCAGACAGTGTTTTGGCGAGGCTGTTGTCCTGTTAAGATGATGTATAAATTGGCTAAAGAATTAGTGAATGAAAGGATTATATTTTAATGGAAAAAGTTGAGCCGACCATTTCAAGTAGGGTTGTTTCGAGAATCATGAAGCACGAGCACTGGATTGATGGTATAATTCATCTTTCAAAAAAGATAGCTAGACTTGTCCATTTCCGCTTAATATAATGAAGAGTAGAAAGCTATATTACTGAACCATCTTACCTGAAAATTTAAGTTGTTAGATGAGATTTCAGAATATGATTTATATTATTTTTTAACATATCCTCTCAAGTGAAAACTTTTTGGACTTGAAATTTGCACAGACTCATGTTACCTTGTACTTGATTTTTATTAAATAGAATAGAGTGGTGAGATTCAAACTTGTAATTGTTAGGTCAATAAAACTCTAATATCATATCAAGAAATGTTTTTTTTTAACTCGCATTTTGTGGGCCTAGGTAAGTGAATAAAAAATCCGGTTATCCCAGACTCTTATAAGAAGTGTACACCCTGACTCGAACTCAAGACCTCTTGTACATATCTCAAGCTCTTTACCATCACGTCATATTTTTTTAGAGACTATATTAAAAAATCATCTCACCTAAAAAATAAAACGGTTGCATGATGTTCCATACTATAATATAATTTAGAAAAAACGAAACTTTATTAATATTTTCTGTACAGTATCTCACTGAACTTGAAAATGACCGATAAAATAATATATGATAGGATTACTTTCGGTCCTCGGGAAGCAGACGATTGGAGAAGGAAGCATATTTGCAAAGATGAATACAAAAGAGAGCAGCTACAGACGATTGGAGAAGGAAGCATATTTGCAAAGATGAATACAAAAGAGAGCAGCTACAATGATTTTCCTGGAGCAGATGAGACAGCTATATTTATTCTTCCCTTAATGGATTATAGTGACAATCCATGATTCCATGCTAGAGATTGAAAATTCTCTCTGCTGGTTTTCCATCCAGGTTTTGCAGTGAAGTCATGGATTATGTGTTCATTTACTCTTTTTTCACGCAATGTTATTCGTAAAGTTAGTTTTTTTCTAGCATGACAAAAATAGTTTAGGCAATGCTAGTATTTAAATATTACCTAATAAGCTAAATCAGCTCACATATTCACTTTATATAAATTACTGTAGCAATAGACAAAGATTATTGTGGATTGTAATAGTAAAATTATTATTTTACCTTTCAGTGCACAGTAATTTTAGCCTTAGAATCAAAGGTATATTTGTTTTTTTTACATTTGTTTGCATGGTCGAATAACCATAATAATCTCAAATAAGACAAAAATCAAAAGTTGTTGTCGGGGATATCATTGTAATTTCATATTTTCATTGCATAGTAAAATAACTTTTTTTACCCTCTAATAAGACAAAAACACAAGTGTTGTCTGCGGAGTGTTTCTGCAGATACTGTTGGTGCGTCCGCCATACACGCCAACATTTTTTGGCCCAATCCCTATTCGGACGGCGCGTGCGGCGTCATCCGGAGATGAAAAATATTCATCTGGCGTCTCAGCTAATGCGCTGTCATGTTCTCTTTCTCTTGGTGTGGCGTGTGGCATTACACTAATATTTTTTTAAGATTAAAAATTAATTTAATATTAGTAAAAATTAATTTAATCTTAGTGTTCTGAAATACTTTTAATGTAATACTATCAATAATAAATCTTAAAAAATAAAATAAAAAATGAATTTTTTTTATAATAATAATGATGGTGGCAACGATGATATTGTCAGTAATAATTAGAATATTAATTATTTATAATAATGATTATAATGGCAGCTATAATAATTGTGACAATTTAACAATCATGAAAATAATAATGAGAATAATAATTGAAATAATTCATCGGTTGAAGTTGTTTCTGTTAAAATATAACTTTTATTACTTTTTTTATGTATGATATTTCAAATATAATATCATGTAAATAGAAAATATATGAATTCACACGTAGACAAAACAGGGTGGAAAAATTGGACCAAAATATCTATAGTGAAAAAAAATACGAGCAAAATATTATTTTTTTTAGAAAATATATGTAGAAAATATTAATACTCTTAAAAAAAATTTTTTTATGATGTTGTACATACAAGCAAAATATTCAGCGTACAAAACTTTTTATTATTAATTTTTTTCTATATATTCATTTAATTATTAAAAAGAAGTTTAAAATAATTATGATGATTATTTTAAGGTATCTTTTCTTAAAAATATGTAAGGCTAATTATATATTTTGATGTTTATTAAATATCAACGCTTTAAAATATACATAAAAATGAACTAAGTTTTTTTGAAAAAAATCTCAAATTAATTTAATCGAAGTGTTTTGAAATACTTTTAATATAATACTATGAAAAATAAATCTTAAAAAATTAAAACATAATTGATTTTTTTTATGATGATAATGATAGTGGCAACAATAGTATTGCCAATAATAATTAGAATATTAATTATTTACAATAATAGTTATAATAACAACAACAATAATTGTAACAATTTAACAATTATGATAATAACAATGAAAATAAAAATCAAAATAATTCATTAGACGATGTTGTTTTTTTGTTAAAAATTGAATTTTTCAATTGTTTTATGTATCATATTTCAAATATAATATCACGTAAATAAAAAAAAATATATGAAGTTGCACATAGATGAAACGAGAGGAAAAATTGGGATAAAATATCTAAAAATAATTAATTTTCTCTTTAAAATAATTATATATTTGATATTTGTTGCATATATATATATATATATATATATATATATATATATATATATATATATATATATATATATATATAACCGAACTAAGTTTTGTTTTTTAAAATCTCATATTAATTTCAGTCTTATTGTTCTAAAATACTTTTAATATAATAATATGAAAAATAAATCTTAAAAAATAAAATACAAATATGTTAATTCTTTTGAAATTAAATGCACTTTAAACTAAAAATATATCAAGTCACATAAAGACAAAACAAAATGCAAAAATATACAAAGATAACAAATTATTAACAAAAGAATATTCACTATACATGTATAAGAGAGAGTTTCACTCTCATTTAATGCTACCAAAACCAAATTTACTCTGTTTTTTTAACGCAAGTTGTATTTAATACCATGAAAATACAATAAAAATTAAAAATCAAAACTAAGAATATAGACACATAAATACGAACAAAAAATTATTAATTATCCCAGAAGAATTGAAAAAAAAATAAAGGGATCAAAATAAATAAAAAAAAAGAATAAAAATGAAATACAAAACAAAAATTGCATATGTTGAAACAAGATAAAAAAACAATTCTCATTGCGGTGGAGCGCAGGGCCAATAACTTGTGTGTGTGTGTGTGTGTGTGTGTAACATCTCGACTATTGAGAGGGTTCAATAAGCCTGTTAAATCAACTAAAACCATTAAAAAAATATCAGCACTAAATAAAGTACAAAAAAAACAACAACTAACTATAAAACATAAATCATCAAACACCATACATGAAAAACAATGGGGAGAAATTTTTCATTAAAGACTCATTAAGATAGTTCTAACAACATAGCAAAAAGTTTTCTAGCCGATATCTACAAAAATCACCCTAATACATGTTCATGGGCTGGGTTAAGCCCAACACAGCCCAATTTTGATGGGCTGAAAATAAACCCAATAGTTTTTTTTCTACATGGCTGGACCTAACCTAGCCACATAGGCAAGACTTAATCCAGCCCACACAGCTTAGTCACGGGCTTAGCTTAGTGACTTAGTGAATCATGACTTACAAAACATGATTTGTAATTAACATTTTGTTTTACAAGAGGTATAGGTATGTTTAGTACGGTGTTTTAAAAAAAAATAAGTTTTTTTATTTTTTATTTAAAATTTAACTTATTGACGTTTTTAGATTATTTTAATTTACAGATGAAAAAAAAATAAAATGATATTTTTAAAGTATTTTTTAAAGTACTTTTTATTTTAAAATATATTAAAATGATATTTTTTTTATATTTTAAAAATTATTTTTGATATTAATATATAAAAATAATCTAAAATATTATTTTTTAATTTAAAATAAAAATAAAAATAAATAACTTTTTTATCAAAAATAATTTTTAAAATGTAAATGCAAACATACTGGAAATCAGGTCTACCAGAGAAGTGTGTCCCCAGGCACCTCCCTAACAAGAAAAGTGAAGTAGAAAATAGACAGTGGTATTAAAACAACATCGTTTTGTTCACTATACAAAGAGGCCCCTAATCTTCCAATTTCATGCAATTTAGGCTGATCTCTCAAGGTTTCTTTCGATTAAGCCCCAAATTATATTATTTCAGGGCCCTTAATTTTTTGAAATTTTTTCATGTTAGTCCTTGGTCTTGGATAGTTTTTATTTTATCCTTGATTAACCATAAAACTTTTAATTTCTTCACTTGCATCCATATTTAGTCGGATATAACCCTGATAAGATAAAGATTCTCTCATAATATAGATCTGTTTTAAACCTTATATAAGAACAATTAATAGAAACATGATTTAAAATAACAATCAATCAACAATACAGCTTATTATATTGACTCCCATAAAAGCACCCTCTATACACGGCAACAACAACATATTAGTCATCTCTTTTATTCTCCTCCTTCTCCCCTATTATTGTTCACTACAAGTGAAAAATAGATAGTTAATTAATTCAATCTTTATTGTTCAACAACGGGGAGTGACTAGGATGGACACAACATCCAACCCAACCACTGAAAATAATAGATTGTTTCAGCACTATCCAGATTGGACAGCCCAACCCTAAAAAATAATGGATCGTTTCGGCCCATTTGGTTGGGAAAACCCAACCTATAAAAATACATAAAAAAAAACATATAAAAATCCACATTTGAAAAAAAAAATCAAAAACAAAAATCCATATCAGCCACCTTGGCAAAAAAAAAAAGATTAACAGGACCAATTAGTTAATCCATTATACAACTTAGGAAGCATGTTACGAAACTTCTTGGATTTTTAGAATTATTTTAATAAAAAAAAAAGTCCAAAATCATTGCACTGCATCTCAAATTTGATTCCACTATACATCCTTGATTTCTGGACCAATTACTGGTTTCCACGTAATTAAAAAGTATTTTACAATTAAAAAGAGTTTTTCGCAGTTTTACTTGTTCCCATAACTAACCCGCAGTCATCATCCCACCTAATGTAACTGACGTGTCTTTGTATGTGTGGTTGGTTAGCAGTCGTTATCACCATGCAGCGTTCTTGGTAATTTCCTCCTCTGCAGTGAATATTCTATTTCTCCAACTCTTTCAAACTTCGGAAGGAGCGTGATGATAAGACTTCAAAAGCTTGAATATTCTCCTTTATCTTGTAGCCTAACGTCCCTGGGCTTGAAGTAAGAATTTTTATTTTATTTTAATTATTTAGTTCGGGTTCAGTCATAAGAGTTTGAGACTAAAAGATTTACTCGCCTATATTTTAAAGTTCGAGTTCTATGATGATTAATAGAGGTTTAGGACATCTCTAATAAAAAACACTATTTAGAGAAGTCAAATTGATAGTATAGATTTTTAATAATATAAATATAACAGTTTTTATATTTGCACTTTAATGAAAAAAAAACTATTTAGAGAAACAAATTATATTTTAATATATATAATATAAATATAAATATAAATATTTATTAATAATAAATAACTAATATAAGTATAATGAAAACTACTTTTTGCATAAAAATATATTAAATAATTTTTTTGTCTTTTCTTTTAGCTTTTCTGGTAGCTCTCATATTAGAGTTGCTCTTAAGTGGTCATTAATTTTAGTATCTGTAAAATTAGTCGAGATGCATATAATCTAGCGCGGACCCATGTTAATAAAAAAAATTCTTTCTTTCATTCTCTTTTAATCCAGTCTAAAATTCTGTCGAAAGCTGCATTACATTTTGGATCTTCCACTTATTTCCCAATGAAGACACATCAAGATCGTGTTGCCTTGAAATTCTTGGTTATCTTTGGCAATACGATATCTGCATACCATTACCCTGATGAAGTTGTTTTTTAAAGTATTTATCATTTAAAAATTAATTAAAATAATATATTTTTATTTTTTAAAAAATTATTTTTTATATCAATATATGAAAATAATAATAATAAATTAATTTAAAATAAAAAATAAAAATAAAATTTTTCAAAAATATTTTTAAAATGCAGTATAGCGTAAAACAAATCCGAATATTAGGAGCAAGAGTCCATAATTGGCCAGCATTTAAGCCTACCAAACACCTCTCTTTTCATAAAGAAACGGTTGCCCATTTATCTTTACTTAGTTTTTTTTTAGGCAAAGTTAAGTGCATCACGAGAACTAGCATAGATCTGGTGAGAAGAAGAGACCCTCTTCAACAAGTCACTTCTGTTGACTTATCTATCTACCTTCCAAATCATTACACCCAATTTTTTCAATTCTGTTTTGGTTATTTTTTTGTTTTCTTAATTGGAATGAAATGTTTTAGTTTCGGAGTATTTTAACATGTTATTTTATGGTTGTACTGTTTATGTATATATATATAATTAAATACATTAATTCAAAAAATATTTTATTTTTCAAATCCAAAAATAAGATTATTTAAAATTGTGCTATTTAATTTAAAAAAAACATAATAAAATAATTTTTCTGAACAAAATTATAAACATGTATAATATTACGAGAATATCATCAATCTCGCAAGGTCATTACATTCTCTAATTGCTCTGAAATTTTAACACAATATATATAAATATGTCAAGACTCCTCCTAAAATTTCATCTCAATCTAACGGTCGGATTAAGAGATCATAATTAAAAAAAAATATTTTTTGGCCGAAACAGAACGGACAAAATTTTCAGAATAAGCCAAAACTTTAAGCGACCTAAAAACTACACCGTTTTCATCTTTTTTTTTAACCGATACAAAATATTTCGGCTGAATCAAAATGAAATTAAAAACACTCATTACACCACGTCATCAAAGCCCAAACTCATACATAAGATCAGATACTGTGGAAATGTAAGAGGCTTGGTCAATGTAAAGAAGACTTGCGCAGGTTAATATAAAGTCTTTGATAGTGATAGCTTCATACGATCATGATTTGCTGGGAGAGTACTTAAAACAAGAGTTATAGGATAATGGTTTTTGTTAATCGTGGCCGCCAAGAAAGTGGAAGAAAGAAAGTAAAGCCCCAGAAGTTATCTGTTTGAAACAACGAAAGACCAAGAACTTGAGAATAGGATTCAGAACAGTCATTGAGGTGTAGCAATCATTGGAAAGGTCCGGCGAAATGAACGCCGCAGCTGCTGGTGGTGATGTGCAGAACCTCCATATTCCATCCATGAACACCACCGTCAAGGTTCTTCATCCTCCTCCTCCTCCTCTCTCTCTTAAAGATGACATTCTTGTTTCTTTTATTGATTCTTTATTTCTTTCTTTTTTTTAGTCCTTTTTAAGTACTCCATTGTTTTGATCATTCATTTTTTTATTATTCTTGACCATCGTATGCTATGCGTTGACTTTAAAAAATTATTATCTACCATCTCGTTTTCTTACTTTTGCAGGTTCAAGAATCAAGAGTCCACATTGAAGCATCGACGGTGGCGGGGCGATTATTCCAGAGGCTCTTTCGAGTCCTCTTCTTTGTTCACATCGTCCTAATCGCAATCCTGGTGGTCTTCCTCGCCGTCCGTGGCCTCCTCTCCGCCCACAGACACCATTTTCACCCTAAGAAGTGGTATCCTCCACTCCTCACAGCAACAGCGTGCGCTGGGATCGTGGCTTTCACATGGCAGTGGTTCACTTTCTGCAACCCTTCAAGAGCCCTGAGAGCAGCCTTCTGGCTCAGCCCCTTGCTAACATGCGCAGTAGGCGTGCTGTTTGTATTAATCAGCTCTGCTGCAAGCTTATCAATAGGCATCATTGCAGTAGTTCTTGCTCTGATTCTATCCCTTTACGCTTGCTGGGTGAATCCTCGATTCGATTATGCCACCAAGGTTTTGTCAGTCACTTCTGCCTCCCCTCCTGCCAAGAACACCACCTTAATCAGCCTCTCAATCATCTTGAGCACCTTGTATTCCTGTTTCTTGGTATCTGGGATTGGCGGAGCCACCGCTGTTGGAACTGTGATGGACACTTCCTTCATCCTGGTGATCCTTGCCAGCATGTCATGGAGCATGCATGTGATGAAAAACACATTGCAAGTCACAGTTGCGCGAATCAAGTACCTGCACTTCGCATCTGGGGCCGATATCGACTCGAGAATCGCCTTACGGGACACGATCAAATACTCAATGGGAAGTGTGATCATCGGGCTCAGTTCTTGTGCCGATCATCACCGTAATCCGGGGCTCGGCCCGAGCGATCAGTTTGATCGGAGGGGGCACAGACGAGTTCTTGTTTTCCTGTGCTGACTGTTACTCCTCTGTTGCTGCAGCACTGGTTAGATATGGGAATCGGTGGGGTCTCGTGCAAGTAGGGGTTTATAACATGGGGTTTGTGCAGGCTTCAATGCACACATGGGAGATGATCAGGAGAGTTGAGTTGGATCCTATAATTGACAGGGATCTGACAGGGTCTTTCTGTTTTTTCTGTGGGATGGCAGGAGGTGCGACATGCACCCTGGTTGCAGGAACATGGACATTTGTAGTTCACAGAAGCTATGCTACAGAAGTGTCAATCTATGCATTCCTGATTGGCTACTTCATGGTAAGAGATCAGCCATATTTCTGTATTGTAAACATTTCTTACAAAAGTACTAGGAAACTCACAGAGTTCGATGAAATTTGTTTTGCTTGCAGTGTCGGATAGGAATGGCATGGCAACAATCATGTGTGGCAGCTTACTACATTGCTTACTCAGAGAGCCCAGAGAATCCCACGGCTTGACCCCAACAATTCTATTTCGCATTCAAGAATTTCAGAGACGTGGAGTTTAACAATCATCTGACGCTAACTTCATCTAGCTTGCTGACTCCAGATTCATTGATTTAGATTGGATATTTGGACCACGAACAGACGCACTACCTGCAATAGAGCAGAGCATCAATTGATGTGTAAAGGCATGTGATTCTGTGAAAACATTAAAATTACAGTTTTGATAATTTTTTTCCTGTAAATGGCATTTAAGTCTGCTTTTAGATTCAATACAATCTACCCAAGTTCTGTTGCACGTAGATCATATTCAGAAATATTGAATATCACTTAGATCAGGTGCTTAATATGGTCACTGAGGATCAAATTCCAAAAACAGTGCAAATCAATCTACCAAATTTTTATCTCAAGAGTAATTAATCATCTTGAGAAGCACTTGAGGTCGCGGTGCCTTCCTTTGCACCCGGGTTCGATCCTCTCTGTGCATGTCTGTCACCCCCCGTTGTGACTTATCTGTCTACTGGGCTTGCAGGGTGTTCAGTGGGTCCGGGGATTGGTTTTGGTGTGTGTAAAGTTGGCTCGGACACCCTAGTTATAAAAAAAAATCTTAAGAAACTCTTTTAACTGCACAAGTTTTAAGCTCCATTTGCAATACTTACTGAGGCAAATGAATGCATCTCCATTGTTGCGTCAACTGAATGAAAGGGAAATGGAAAAAAATACAATCAGAAGCTTGCCTATAAAGTGAAAATAGATCATTACCATTCAAATGATCTAGAAGAATAAACTATAGATGAAGAATGAACAAGTTGAATACACAAAAATTTAATTCAATAATGACTACAAAAACTATGAAACATGCAAGTGTTAACATCAAAGAACGGTACAACAAAATGCACTGGGAAAGAAAAACACGAAAGTTACTTCGGTCCAAGATGACCGAGGCCACCGCATTCTGAGCACATGATGTTCCCTGTTCCACCACAACCTACAAAAATAAATGTGACATAGGATCATTGTCTTTGCCAAATATAACACGGCAGATGAAGATAACCAACAATCAGCAACCAACAATCAGCAGCCGTGATACCGTTCTGAAGTAGCATGCAGCAATCATACCACAAGACCAAGCCTCATGGATGACTAAAGGCCAAGCTAGTCAATGTTTTCTACTTCCCAAATATGTGCAGAGATACTCTAATGTCCACAACATGAGAGTAGGTTTAACATATATTCTGCACTCCTTTATCATTAAATGGACAAGACAACAGCACCAGAATATAGTTTGCTATTTAGTTTCTCAAATAGTAAGACAAATACATATCCTAAAGCCAAAAACTCGTCCTCAAGCTCATAAAGTAAATCAATGACAGAAAGTCATCCAGTTGCAAAGCCATATTCAATAACCTTCAAGGAATAATATTGTGAACTTCCTAGATCCAATCCAGGGATGATATTTGATGATTACCGAAATGATTTTCACAAAACAAGCATTGTCAAAAGATCAATACAGGAAAGGTCATGTCCATTTATATTCCAAATCACGCATGCAAACTTGAAAGTGGATAAAAGACTCAGCAATTGTGAGATGTTCCAAATTTGATATGTGAGAACACACTTGGAAATAAGGCAGGAAAAATTATGACAATCAATAAGAGGTCTACTCACAAAGAGATGATACCATTCCCACACTACAACATGTCTTCTTGGTGAGTTGAAGTTAACGGCAAACATGAATACACATCAAAATTTATAAGCTAAGTTGAATGGTGAAAAAAAGGAGCCCTAAAGAGGTAACTAATTGAGCTATTTTGGGGAAAGGGATCTTATCACAAGAAATAATTGACCCATGATATGGCAGTAAATATGTTTTCTTTTATAGTAGCATTACATCAGAATCAATTTATACTCAGTAAACTTGCACTACATAAAACAAACAAAATAGTATTTGACATGGACCCAATTAGCTCAGAAAGCAAGCACATTGTTCAATTTTTACAAAGTTAGTAGGTTTTGATGATGACCATAGTTTTCCATAACAATAAAATGGTTTCACCAATAGCTAGTGACCAATTAACAGTTACTATTCAGCATGATCTTGAAGATAGTCAAATACAAATAAATTCCACATGAAGCGAAAGAAAAATTACCTAAGCACCTGACCTTGACAATAATTCCCTGGCTTTCCAATATAGAGTCAACATATAAGCCAGAACCAGAGCATGTGGTGCAAAGAACAGCGCCTTTGACTTGCAATCAGTGCACCGAGGATTATCTCTAATTACTTTGGCTGCCAAAAAAACACCTACGGGCTCCTCAAACCTCTCCTCTGGTATAGGCGTATCATAACAAAACAGAGATTCAAGACAGCTTCTTCTTCCATGCACATATCTCATTGAACTTGACTACTAAAACATCAAACAACAATTATTCCTGAGGAACTCGTGGGTTGAGAAACACATGAAGATGAATAATTGACAGCACGAAAATAATTAGCACACCCATGAACCTCATTTCACATATAGGAAAATATATCAGCATAAATCATTTGATTACTCTGGGAGTTAAATTGATAAATCCATTAATTTATTTACTTCTACATTATAACTTTCTATAAATCCTGACACCAGCCTAGACATTGGTTACTCTCTCATTTTATGAATTGAGAAATGCTGGTGCACAACAGCAGTCATGCCAAAATTTGTTAATGCACAGAAGAAAATAACATAATACTAACATGTTACCACCCACATTCCAATACAGTTTCCAAAAGAAAAATGTACCTGAAAGTAGAATAAAGAAAGCAAAAAGGAACTAACCCCATGAGAAGAAGCAGAAGGAAAAACAGAGCCCTTAGGAGTGATGGCAGAGATTCTAGTGATGCACCCATTTCCACTGAATCGAAACCCATATCCAATCTTATCATTCCTCTGTAGATTTGATAATTTTGGTGTAGAAGAAGAAGTGGGCAAAAGAATTGATGACCGGATTCTAATTGTAGAATCCATTGATTGAGCCCCCCAAGAAAAATTAAAAAATTAAATCAATACGATAATACAGAGTTATTATGTTTAGAATTCTCGAATTATAAGAGATCCAAAACTCAAAACTTTGGAGAAATCGATTCTGTATTAAATGTTCGTTGTTAACAATGGAGAGAGCTCGAAATGGTTGCCGGGTGGGGTCATGAGTTTGAATTATAATAAACTACACGTAAGGGGGTCAAAAAGTTTTGCATTATATATCTTTTCAAAATATTGTTTATCTTTTTAAATCACAAAATATAAATTGTGTTTTTCATTTTAAAAAAAAATAGTTTAAATAACATGAGCTTGTAATTATTTATAAAAAAAATACTCTTTGAATCTATAATTTGATTTAAATTATAAATATTTATTATAATTTGAAAATTTGTAGTTTTCATTCTCAAAATCTCTTAAAGTCTGTTTATGATTTTATTTTTATGTTATCTTTTATAAAATTGTATTTTATATTTTTTACTTTAAAAACGCTAATAATTAATATTCTAATGAAAAATATATAATTATATATACGTTTTCATTCTTTTCATTATAATTAAAGAACTCTTGAAACGTCAAAATAATAAAAGTATCATTACATTTTATAGCCACAATAATATCATCCATAATTAGTTAAAATAAAATCGCCTCCAAATAATTTCAGGGAAGAAACATTTCTCTTAATTTTCTCTCCATTCATCTTTTTGTTAGCCAATTGGTGAAGAACCGTTACATTACTAAAATCTTCACAACCCGAAATGTACTTGTCAGATTTAGAATATAGTTACAGTTGTTTTTTTTAAATTATTTTATTTTTAAAAAAATATTTTTGATATTAACACATGAAAAATTATCTAAAAAACACCTAAAAAATTAAATTTAAAATAAAAAAATTAATTTTTTTTAAAAAAATATTTTCAAAATATAATGTCAAACATACTAAATCTAAATTATGTTAGTGCAAAGTAAAGGTCAATACATGAACATGGAAATATAAAAAAAAAAAGTGGTTGACTACCAAAAAATGATTTATCAGTCATTATTAGATTTAACCTTGCATTAATATACTATAAAAATCATATTACCGTTGAGAGTAAGATTTTAATAAAGGTTGACGGATTAATTTCAGGGTAGCGTTTCATCATGATATTTCCAACAACGCCATGCATGTGGTGGTCAGATGAGTGGGTGGGCTCCGGTTTATATTTTATCCATATTATTTTGATAACTATTTGGTATGTTATTTTTATTATTAGTCTTTTTTTTAATTTCATTCACAATCATTTGGTTTGATTTGATTTTTCAATTTGGTTTTTATTTTTTATTTTGTTTTTTTTATCTCTTTCCCTGCTTTATGTTTTTTTTTTTTAATTTTCACCCATCAACATTTCATATCAAAATATTTTTATATCAAATTTAGTCTCTATTCTCTTAATTGACATTTCCTTTGTTAATTTCTTTTAAATATCAATTGTGATTCTTGATCTTTCAATTTTAATTGTAAGAACAACATAAGATTACTTTTTATAAATTTGATTTCAAATTAAATACTTAAACATGAGAAAATCTAACAACAAATTGAGCATAGAAGAGCATATAAATCAAAGTAGAAAACAACAAATAAAACCATATAAACATGTGATAATATAATTAAAATAAATAAAGTTTAGTGATAAGGTGAAAAAAGAGATAAAAAAAAGTTCAATTAATTCGAATAACCTCAAATATTTTACTTGTTACCAAATAAAAAACAACATACATCTCAAGTATATATCGTGCACCAAGATTATGTTTCTAAGCTCCTCGTGACTTGAAACTTACACACACATATCTTTTTTATTTGATAATATGGTTGTGATTATTTTTGGAAGTGTTTTTCTTTGAAAAATGCATCAAAATTATATATATTTTTTAATTTTTTTTATATCAGTACATGAAAATAATCTAAAAATATCCAAAATTTTTATTTTAAAATTAAAAAAAAATCAGAGTTTACAAAAATATTTTTAAAACACAGTGACAAACATTTAATTAAACTTACATACACACTCATTTTTTTTGTTATATTGTGCACCATGATTTTCTTGGAGTGCCTGCAGCTGCATGTAATGGTGGATTGGAGTTTATAGCTGTCGTCAGGGAAGGTGAAATTAAGAAGATATAGCTTCTATACTGACGTCAAAAATTATCTTTAAAAAAAATATTTTAAACAAAAAAAATATTTTAAACAAAAAAACATTTTTTAAATCAATCACAACTATACTTTTAAATAGATATAAAAAGATCTAGCTCCACGACATGAAGAAGACAACTGTTGTAGGTACCACATTCTCTAATTACATTGCATTTTAAAAATGATTTTTGAAAAAAAAAATGTATTTTATTTTAAATTTAATTTTTTTATTATGATGTTATCAAAAATAACTTTAAAAAATTAAAAAAAATATTTTAACAACATCAACATTATAACGGCCAACAAGATTCTGTTGACAATAGGACAAGTGATGGCTGTGATATTTTGGAAGCTCAGAGGAAAAGAAATCCTTGCAGGTTCACAATGATTAAGTGGCCGTTTGGCATTGTGGTGCGATCCATGATTGCCAAACGGCGTTGTCAATGTAGTGTTTGGTAAACAACCAAACACAGTTACAAAGCATGGGACCCACAGGAAAAATGGTCCGAATCGGTGTTACAATGAAAGCTGATTTTTGGTGCTTTTCAAAGTGCGATTTATATTTATGAAACACCGATACATATATATATAGAACAAAACTCACATTCATACTCCGCTGCCCTTTTGACAAATCTATTGACAGTGTGTTTATGTTCGATAATTAAAAAAAAACTGGTATTTTGCATGTTAAAATCGATCTGTGCATGGCTCTCTCTCTCTCTCGCCAAAACAGCCATGGAAGCCGGGAGCTTTCATCGTTGACTCTGGCCACAACAGGCCACCATTTACGATGAAAGCACCACAGGAAGAACCACCTCGGCCTCCTCTACCCGTCGATATCCTCCCTTGAAGCTATCGTTGTGGTCGGTGAATAGTACGACAACCTTTCAACGTTGTCTTCGGCCACCACAGACCACCATTTCAGACGCCACCACCATAGGAAGAACCACCTCGGCCTCCTCTACCCGTCGGTATCGTCTGTTGAAACTATCTTGGTGGTCGGTCAGAAGCTACTGTGCACGTGAAATAATTCACGTGCACAAGTGCGCTGCACTGTCACGCGAAGAAGACGTGCACATTGCAGCGCACCGTTTCACTTCTTTGTTATTGAAGCTGGACTGGGGTTGGGCTGCACTCGGCCCCCCAATTTGGTTGGGCTGTCCTTGGCCCATCTCATTTTTTTAAATATGTATTTTAAAAAAAATAAAAAAAAATGTGTAGATACAGATCAATCCTAATGAAAGGGAAATATATGTTCGTGATGAAATTGCAAGTAGTTTGATGGGAGAATAAAAAATAATATTTGTTTTTTCATGAATTATTAATTACATTATATTATTATAATTATTAAATTTATAATATATATACCCTTTAAAGTAATTTCACAAGTTAAAAGCAATATGAAAAGCTTGGTAACCAAACACCCAAAACTGCTTTTTTTTTCAACCTTCAACTCAACCACAGTTTTAACTAAACACTTCAATGCTTATTTTCAGTAAAAACACTTTTTTTGAAATTATTTTTTTTCAACCTTATTCGCAAAAACAAAAACAATATCAAACATATCCTAAATGGTTCATGATAGCGATAACTGTGATCATGGTTTCTATCCCAATAAATAAATAAATTTAAATTGGCGGCGGCGGCGTATTAAGGAACCGGGAGTGCTTGTCCAGCATAGGCTACAGCAAAAATATAAAGTTAGCCAATAATTTGATTCTTATAATACTGTACAGTTCGGTGTAGCAAGTTGAAGTAAGTCTATCGATTCAATTTCAATTGATAATTTGATACTTTGTTTTTTCAATTAAAACAGAAAAATATTTCAGTTTCAAAGTATTCTTGTATTTTATTTTGAGGTTATATTATTTGTATTATATATATAAAAAAAAATACATATATTGATTAAAAAAAATTAGTTCAAATCAAAAAATAAAATTATTTAGAATTATACAATTTAAATTTCAAAAAAAATAAAATAAGAGTGGAACTAATATAACTCGACTGACTTTATGAGTTCAAAGATAACATGAAAATTGATAGAAAAATATAATTTGATTAAGAAAATTAAGTTGACATCTTATAAAAATATTGAAATAACAATATATTGAATCAACTCAGTTAAACCTGCATTAATTTTTCAAATGTGTGACCCCCGTTATAAAACCGTGATAATAAAGCAAATCAAATCAAATTATAAAATTCAATTTGTAATAAACTTGTTGTTGAATAATGAATTTGAGAAAGATTTAATCTAAAAAAGACAATAAAATAATTTTTCTAAGCAAAATTATGAGCATGTATAATATTACAAGAATGTCATCATCAATCTCACAATGTCATTACATTCTCTGATTGCTCTGAAATTTTAATATAATATATATAAATATGTCAAGAGACTCCTCGTAAAATTTTATATCAATCTAACAGCCAGATTAAAAGATACAATTGATATTGTAAAACTATTCATTATTTAAAAAAAAACATTATCTAGTCGGAACCAAAACAGGCATAACAAAACTAGAATGTTCTAGCCGGAATTTGGACTGAATTTCAAGAACTTGCCAAAATTTTAAACAAGATAAAAACTACACTATTTTATCTTATTTTTTAATTGATAATTAAACCGAAACAGTTTAAACAAGATAAAAACTACACTGTTTTATCTTATTTTTTAACTAATATAAAATAATTAAACCTAAACAGAATGAGATTAACAGCTATAATCTATATAGATCTGAAGAGACTATGAAACCCCATGAAGTCTCAAGAGACCAACAGACCTGGCTACAGTCAGAGACAGAAAACAGAGATATATAGCTAAGAGACCAACCCCGAGAGACTTATCTAACTTCATCTTCTTCCTCGGCAAAATCACCAGGGCCCAGACCAAGCCTCCCATCAGAAACCCTATCGTCTCGTAGAGAGAAGGATCGTCGGGGACGACGAACGGAGATGGATACTTCGACCCAGATGAGATCACCAGTGAAATCCCCAAACCCAGCAGTGTGTTGAACATGGGACCCGCATAGCAGCCGGAGATTGCAATCTGGGTCCCGTCGGAGCCGCCGTTCGCCGCCATGGCCACATTAGCTATCAAATCTCCGAGCGAGTTGCCCCAGGCCAGGACGGTTAATCCAAGAACAGAAGGGTTAATCCCAAGAACGTATCCCAGCGAGATCAGTAAAGAGACCAGTTCTTCTGCGATGATGTACGTCCAGGTTACACTCATCAAGAATCCACCGGCGAGCCATGGGAACAGGGACTTGTTTGGCGGGTTTGATTTCTCTGTCGTCGAACATGCAAGATTGCAAAGAACCACCCCGATGAATCCTGCTATCAGATAAGTTACGAGGCTGGTTCTAGATTCAAACTCATCCTTTCCCTGATGGGTGGCGCAGAGCGCTGCCAGTAGAATCGGTGCCGACGCCGCGGAAACCACTGCAAATGGCCTAGACCACCTCTCCTCACTAACCACTGGTATAGTCAATCTTCTCGGCAAGTACAGAGGGAACTCCAAAACATAGAGAAAGCTACCCAGGTAACGTGAAAAGGAGGAATCGAGATTACAAAATGAACTTGGCTGATCTTCGACGGCGGTTTTGTCCACCGGAGTTGGTTTTTCATGATCAGAATGGCCGAGTAAAGGTACAGTACCCCTCTCCAAAAAATCCTCCTCCTGGCTGCCATATACAGGTAAATGATTCTTTTTCCGGTAGTGATCGAAGTGCATGATGCAAACCACACCGACGTAACCCAGGTAGATAGAAAGAAAAGAAATGGCGCCCCACAAGGATATTTTTCCGACAACAAGAATCAAGAGAAGAGAAGAAAGAGAGAACAGGAAGAAGCAGACATCTCTAATGAAGCTAGACTTGTCAACTGAAATTTCTCGAGAACCAGTTAGTAAACTTATAACACCAACCACCACACTAGACACAAAAAAAGCCCCGCCCAGAATACTATTCAGGCCAACATCGCCGCTGCTAGACCTGGTAAAGGAAACAACACTTGCAAAAACATCCGGGGCGCCATTGCCAAGTGAAAGAAGGGTGGCACCAGCAATCGTTGGAGAAAGCTTCAAAAGTTTGGACAAGCTTTCTAAGATGGGACAGAAGTAATCTGCTGCCGTGTTGCCTAGCAGGTAGAACAGAACAGCCAGCCAAAGTAGCAGCAAAAAATACCCTACCATAGAAAACTGGCCGCAAGAACAGTAAAAAACTTGAAGATAGTTTATATACCCTTTGGATCTGCATCCAATGTGAGACTTGACATAAACACACTTGGACTTGTAATCTATGTAGTCGTGAATTCCGCTGCATCCATCAGTTTTGACCGATTCTTGAAGCAGTAAAGAATGGTTTTGTGTTGACTTTTGGTTCAGTACTGGGTTGATCGATGAAATACGAGGTTGCAAGATAGAAAAAGAAGAGGAACAGAAAGGTGATGTTAAGGAAACGAATGATCTTCTTGGACTTGGGTCTTGAGGTGCTGAAACCTGCCATTCACAGGAAGCTTGTGGAGAAGGCGTTAATGGGTTTAGACACAGAAAAATGAAGTTCTTCTGTTTGCTCCTAATAAACTTAGTCTAATTTTAATATTATCAGCAAGGGAGGGATGCAATTTGTACAAGAAAGTACTGTGCGACGAGCGTTAATGAAAGAAGGAAAAGATGAACTAACAAGACAACTAGAGTACAAGAGTTAAATCTAAACTTGAAAGAGATGTTTCAAGCATGATCAACCCAGTCCGCCATTAAAGATGCAGAATCAATCAAACCAATAACAGCTATATTAATTAGCTGGTGATATCACGTCAGTAAACTAGCAGGAAAGAGAGGTTACATGCTATATCACATCATTAACGTTAGGATCAAATGTAAAATTATTGGCCGCACTATATATATATATATATATATACATAACTTTTGGATATGTAAGCTTTTAGTTTACTTCAACCACCATGGGGGTGGCTGGGAAGAATATTTTAGTTAAGCTGTAACTATCACCATCTGTTTGAGAAATGGAGTGGAGAGATGATCATGGGAGAGAGGTTTCCTAGCTGGATTCTTGATTGAAAAGTTCTTTAATCAGCCATGATGGTCTCAAATGGCTAAGGAAACGTTCAATCTTCCTGCGTCGATCCTGGAATTCGAATTTGCTGCCATTTTATATGTACCTCTAATGAGTACATCATAGGAAACTTCCTAGCAGATATAGAGTAGAACTCAGAGGTAGTGCAGGAGAGAAGGAGAGGGAGCTGCTGCAGATAAAACTTCATCCGAAAGCATTCTCTCAAAAGAAAGTGTTGGTGTTGATACATCAAGGATTTATCTTACTTGCTTCTTCTTGTTCTTGCAACTCTTCACTAAATTGAAGAGTAGAGTGTGCATGGTTGCTTGCAAGTACTGTTTAGGTTTATATTTTTACGTAAGAAAATGATTTTTTGTTTTTGCTTTAAATAAAAAAAATAGTGGGTTTTTTGATATTTTAATGTGTTGATATTAAAAATAATTTTTAAAAAATATAAAATATTATTTTAATCTATTTTAAAAAATAACCGTAACTACAGTACCAAATATTATTTAATTTAAAAGGCAACCATGATGTGATTATCATTTATCTTTGGCTTAATTAATCTTAGTCCCTCTGCTCATATAAACATGATTGTATTATGAAAATTATGTAAAAATAAAATAAAATAGATGAGAATTGTATTTGTTGTTAAATTAGACTGTTCAATGTGACCATTTACATAGAAAATACATATAATAATAATAAAAAAAAGACACACAGTAAAAAGATTAAAAAGATTGAATGAAAACCAATAATAATAATAATAAAAAAAAATTTGTGCAACGTCGTTGTTCAAAAAGAATGTTCTAATATTCTTATTTAAAAACCAAGTAAAAGTTAAACAATGTTTTATTTTAAAAAAAAATCATCAAATTTGTTTTATTTATATATTTTAATCAATCTTAATTAAAACTAAACACTTACTAGTTTGGGTATCTCACATTTATATTTAGTTAATTTATATTTTCAAAAATAAATTAAAGCTAAAAAAAGTCAAGTATGTGACTTTGGTGCCCAGCACAACCAGCTCATTAAAATAAAAAGGTCACATTTATTTAGCTTTTCTTTCTTTAGGCATGTTTGTTTCGGCGGTACAACCGCTGTTTGCTCAAAATTTATTTATTTTCATTTTAAATGAAATTTTTTTGGCATTTTTAAATAATTTTGATGTGTTAATGTCAAAAATAATTTTTAAAAAATAAAAATTATCATTTTAATGTATTTCTAAATAAAAAACACTTTCAAAAGCAACCACAACCGCCCTCCCGAACATGCTTCTCTGAAGACAATAAAAGTGTTTTTTTTTTTAAAGCAAGAAAAAGAAGTTAACATTTTATCTTTTATTGCATACAAGGCATCACTAGCCTACCCAATTTCAAGCTACTAAATAAATGGTTGTAAATGAAATGAAAAACTCTCTTTTAGCATGGTCTATTTGTTTTGTCACATACTTGACTTTTAATGAGCTGGCCGAGACTCTTATAGGTGTGCTGTGACTTTGTCTATCATTAAAAACTTTTTTTTTTTTTTTTTTATCTTTAACAAACATAGCGTGATTATAAAGAGTTTTCAATTTACAAAATAAGTTTCGAGTTTAAATTAGGGCATGTATTTTTTATAAAAACCTGAAACAGTCAGGGTTTTACTCGCTCACCTGAGCCCATAAAATACGCTTTTCGGGATAGAGTTTTCTCGCATTAAAAAGAAATAGTCTATTTTTCTCAAGCAAGATGAAATGGGAAAAAAACTAAATCAATGAATGTTATCTCATTTAATAAAACAATGTAATTTTGTCTCTCCTCTCTAAAATTCATGGAATAAAAAATGTGGAAACTAAGGTTTTTGACCAAAACCAACATCCCAATAGTCAAATCGATTATGAAGTAAGAAAGAGAAAAATAGGTGGACTTGAAAGTTTTTCTCCATGAATTTCATACCAGATACAATATTTTATAGTGTTTTACACTTTAATCCTTTATTTTTTAATTGTTTGTTTTATTACAAATCATAAGAAAGTGGTTATTAATTTGACCAAAATAGAAATAATAATAATAATAATAATAATAATTTTTTCTATTCCAAGTAATCCGTAAGAGAGGACCAAAACCCAGGTGTCTTTTAGAGGCTGTTTGGCACGACTTTTTCAAGCCGTGCCATAGCTTTTGCTTTTTTTATTTTTTATTTTAAATGAATATGTTTTGGTTTTTTTATATCATTTTAATGTGCTGATGTCAAAAATAATTTTTAAAAAATAAAAAAAACATCATTTGGATGTATTTCGGCACAAAAAACACTTTAAAAAGCTATCACAACAGCTCTCTCAAACAGGCCCTTAATAATTCATATAATTTTAATGATTGATTTGTATCTTTATCAAATGATTTTTTTACAATGGGGATTAATTTCTTGAATGTTATTTTTTCCCAAATAGTTATGTTAACAACATTGGGAGAAAAATGCAATAATTTGACAAAAATTATAAAATATGGAAATTCCTATATTAGAAAAATACATTTATTTCATTATAATTTATTGAAAAATACATTGTATGACTAATATGTATGCTAAAACCTTATTTTTATATGTTTAACGTGCATGCTAGAATTTTTACATGTATATATATAGTCTTTTTGTTACGATGAAAAATTTACCATGATCTAATAAATTGTATGATTATAAACTAATTGTGTCTTGTATTAATTATTATTTGCTAATATTTGTTTTTGTATTAAAAAAGGTATTGAAATATCTATAAAATACCTTAGAACCTCTATAAACTTATTCATGACCTTAAAAAAAAACAAAAAAAAACATATTAAAAAATAAAATAAACTTGAAACTAAAATTCAAACCGAGTTCATATGTTTTTTTTTATGAACTTTAAAAATACACCTAATATGAACTTTTCTCATCAAATGAAATAATTTGACACAAATATCAACTATTTTAGTGGTTTAATCGATGTAAACAATATTTCTCTCTCTGTATTGCTGGAATCAAGGACTAAAAAATAACATAAATAATTTTTTATATCAAAATTAAATTTGAAAAAAAATTAGAAACCAAAATTATATAATTTATGTTATTTTTAAAGTTAAGGGACCAAATTATATCTTTCTTGAAACTTTTGGCAAGCCACCTATGACCAAAATATATCTTTCTTGAAATTTTTGACAAGTCATTCATATTTGATATCATTTTCATTTCAGTTTCTATTATTCATATTCCACCACCAATTGACCAATAAATCAAAAGGTAATTGATCTTAAATTAAGATAAAATTATCTAAAATAAAACATTTAAAGATCAAAATAAATTTTTAAAAAATAAATAAGACCATCCACAATTATTTTTTTTGCATGAATAGTGCTAACATGTGCACTGAATATCTCACACATTTTAATATTTAGTATAATAAGCCCAAATCAATTACGTGGTCTTACACTACACCATATAATGTTTGTCATTGTGATAATTATTATTTTTTTAAAATATATTTATTTTTAATATTAACATATTAAATTAATATAAAAATATAGAAAATATTTTTTTTAAAGTGCTGTTTAAACATGCAAAAATATTTGTTTGAGAGTGTGGTTGCATTTGTTTTTTAAAGTAATTTTTATTTAAAAATATATCAAAATAATATTTTTTTATATATTTTTTAAATTATTTTTGATATCAGCACATTAAAATAATATAAAAAATATAAAAAAAATTAAAAAATAAATATATTTTTTTTAATTTTTTTCAAAAAACGTTTTCTTACCAAACACCACCTTAATACTACAACACGCCACACCAGCTCTGTCTGCGCGCCTTGAAACGGATAAAATCTCTCTTCTTCTCTACTGTCTCCCTCTCAAAGCTAAAGCCACTGGAAACTGAGAAACGCAGTTAAAAATGCTAGCAAACCCTGGCACCAGTACTCTCCACCACAGAGCTAATTGCACACACAACCCTCCATTTTCACCCACTACTCATCGCTGCAAGCTCTCTCTCTCCCCAAATTTCTCTCGCTTCTCCAATTCTGCAAAATCCAACTTTTCTTCGCTTTCTCTGCTTCTATCAAGAAGAAAGCGAGAAAGGTTGTTTCACTGCTGTCAATGCTTTCGAGGAAACTTCCGTGACACATGACGCCCCTCAGTCTTTGCCTCAGCCTATTTCTGTCAAAATCCCCGTCGGTGACAGACATGTAAGTTTACTAATATGCTTAGTTCATTTTCATTTTTTTGTGGTTTCGATGATTTTATATTTAAATTTATGAGGTTTTTCTTAGGTAGGTAGAAATTGGTGTAATTTTAACATATTTTGTTTTGGATAATGTATAGAATCGTGGAGTTTTTATCAGTAATGGTAAAAGATTATGAAATGTGAACTTGTGTTTGATTTTTCTAATCTTTTTGTTTGAATAATCAATTTATCAGTTTAATTTAGGGTGGTTTTGATGTTTTTCCCCCCCTGTAGATATTGGTTGAGACGGGTCATATTGGGAGACAAGCTAGTGGTTCTGTCACTGTGACGGATGGGGAAACTGTAAGTTATGATGAGTGCAGATGGGTGTATAAGTGCTATTTTTTTGATATCAAAGAAAGAAATTGTTGACCTGTTCGATATGTAGACTTTTGAACTTTGATTCTTTGTTACTGAAAATGAGATCCATGTTCAACTTTTATTAATTTGTGCTATCTTATTAGTTTGCATGGGAGTTACCTAAAAGACTTCGTGTACTTTCACGTGACGTGAAATGATCAGAAGTTAATGATATGTTGTGAATTAAAAGGCACTCCCAGCAATGAGTTTAAATTTGAGTTGAATTCCATTGGTGGGTTTTAGCTAGTCTAGTTGGTGAAATCTTATCATTTTTTTTTTGTAGATTGTCTATACATCTGTTTGTTTGGATGATGTTCCTAGCGAGCCTTCTGATTTTTATCCTCTGTCTGTAAATTATCAAGAGCGATTTTCTGCAGCAGGTCGAACTAGGTATGCATGATTTGTTTAACCCTTTGGAATTTATCTCAAAATCCTGTGAAGAAGACTAATATTTATTCTATATATCTGCTATTGCTTTAGTGGAGGATTTTTCAAACGAGAAGGGAAGTTGAAAGATCATGAGGTACTAACCATCTCTTACAAGTACAAAAACTGCTTAATATAGCAGATGCTGAAGCAGCTGTCTTTAACTATCACCTTTCAATCTAAGATTTTAACTTCATTCCTTTATATTGTATTTTGTTTGCGTGAGTTTAATTTTGCTCACCTATCTTAGCATAAGTCAGAAATGCTGCAAGGATTTGCTTTCATGTTGGTGGATATCACATAACTTGTCTTTTTATTGGAAACAACATGATCTAAATAGCCGCCAACATTTTTAGATAATGCTGATGTCCTGTTTTCTACAATAATGTGAAGGAAAATGAAAATATGAATGGTGATACTGCATCATTAATAAAAAACCTCACACTCTTGTCAGCCAATATTTTATAATTGATTTATGAACACAGGTGCAAGGCACATGAACACATGTATAAATTCAGATTATGTAGACCATAACAATTGTAAGATATACCATATATATGTCTATCTCATAATATGGTATATATCTTATACCATAAGTACCGTTTATGATGTTATGTGTGCGTACTATGTCAAATTCTTTCTCTCTCTCATATCACATGAACCTGTTAACTAGGATTATGAGGCTTGAGCTATACTATATTTATCTTAAATATTATTTCTTTAGCCATTTTTACTTGGATAACTTGAAGAAGAGCAAAGATAAAACTAACTTATGTAGCTTTTGTTACTTTCCAGAAGCATATTGCAGTATTTCTCTTACAAACTCTACTCTCTCTACCTTTGGAAAATGTTATTGTCACATATCGTTTCATGTAGCTATTCTTTGGTTGCTTCTAGGTTCTTATTTGTAGATTGATAGATAGGCCTCTGCGGCCAACCATGCTCAAAGGCTTCTACCATGAAACCCAGATACTATCTTGGGTAAGTCTTATTAAAGGTTTTTTTTTGTCTGCTTAGATATTGTTCTTAGTATCTCCATGGATTGTCTATTCAGTTTAAGAATCATATCATGCAGTCTTATTTTTTATTGTTGTTTTGTTTGTTTGTTTTTGCCAAATTACATTTACAAAAGATACACTCAATTATATTTCAAACAAAGGAAGGTCCTGGGATGAAATTTAGGAACCATTTTCTTTGTGGAAAACCTAGCAAAGACTTTGGAATTGTTTGTTTTTGTGTTGATATTTTGGAATGGAGGGAGAGGAGCAAAAGAAAGAGGGATAACTAAATATAGGAACCAAAGAGAAATATAAAAAATAGCTCTAGGGATAAAATGGTTGTTATGGAAGTTATTTAATGTAGTTTTTTTTCTTCCCTATCCTTCATTATCTATCATTCAACATTTTTGCACTAACTGCCAGTTTTCATGTCTTAAATGTTTGCAAGCTTAAAATTTTTTTCAAACTCCTGGGAAACTATTTCTTGGTGCTGTAAGCCTCCTGTGGTTTGTTTGTATTTTCTCAACCGATTTTATTTATGACTTGGTAATTCAAAAGGAAATAAAAGCTGCGAAGTAGACAAATCTGAAAATTTCAAGCTTAAACAAGACCGGTATTTGTGTGACCATGTTATGTCCACTGCATTGATTTGAGCTGTCATGTATGTTCCTTTATGCTTGATTGCTAGTAATCAATGCTTAATCACCAGCATTTTGAAATTTGATGGGCTACTATTTGACTTGCTGTCCTTCCTCTTACTGGATATATGAATTTGCTAAGAATTACCAATTACCATAACCTCTTCTGAACAGGTTTTGAGCTATGATGGTTTGCATTCTCCTGATTCTTTGGCTGTCACAGCAGCTGGAATTGCTCTGTGAGTCTTACCTCAAGTGCTGCTCTTTTATCTTCCTGTTCTTGAAGTGTTGAAGTTCCAAATATCATGTTATTGTGTACTTAATCTTACTTCTTAAACTTAATTGCAACAGAGCTCTTTCAGAAGTACCAAATACAAAAATGATTGCAGGAGTTAGAGTCGGCCTTGTTGACAATAAATTTATCGTGAATCCAACAACGAAGGAGATGGAAGAGTCAGAATTGGATTTATTGCTGGCTGGTACAGACAGTGCAATATTTATGATAGAGGTCAACCCATAGTTCTTTGATAATTATCTGAAACTGCAAGGCCTTTTTGTTTGTATCATTTTTGTGAAATGATTTTTTTGCTGGATCATGCTTGTGGCAGTTCTACTGTATGCAGTACAAGTGCACAGTATATTCAATAGAGTCAGATTCCATCCAGGGCATTTCTAAACCTTTTAGCACACCAAACTAAGATAGAAAAATGTAGTTATGGATGTTGGCCTTTGTGTTAAACCATCATATGATGTGGATGCACCATTTACCATTTCATTGGACACACCATTGAGAGTGCTTTTTTTTTCTTTGTAAAATCTAAAATTCTATTTCACTTGGTGTATGCATTCGATTCCACATTAGGAAAGGACAATTTTCAAGAGATTATTCGAGATGCTGTACTATCATTACCATCACTTTAATGTGATGGTCTGAGGAGTCAAAGTGGTCCTCTTGAATTTTCAAAGGCTTAAAGATCATTTGCATGCACATGCTGGTTAAATACTGACTGAAAAACACCATTGTCCTGAAAGAAGAAAACTCATTGCAATCCAGATGGGCTTTAATCCTCAATAATTAATTATTCTGTTTTTGGGAGGCGATGAACAAGTTCTCTTATTATAACCTTTTGTCTTGGCACAACAAGGAAATGTGAGCAATAGATTTAGTTTGGGTCCTTGATTTTGAGGCCTGGAAAATACCTCATTTCCTCCTTGCAGCTTCACTTTTTAGGAGTTATCTAAACTAGCCTGAGTAATTGGTCCTTGGCCAGACTGCTTCTACAGTACTGATCATATCCTCCAGGGAAAGAGACTGTTCAACATGATAAACATTACCTTATTACAGCAGTGCTCCTATCATTCCTGATCAATTAGCTGGGCGTTGCTGGTACTTATGCTATTTCTGTCAAATCCTGACATTTTAGGATACTGCTATCTATGACAGGATGCTACCTTTCAGATCAAAAACTTGTATACCCTGGGGTTGAAAATAAAATATAGTTAGGTGTTGTGTTGATGTCTTTTTTCAGTTGATTTGGTAGAAAAATAGAGGTAAATTATCTTATATGGTCATAGCCTCACAGATTTAGATTTTAATTGCCTGATTCTCTTTCTAGATAACTTTTTATGTATGCATTTCTTTTTTACCTGTTCATTCATTTCTCTTACATAAACCTGAGATTACAGAATGAAATGGTTCTGAAAATAAACTTGCATTTCAGTACATCATGAGGAAACTTAATTGATTAGGTATAGCTTGTTAACCGTAGTAATGATACGGTAACTATATTAATGATGTGTGTCTAATAAACTTCTCAATCCATTACCTCTGTTGCTTGCAGGGTTATTGTAATTTTCTTACAGAAGAAAAGTTGCTTGAAGCAGTACAAATTGGGCAGGTTGTTTCTTTGATTAAAGTGTGCTGCGTATAATTTTCTCATATTTCTTCATGAACTGAGGTAGATATATTTAGTGCATTACTGTGAGATTTTGAAAGAGACAGGCTGATTTTTATTATTATTTACCTGCATGATACATCCTTCTATATATACACAAGGCAATAGCTTATAAACAGGAAATAACTTAACTAGGAAAGCATCAAAATCTTTCCTAAACTATGAAAGATTAATCTGGCATATAATGCAAGATTTCCCTTACTAATATTTACTAAGAATATCTTAGTAAATCCCTGACTTTGAGCCTGATTTCAAATTAACTATCAGAAAAAAAGTGCATGTTGTCTATAATCTGTGACTGTTTCTGTGCAATATGCAGCAATAGCTGCTTAGCTGATTGGTGTATTGTATGCTAGTCAGCACTAATTATTTTGTTTGCTTTTAGTTATTTGAAAGTGGTCACATTCTTGATGCCACAATGTGGCTATGAATTGATAAAGTATTCTGTGGCCAATATGATTGCTATATATGTTGTTGTGATCTTTATTATGAGCTATTATTTAGTGAGGCAAGAAAATTAAGTTGTTGTATAGCATATTACCGATGAGAAAATATAATCCATGTATCCTCATGTTTTATCCTTTTATTGGTTAGGGACCAATTTGTATTGATGTCTGGCAGATCTGATGCATGCTTTTTCCCTTTACGGGGCATGTTCAACTGTTTTCCTTATTTCTTGCATGTTCACTAAAGCCAGGATGCAGTGCGAGCAATTTGCAACGAGGTGAGTGTTTTGGTGAAGAAGTGTGGGAAAGCAAAAATGCTTGATGCAATTAAATTACCTCCTGCTGAGCTATATAAGCATGTGGAGGTATAGTTTCTGTTTATCTTTATTATACATCATCCTTTCTTTCCAGAAGTTATTTAATAGCCACTGCTTCTTTAACTGGTTAAACTGTTTTTCGATTTAATAATAGTCTGTCTTTATTTGGTAAAACCTGGATAATAGATTCAAGGGTACTCTTGAAGAATTTGATTCTATATTATACAAATCATTTCTGTTTTGATAATGGCACTAAATGTATGATGCATGATGTCTTTAAGTTACTGAAGTTGCATAGCAGAACTATTAGCAACTAAGATAAAGCTTGCATTGCATGTTCTTCATTCTGCATTTGTGCCCATTGAGGAAGCTTTATCTTGCAATGTTCCTTTGGGTTTCTTATTTGCATGAATTATTCACATGATACTATTAATGTGCACTACCATGGAGGATGTTGCATGTCAAGTAATACCTTAAATTAATTGCATTTACTGTTTGCCACTCGAATTGAGACATGATTTTATAGACTGAAGGGACCTGTTTTAATGTAACAGGTTTGAACTGTCCAATTATCCATCCTAGAGATTTATGACTAATCTTGTGATTTCCAGCTTACCTTTGTCTTCTTGCTCAAATTATCACTTGAGTACACTTGCTTTGCCAAGAGAAAAACAAATAATGATACTGTTCCTTGTACAGGAAATTGCTGGTGATGAGTTGGTGAAAGTATTGCAAATTACAAGCAAAGTACCAAGAAGAAAAGCCCTTGCATCACTGGAAGAAAAGGTGCTTACTATACTCACAGAAAATGGATATGTAAGCAAGGATGAAAGATTTGGAACCCCAGAAACAGTTGCAGACTTGCTAGAGGTTGAAGATGAGGATGAGGAAATTATTGTAGATGGTGAAGTGGATGAAGGTGATGTCCACATAAAGCCAATTGGACGCAAATTCTCTCCCTTGGTAATTCCAACTCAATTTTGGTACTCGTGGTCATTTTATCATGCATGATATGGGGAGTCCCAAGCTTTTTGACACTTTATTTTTGATTTTCCTTTTCTAGTTGTTTTCTGAGGTAGATGTGAAGCTGGTATTTAAAGAAGTTACATCCAAATTCTTGAGGAGACGTATTGTTGAGGTATGTTGGTTTGTGGTCAGTGGAAGTGGAACTTGGGATAATAGAAGAATAATAATAACTTTACATTCCTTCTTTTAAGAGGAGTTAAGGAATCATATTATTTTTGGTCCCTTTCACTTCCCTTCCCTTCCCATTTATCCACAACAAGGCTGACACAGACACACACAAACACACCCTGAGTCTTTCATTTTTGAAAATTTCATGTGGCAATGATAAATTCTTTTAATTTTCTTGGACATTCAAACACATTTGGTTTCTTGTGGCATGCAAGAATTATACATTTTTCCAACACCAGTGTCTCACTTCAAGGGCATTACTATTGTCCATGCAGCGACGTAAAATTTTCTTTTTGTAACATTATTGAATTGCTAACTATTTTCTTATGAAAAAAAAAAAAAAATGTGTAACTTAACTTTGGCTCCAACATTTGGAATTATGGTTGACCATATAATAAAATCCTATTTCTCTTACCTATCATATTATAATGTATTGGAAAGTTGCCATGGCTAGAAAATTCCAAGTGCCAATAGTATGGAGTCAGTTAGGGTATGATTTTTCCATGAATGAGTCTATGATTAATGCTAGCATGCTCACATGTAATTTTATTTTTTACATGCATTTTTTTTATAGGGAGGAAAAAGAAGCGATGGGAAGAAATTCAGATATGATACGTCCAATTGATTCCAAATGTGGATTACTTCCCAGAGCACACGGAAGTGCTCTTTTCACACGTGGGGAAACACAGGTTTGGTTAAATGTATTTTTGCTGTAGGAAATCAAAAAATCTCCCAAGAAGAGACATTGACCCATGGCAGAACGTGTATCAGGACAACCGGCCCAATCAGCATTACTATAAGGAACGAGACAAAGAGAAAAGCCACTAGGGAAGAACAATCGATGACTAGGAGACCCTTAGAGATACTGTATGATATGATGAATGATAACTAAGTATCAATGATGTGGAGTTTGCATAAACATTCTAACCTACTAGATAGCAAAAAAGAATCAAGCCAAGTAATAGTCAAGTAGTTTAAACTACCCACCAACTTGTGAGACATGTTAGGATCAGAAAGATCACCCTTTCTCACGGTGATACTTCGTGTTAACTTTCAAGGGAGTATCCACTAGAGAAGTATCCTAAAGACCACCAAAGTAATTGAATCCTGTGTGTACTTGTATTGATCTAGAAAAATGCTTGAAAGAGTAGTGAACTTCCAGTCCCAAGAAATATGTAAGAGAACTAAGATCTTTCATATGAATAGAGGCGTGAAGATGTTGGAGACAATCAATCAAAGTAAAATTTGTCCTAGTGATAACATTATCATTAACATAAACCAAAAGAACAATTCTTGTAGATGTCTTGCAAAGGAATAAAGAAGAGTCATGTTGGCTTTGCTGAAAGGAAAACTGAGGCAATGTAGTTTGAGACTTTTCAAACCATGCTTGAGGAGCCCGTTAAGGGTCAATAAATCCTAAGATCCATGACATTACTTTAACAACTTTGACCTTCCACTTAGCCAATTTAGAAAGCTTAGCCAAGTCAATTTCATCAATAGGGCCCCATAACTCCTCTCTTATAACAAAATCATGTCATTGAAATTTGAAGTACCATAATTTTTACCAGTGAACTACACACCACAAGAATCTGGGTTGATAGGTATGATATGCATACCATATGAATTTGAGGTGGTAGCCATGATTTTGCAGTACAACAAAAATAGAACAAGGTAGAAAAAAAATGCTACCTAGAAAAGCCTAAATAGTATTTATATGCTAAAACATTGTGATGTAAATACTATTTAGGCTAAAACATTGTCATTTTTGGTAATTGCTGAGATTCAATTGTTACAAACTCACACCACAATGAATATTTAATGCCTAAATATTCTTGAAACCAAAGAAAATTGTTGTATTGGATGACTTCTTTGTGAGGGTTCTCATTATATAACAATGTTTTAGCTTATTATATGAATGAATCTCATCAATTACATCAATTTTGTCTAACTAAATAGAAAACTAAAATATACAGCTAATCACAAAATATTAGTAGCTATAATATACAAATCATGCCATAAATAGATAGGCTAATTATGTCTTAATATAATCTGACCGACTTTGTCAACCATTATTTCAATCATTTTTTTGGTAGACAATTTTTCATTTGTCAACCATTATTTTAAGAATTTTTTCTTCTTGTTTTCCAATAAGTTAGCATCTGTTAGTTGATTATGTTTGGAGAATGGTCCTCCTACCATGTAGTTATATTTGCTTGCCTATAATGTTGTTGGTGATCATTGAAGATGTTTATCTTTTACAGTCATTAGCAGTTGTTACACTTGGTGATAAACAAATGGCACAAAGAGTAGACAACCTTGTGGACGAAGAGGAATTCAAGAGGTTCTATCTACAGGTCTGTTTGGGTGATCTTCATTTTGAAATTGTTTTTTATTAATAAATTGGAGTCACCTCACATCCAAGACTTTCAGCATCTCTTAATGCATATAGTTGTGAATTGTGAATATAGTTTACAAGATCATTTAGGCTTTATCATTTCTTTAGTAACCTTTCGCACCATGCTATTCAAAATTAAATTAAGCAATCTTTTAGTTTAATGAGACATGTCTAATAAAATTGTTTCAAGGATTAAGCTATGTTTTATCTTCCATTTTTTTTCCTCTTACCAATTTCATGTATGCAAATAATTAAATAAATCAAGAACCATTGTGTAAATAAAAAAAAAACATTAACAATACATAAAAATGAAATTGAAAAAAATAAGATAAATATAGATCAAAATATTTAATATCGCAATATGTATCATTTACCTGGTTGTGTTTAATGATTTTAAAAAAAAATGAATTTGTAATATAAATCGACATATTGAATAAAATAAAAAGAAAACAAATACTATACAAAGTTGTACATGTTAAAAATATTATAATAAAATAAATATTTTTTGTCTTAAAAAATAAATTTAATCTATATAAAAAATGATAGATGAGTTATACTAACCTTTTCAAAAATTAAATACATCCAATATAATTAAAAAATAATCTCTATTTAAAAAAACTAAATAAAAAAAAATTTATAGAGAAGGGATATTAATGATGTTATAAATTTAAATTATTTTTTTTTAAAAAAAGACATCTAAAAAATGCATTAATTAAAAAAAGAAAAGAAAAAAGGAGGCCAAGTGCCTGACCAATTAAAGAAGGGCTCGCGTGTCATTTTTAATCTTTTTTTTAACTCAAAACACCTAGAAAACACTATAGAAACCTTGTTAAACCAATCATGGCCTCCAAAAATTCAAAAACCTTTCCTAGCTAGGATTCGTTTTTTTAGATACTCTTAAGGTAAAAAAAACCTAATATGAACTCTCCATATAATATGAAACCATTTAACATAAAAATCAATTGTTTTAGTGGTATCGATAATTCTCTCTACATTAGAAATCGACAATCCCTTCTCTCTTCTCCAAACCCAGAAAATACTAGAAAATAAAGTTTGATACTAAATTGAAATTTTCTAAAATTAAAGTGCTTGATCACCTAATAACTAAAAAATATAGGAGAATAAAAGAAATTTTCAAATAAATTTCAAAGTTATCACCTATTTTTTCTTTTATTTACACTTGAGTTCTCTGTCTTTCAATTCAACACTTCCTCCCAAAAACAAATATGCAATTGAGTGCTAATTTGAGCTAAAAACACACAATTGTGCAAAATAATAGTTCGAGCTTCATTTTTTTTCTTAAATTATCACTCCAATCCATAATCCATAGTGATCTATAAGAGAGTGAACAATAATGATGCAACAGTAAAACCATGAGCCCGTTTAGTTTCTTTTATATTAATGAGCACAAACCATTCAGTTTCTTATGTCATGGGTATTTGATGAAGTTTAAAGGATCTATAGTTTTGTTTATATATGAAGCAAACCTTTTGTTTGTAAAACTTTTCGTACTTTATTCCTTCTGAAAAGGTAGTCATTCTCTGCACTCAGTTTAGCTGTCGTGATTCATAATTGAATAGTGTATATAGTATATAGCATTTTAACTTTGGATGCTTGTTGAACTGCTGTTGAACACTATTATAATTCCTGCTTGTTGAACTGTTGTATTTGGATGCTTTCTGATATTGTTCTAATCTTCCAGTACTTGTTTCCTCCATCATGTGTTGGGGAAGTGGGTCGGATAGGAGCACCTAGTAGAAGAGAAATTGGTCATGGAATGCTTGCGGAGAGAGCTCTTGAACCTATATTGCCTTCTGAAGATGATTTTCCTTACACAGTACGGGTTGAGAGTACAATCACAGAAAGCAATGGCTCCTCAAGGTCAGAAGCCATTAAAAGTGCTAATGTTTTAGTTATACAATCACATCATCTTCCATTTAATGTAGTTTTTTGGGTTCTAAAAACCTCTCTTTGTCCAAGTATTTCATGTTGAGTGTTTGTTATCATACTATGTGATTTGGGTCTTACTAATTAGTACCTATCATTGAACAGCATGGCCTCTGTTTGTGGAGGCTGTTTGGCATTACAAGATGCTGGTGTTCCTATAAAATGCATGATTGCTGGCATCGCGATGGGCTTGGTTCTTGACACTGAGGAATTTGGGGGTGATGGAACACCCCTCATTCTGTCTGACATAACTGGATCAGAAGATGCTTCTGGAGACATGGATTTCAAGGTAATAGTTACTGGCCTTCTCCAGATTTGTGCTTGTATTTTATTTATTCTTTATTTTTTCACGAGTATTGATTAGATAGTTGCTTGAATTTGAAAATACTTATTATAATTCAGAGGAAAGAGTATACTGCAATCATGTCAAAACCTTTGTAAAAGATCACCTTGTTTGGACTTTGCAGGTTGCTGGAAATGAAGATGGAGTAACTGCATTTCAGATGGACATAAAGGTCATTATCTATACAACTTATCTGTATCAGACAGATTTCATGTCTTTTGGCTAGACAGAATGTTTTTCCTCTAACCAACATCCTGTTGCCAACCCTGTATCAATCGGTGCATTCTTCTGGTTGTTCATTTTCACAAGTTAAATTCCTTGATAGTCAATTCTGATTTTGACATGATAGGTTGGAGGAATCACCTTACCTGTTATGAGAAAGGCATTGCTACAAGCAAGGGATGGTCGAAGGCATATTCTTGGTACTGGGAACCTAGGGGAAAAAATATTAGAATCATTTAAATCTTTTTGACCAATTGTTTGGTGCTATCTTGCCAGAATTCTGTGAAACTGTAGGCACATATCCTTTACACCATACCTTGTTCTTCTATATCAGTTTGCGTGAATGTATAAATCTTCCAATTTTCTTAAGTAACTAAAGTTGCTAAATGCTTTGGGTTTACATTTTTTTGGAAGCACTCATTTCACCTTTTTTCCTTCTATTTTTTTGGCTAGCTGAAATGTCGAAATGCTCACCTTCCCCTTCTAAAAGGCTTTCTCAGTATGCCCCATTGATTCACATTATGAAGGTTTGTTTATTTTATATGCCTCCTTTAGTGATTTGCTGTTGAAAATTAGAACCCATTATCTATGATGCCTTAACATGCACATTATCACTCATAATATTGTTTTATAGGTCAATCCGAAGAAAGTTAACATCATCATTGGTTCTGGTGGGAAGAAGGTGAAGAGTATAATAGAAGAGACTGGAGTTGAGGCTATTGACACACAAGACAATGGAATTGTAAGATCATTTATAGAGTTTATCTTTCACTGGTTTATGACTTGAAATCAGTTGCAGCTTCTACAACCTTTGGCTTCTGCAGGTAAAAATTACTGCAAAGAATTTGTCAAGTTTAGAAAAGTCCAAATCCATTATCAACCAGCTAACAATGGTTCCAGATGTGGGTGCTATCTACAGGCATGTCCTTTCCATGAGCTGCTTTTCTTTATTTCTATGTAATGTTTTATTTTTCTTTATTTTTTAATCCTCTATTTAGATAAATTGATAAAAAAAAATGGAAATAGTTATTTTTATCATTGTTACTATTAAGGAAGATATTTCAAGAATGCATCAAAGATTTGCTTAACAAAGGCTCATGTGAGTACAGGGGTATAATTGGGTTAGGATTAGTTCATGATTACTAAGTGTATCTGTTGTTTTCTATTTGGCCATCAATATTTTTTAGTATTTATTTCTTTTTTATGTATTTTTCACTTGATGATTGTGAAGACAGGACATTTGACTTATTCTCTTATTGATCAGGAACTGTGAGATCAAATCAGTAGCTCCTTATGGAGTTTTTGTTGAGATAGCCCCAGGGCGTGAGGTATGTAGTTCCAGTACAAAATTTTTGATAAAAGCTAATAACCAGACTGTTGTATTGCATAACAAAAATTATTAACACTTGAGTTCTAAGTAGCAGGAAAGTAAACACTCTTAAGATTTTTCGCCTGGACAGGCTTCTGTAACTATGATATTTTGTTGTAATTGCAATTGCATTGGGTATTAGAATTCCAAACTTTCATCAAAATATTGTTCTTTTCACAATAATTTTCCATATTTTCATTGAAGATATGTTTTTCTTTTCTTGTTTGGGAAAAGTAAAAATTAAGATTCAATTGACAAGGTGTGGAAGGCATTTACATAAGAATATGTTTTCTACATAACCAAGTCATATTTCAATTGAGGAACAAAAGACTGATTTCTCTTCTATTGAATTCTGGCAGGGGACTTTGCCATATTAGTGAACTAACTTCAAACTGGTTGCCGAAGGCTGAAGATGTAAGCAGTACCATTTTTGCTTTCCCCCGACATTATTTAGAAGCCATAAAAAATAGTTTTTCTGCTATAATGTCAAAAAGGCTAAAATCTCGACTTTTTTTTGTTACAGGTTTTCAAAGTTGGAGACCGTGTTGATGTTAAACTAATTGAGGTAGGAATTTCTTTTTCGTTAAACCATCATACTGCCCAAGTCCCAAGACACTCAAGTTTTATTCACTGACAAACTCTTTTTAGCTAACTCTTTTTGCCAAATTCTAGAGTTTTTTAGCCTCAATTATTTATTAATGATAATTTTGATGCCAACTATATTTATTGTTGATCTTCATATCTGTACTTATATATTACCATCATTGCTAATCTTTCATATTCTGTGGTAGATATAAAGGGTGACATTATTTCCACTCCTTCAATTGTTATTCCCACCTAATATAATTATGGTGTGGCCAAACTAACCTTCTTCTAGACTTCTCTTTCTTTGCCATTAGAGCTCATGGTATACGATAAACCAAGGATACCTTTTTAATAAAAATGCTTTTTCAATAAGATAAAAGTTGTTAAAGAATTAAAATAAGTAGTGATATGAACAGTGTCTTATGATAATATCAATACGAAAATATCATTTCATGAGTATGAAAACATAAGTAATAAAATGACAAATTTAATAACAATTTTAGGATGTATATCTATTTTATGAAAAAAAGAATGAACAATTATATCAAATTTTCACCTATGATTTTAAATTTAATATTTGATGTACTTTGTTTATATCAGGTCTAGAGTTTTTTATTTATTTAGGTTTAATATCTTGAAACTTAAAATAAAAAAAAAGAAATGAAAAGGCTAGTTTGGTCACTCTACAAAATTATACCTGTTTTGGTCCAGGTTCATTACTTTAAGGAGACCCATTCTCATTCTATTTGTTTGATTGGCCAATTTGGAAATTTAAAGCACGATTGGATTCATCTTTTCAGCAGGAATTGAAGCCCTCTAAAATGTAGGACTTTAAATGAAAGCAATGACGTAGAGATAGCACTGTAATACCAGTATGGTTCAATTTTGCAAACACAACCAGATACTTATTTGAAATGCATACACTGAAAGATAATTGAAGGCTGATGGTATACATTTACTAGAAGCTTTTTTATTTTATTTTTCATTTATTTCCTTAAGGAGTAGTTTGAATTTTGATTACGCTAAGAGCAATGATGTCCTGCAACTGCAAAAATAAAAAAAATAAAAATCAAAAAGAATTGTTGCCATATAATTTAACCGCCTTTTTTCTTAACCTCAAAATAAGAATAGCAACCATGTCCAACAGGAACTACTCAATCTTCTCTAGGTTTAGCATCTCCTGGAAGTTGAGAATTCTTATTTGGAGTTATTGCAATATTATTTTTTCTGTCCCAGCCGCTAATAGTCTTCCATTTCTCCATCAAAAGTCTTGCAGGTCATTTGCCATACATAAATTGTAGTTGTTCATGATATGATGCTGAAGGTTTCAGCCTCTTTATAAAAGCTGTCTAGTTAATGAGAAGTATGGCTTCACCTTTTCTTTCATGGGTCCACCTGGATTTAATTTTCCTTCAATGCACTGTATTTACTCATTTCAGTTGCAGAGAAAACAAAACTTGATTTCGAGTCTCCAGAGCAAAACTGGAACATCCTAGTGTTGGACCATCAATTGCTACATTATTTGATTTGCGCACAACAATTGCTGCTCTTGACACGACACATGCAGAAACTGCTCTCTAGTAACTGTGTACATGCTTGTAATACAGGTAAATGAAAAGGGACAATTTCGACTTAGTCGTAAAGCATTACTTCCTGAAACGACTTCAGAGAAGCCCAGTGCAGAGCATCATGCAACTGATAAGGCTAGTCCCAGAAGGATTGTGCAAGCACCAAAGGATGGTTTAGCTGAAGAGTACAAGGACAAAGACAGTGCTTCAAAACTTGTAAATTCCCCAAGAAGTGATTCAGAAGAGGATGCTCCAGTTTCAAAAAAGAAGGTTTACAAGGGATTGACCAGTTCTGCCACAGAGGGGCCAAAAAAGAGCAGTGTTGCATCTGTCAGTAAAATTGCCAACAAAGACGAAGGTACTTTAGTGAATGGAGATGCTAAGATTGGATAGCAAACTTGGTTTGTATCATTGATGAATATGTTGGTTTTGTTATCATAATAAAAGATGACAAGGAAAGAGCATTAGCTGGAACTGAAGGTACGACCTGGCAAATCTCTCTAAATATATACATACATAAATACATTTTGCAAGTGTATGCATGCATGCATGTGCCTGTGTCTAGTGTTCAAGTGAGACATGTAGTTAACCGTCCTCCAAGCAGCTCACTTTCCAACGTGGTTATAAATTTGCAAATAAAAAAGAAATGACTGGAAATTGCGTGTGGGGAAGAAAGAAATGTCCTCTTAAATTTTGAATTTGTACTTTTCTTCTGGTGGAAAAAAGGATAAGATATTGAGATTTGTTGGCAGTCACCACAAATATGAAGAGAAAGGGACCGCTAAAATTTACAAGTTAGTTTTGGGGGGGAAAAAGAAGTGACAAATAGGCAACCAACACCACATGGAGCGGAATATCTCATGCAAGTGCTTTCATGTTTATGTTTGTGCACTTGCCTGCATTTATGTGAGCATGCATATATACCGTTGGCCAACATCAAATTGGAAATGCTGTATCATGTGGCAAAAATCTTGTTTAAGAACCAGGTACTCTTTTTCTGCAGATTTGCTAAAATTGTGGGGTTGGATGATTATAGTATTTGTAACATTAGGAAATCGAGTGTGATACATAATTAATGGTCTCTGAAAGATATCTAGAACTCTGAACAAATGCATTGAGATGGTATAGAAAACACACGGGTAATATTCCAATTCGCAGTTGCTCATTGTCAGACTGTAATGCCTATGTAGTTTAGTTAATTACATGCTCACTGGCAGGCAGACTGATTGCACACGTGCATGCATTAGACACATGTTAGAGAATAATATAAATCATATTATGGGGTCTCACCTAATAGCTTAAGCTTTTAGCTGAGATAGTTCTTTAACTTTATATCAGAACCTTGTTGATCCAAGGATCATGAGTTCGAATCTCACCGTCCTTATTCTATTTGATAAAAATCAAGCACAAAGTAGTGTGTGTTAGAGAATAATATAAATCATATTCTGGAGCCTCGCCTAATAGCTTAAGTTTTTAGGTGAGATTGTCCCTTAACAGTGCGGGCCCGTGTGCAAGTTTCAAGCCTAAAAGGTTTTCACTTGAGGGTGTGTGTTAGAGAATAATATAAATCATATTTTGCGGCCTCACCTAACAGCTTAAGCTTTTAGGTGAGATAGTTCTTTGACAACACAAAAATACTTGAAGATTTTTATTCACACGCATACAGCATACAGTAACATTAACACATGCATAGTCACATATTATTAAGGATTATAGCTGATGGATGGTCAGTCATTGACAGGAAGGAGTTAAATGCAGCATCCAGCAGCCTGTAATTTTTTTTTTTTTTTTTGTTAATTAGGTATGAAGCTCATAGCTGCCAAGGAACTGAAAATACAAAGGGGTTCCTCATAGTAATGGATTCTTACTTGACAAAAGGCTCTCTGCATTGTTGCCATTGAGGGATAGCTATTTTTGAAGAGAATAACTTCATTCAAGAACACGCCTGGAAATTTTTTTTGCATCTTCAATTGATGGTTTCATCACAATTTTCCATTTCATTTTCTCCTCTTACTGTTTCTGATATTTTCTTGGTTCTTTCGGTGGCATTCTCAGAGAACCTTCACTAATCATGACTTGTCAATTATAGATTGCCACTTTCTGGTTGGGAGTGTCGATGATGAGCATGCCTTTACAGTGGTTGTTTAGCTTGGATCTTTTGCGTTACAAAATACAGTTGATGGTGGCGCAATTTGGATTTACGGGGCTTTGGAAGGAAGGTAATATCACCATATTAAACCCGACCATTCAGCCAAATTTAAAACACCCAGAATGAAAAAAAATAAATTAAAAATAGAAGTAATGCTGAAAGAATTAAAAGCCCTTAAAGTCAACAAAACTAGGCATCTTGTCCTTTTTGATCAACTCTATGGATGCTTAAGTATTTAAAACTCAATTCAATCCAGATGAAAAAAATGGAGCGTTTAATGCTTGACTAGTTGCCAAGAGGTATAGCCAAAGTATAGATGTTGTAGCAACTTTCTCACCAGTGATCAAGTATATGTATAGTTCTAGCTACTACAACAACAAAACATTGGTACATTCCACTATTTGATTGAAATAATTCATCCCTTTATTGACTCCTTAATAAAACTTTATTTTATTTTTTTATGGAGCAACCATTTAACTATAAATTTCTCAGCTCAAAAGACTTGTATATGATCGAAACAAGTCCCTCATTCATGGTTTGATTGGTTAAGTATTTTTCTTCTTGAATATTATCTTTTATGTAGTCAAACTAACCCATCACTTTTATTTTATCATGCCAACCGGGATGTACTATTTTATTTATTTATTTATTTATTTATGCATATGATATACTATTTATTGGTGATGATTTGAATCTTATTAAATAGTTTATTTTTCATAGTGATCATGAATTTTTAGTTAAAGATTTTGTTCAATTTATATTACTTTATTGAAATTGAGGTACATTCTTCATATGATTTATATTAAATTGCAAGCTCATGTCCAATCTAATGGCTATAAAGGAAGATCTTCAAATATTATCTTCTCGATGTTATTTGTTATCAAAGCTTAATCAGTGCTATTCAGAACCTTATTTTTACTAAATCTTATCTTTTCTTTTCTTTAAATAGTAAATTACAATGCATTTAACTCGCATTACACTGCAGGTTTTTAATTTTAGTTTTTTAGAAAAATATGAATATGGTGGATAATAAAATTGTTTCATGTAACATCAAATGGTTTTGGAAATTGAAAAGGATGGCAATTTCAATCATTAGATAACAACAAACAAACTAAAAAGGAAATTGCAATCAATGGATAACAATGAACAAAGTAAAAAAGGAAAAGTATCTACTTAAATGCCAACCAGGTCACTAAAATATTCTTAAGTATACAAAAAATTGATTCAAAATAGTAAGCAAAGTTGATCTAAGAGCATACCAAAGTCCTTTATATTTAAACAAAAACAATAGCCCTTAAACATACATATCATAATATTTTGATAACAAAATAGATGAAGTGAGCATAAGCAAACAAGCTTGCAATCCTCAACAACAAACAAGGAACTTTCATCTTTTAATTGAATACATTATGAGCTTGCATAATTCTTGTCATAATGGTTGCATGTTAGTCCCCCACATCAAAAGATGATTGTAGCATTGAGTGTGGAAAAGTCAAAGGGAGATATTAATGGAAGATAAAAGAGACGGAATATGAATAATTAGCAAAAACAAATAATTATAGATGAAAAAAACACAAACATGTGCATGAAAGAAATGAAATCAGTGAGTGGAAGACAAAGCATGTCTAAACTTTGGATATATTTAGGTGGGTGCATTTTTGCAATTATTTGTGTTAACATGTAAAAACAAATTAGCTTAAGAAATAACATACAACAAAAAACACATGTTGTTACTGCTCTACTGAACGAGAGTTGTGTTTATGTCAATATAATGAATGAAAATGGAAATAAAAGTGTGTTAGCGAGCAACTAACATCATGATTTTTTCAATAACATTATAAAAATGAAAACACAAAGAGTAAGATGGTAATGTGCCAGAAAATGGCAATGAAAAGAGTCAATAATGGCTAGGTTGCCAGTTGTTTAATGATGAAGAAGTGTGCATGAGATACAAAATATATAATTTTTAAAAGAATAAAGACAAAATGAGAAAATATGACTAAATTAGATGATATAAAATGTAACTCTTTCTTGTATTAACAAACCACACACATGACAAAGATTCTAATATTGAGACTAAAAGGTTTACTTCCCTTGTGGTCTCAGGTTCGAGTTTTATAGTTGCTAATATGATGACCACTATAGGTTTATATGACCGTTAACTTTAGAGTTCATAAAATTAATTGAGGTATACACAAGTTGACATAAACATTCATGTTAATAAAAAAAAATATCAAACAACAATATATCGTTCATCCATTATAAAAAGCATAAAAAGAAAAGATAGACATGGACCTAGCCTTTCACACCCATGTGCACTTGATCATTTTCTTTTATACCCTTTTATGTTGGTCGTTCTTTCCAAGCCTAGGCACCCATGACCATTTTGTATAATGATCATCATTTTTTTTTGTGATTTTAGATTTAGAATAAAATCCTCATCAAGTAAATTTGTAAAAATAATATTTAAAAAATTATGCATTTATGTCATGATTTTAAGAAAATACGGAGCATCAAAGCATTTTATGGTTATATTAAAATTTTATTTTATTAATAATTATGTCTTAATCTAATATGCATAAGTGTTTTTTTAAAATCTCATTTTGCTTCATTCTTTCTTTTTTATTAAAACTTGCTTTCATAATCATAATAAAATTTTATTTCAAAAATAATATTTCTAGTAAAAACAAATATATTTTGATCAAAATAAAAAAGAAATACATTAACTAGGAAAGGAAGAGAGTTTTTTTTTAATTAAAATATTTTCCCTTTAAAATCATTAGAACTTTTATGAATATTCTTTAATTGTTATTACATTTTATTCAATAAATTATGATGTTAATAAAGAAAATACAAGTTATTGCAAACTTAAAAAATATATATCAATAAAAAAATATGTTTTTACTAAAATACATTTTTTTTTCTTATAATATAATTTTATTATAGAGATATCTATATAATTAAATAAAAATATATTTTAAAAAGTACTACACAATGAGTATATATTAAAAAAACTAAAAAACAATTGCTTTAACCAGAATCAAAACAGCTTTTGAAAATCTTAGGACGTGTTTGGTAATCCCAATTATTATTATTTTTTTATTAAAAATATATTAAAATAACATGTATTTTTTTTTAAAATTATTTATAACATTATAAATTCAAAATGATAAAAAAAAACTAAGATAAATCTTTTTAATTGTTTATGAATCAATAACCCTGCAACATTAGTGATGGTCCATGAATAAATAAATAAGCTTCAACCCTCACGCCAGTCTTTCCCGCCATTACATTCCCTTTCCCCTCTCTCTCCGGTCTCTCTCCGGAAGAATCGAAAGAAAGATGTTGTGGGTTGACAAGTACAGACCCAAAACCCTAGACCAGGTCATCGTTCATCAAGAAATCGCCGAAAACCTCAAGAAATTGGTACCTCCCCATTATTTTTTAGTCTATATTTAGTGCTAGTTTGTGATATTTTGATTAGTGTTCTGATCATTGTACTCCAATACCTCTTTTTTTTGGGTATTCAGGTCACTGAACAAGACTGTCCACATTTGCTCTTCTATGGGCCCTCTGGTTCTGGCAAGAAAACCCTAATCATGGCCCTTCTTCGCCAGATCTTTGGCATCAGTGCCGAAAAGGTCTCGTTTTTTTTTGTTGAGTTTTTACTGTTGTTTCTATTAATGTCTGTTTCTCTACTTGTATTTGTGCTGTCTTATGCCTCTTGTTTTGTTACCGAGAAAACAAATGATGGGAAAAAAAACACAATCTGGATTTATGGGCCCTTTTTTGTTGTAAAATTCTGTGTTTCATTAATTAGTCAAGGATTTTGTTGTTCTTTATGCTGGGTTTTAACTTACAGCTCGTGGGGTGTTAAGAATTTTAGTTAACTATGGGTAGTTGTTTGGTTGCAGGTGAAGGTGGAAAATAGGACATGGAAAATCGATGTAAGTCTCACCTCTTTCTATTTTATTTTTTATTTTTAATTGTGTAATTAATCATTTTAAAGGAATTGATATTTTTTTTTATCACATGTTCATTAATCTCTTTAAGGGATGTGTGTAGTTTGTTAGCTGTTTCTAGAATGCATTTGTTCTCTGACGTTTTTTATTTATTTTCATTTTATTTAATTCAAATCTTTGGTAATATTATGCTCCTTACTTTATACAAGGATAAGTTAGTTTTCATACATGGCTTATGTTCAGACAGTATTTTGGCATTGCAGCTGAGATAGCAGTACTGATCTCTAATGATCATTTTTTTTGTAACAAAAAATCAACTATACCTTTGCTAATTCTTGGTTTTCTATTCCCATTTATGATTTCATTTAGGCTGGGAGTAGAACTATCGATCTAGAGCTGACCACATTGTCAAGCACAAATCATGTGGAGCTGAGCCCTAGTGATGCAGGATTCCAGGACAGATATATCGTTCAGGAGATAATTAAAGAGATGGCTAAGAATAGGCCAATCGATACAAAAGGGAAGGAAAGGATATAAGGGTAATTTTGGATTGTTTAATCTGTCTTTCAACATCATGATTCATATATATATATATATATATTATCTGTAATTTGTATCCAATATTCTTAGCAAACCAAAATGCATACTTAATTATGACCAGTTGAGAAGAGCATGCGAATGTCTGAGATGGATGCTGTTCTTGTGAAGATTTTGCTACAATTTATTATTCACCGTCTTTCTTCTATGAAAACTAGAACATAGAATAAATGTTCACTATCTCCACAGGTTCATGCAGCATCTGCATATCTGTAGGTGATCACTTATTGGTGACATGCAAGTGGCTTATGAGGCAAACAACCAATTGCAATTTGATTTAGTGGACATGGGCATTCAATTGTATTTAAATGATTTCTCATTAATTTCCATTTTTATATGAATTGCTTGTTTGATAATGATCATTTGATGTTTGTCAAGTAATTATTTCACCTAAATGCTTAAGTGGGGTGAGATTCCAAGATATGATTTTTTTATTATTATCTAACACTTCCTCAAGCGAAAGCTCTTTGAGCTTGAAACTTGCACAAACTCACACTACCTTGTGCTTAATTTTTATCAATAAAATGAGGGTAGTGAGATTCGAACACGTGACTGCTTGGTCAACAAGACTTTGATACCATGTCAAGTTTTTATCTCACCTAAAAGGTTAAGCTGTTAGGTGAGATTTCAAGATATGATTTATATTATTACCTAACAATGTTAACTTTTCGCTCTAGTTAAACTAACCCTGCAAGCGTTCTTCTTTATTTGCTTACATATTTCATTTGGTTTTCTCTCTCTTTTCTTTTTTTTTCTTCAAGTTTTTTGGATCCAGTTGAATGGCTGGAATGGTTGTGATTAAATCATTCATTCTCATTGACTAGCTATTTCTGGAACTTTACTGTTGATATTTTACTTTGTAAGGACAGTACTAGTGCTCAATGAGGTTGACAAGCTTTCAAGAGAAGCACAACATTCTCTTCGTAGAACAATGGAAAAATATAGTGCCTCCTGCCGTCTTATTCTCTGCTGCAACAGCTCTTCGAAGGTTACTGAAGCAATTAGGTCTCGCTGTCTGAATGTGAGAATAAATGCACCTAAGGAGGATCAGGTTGGATAAGTTTTGTTTTCTTCTTGGAAACTGATATATGCTCCGGATTAGTTACATTTGAATAGTCCATGCATTTGGCAACAGATTTAATAGCAATTATTTGTTTATTTCTTACAATGGGATCGAATTTGATATGGAAATTCAAGCATGCATGGTCTTGTTCCTGGATAGAGTTTTTTTAACACTAATTATCTCACAAATCTCTTCCTATCACTTTTTTTCTTCCTTGTATCTTGTGGAATTGGCCATATGAGACATTAGCACTTAAGGAGTGTTAGCCAAGATAGTCAATTGTATTGTTATTTCTTCTTATATAACTAGGTTTATGAAATTCCGTTGTCCAGATTGTTAAGGTATTGGAATTTATTGGAAAGAAAGAAGGGACTACAGCTTCCACCTGGATTTGCTGCTCGTGTAGCAGATAAATCAAATAGGAGTTTGAGAAGAGCTATTCTTTCATTCGAGACTTGCCGTGTTCAACAGTTAAGCTCCATACCATCTCTATCTGATTAATACTGTCATTTCCCATTTTCTTTTTGCAACTCTCTGCTGGAAAATGTTAGCATCACAAGGCTTCTAGCAATGCTCTTCTTATGTTCTGTAACTGTGCTTGTAGATATCCGTTTTCAATTAATCAAGCAATTCCTCCAATGGACTGGGAGGAGTATGTTTCTGAAATATGTTCAGACATGATGAGGGAGCAGAGCCCTAAAAGGTTTGGTATTATAAATATCCTATGTCATGTAATGTCTGATAGAAAATGAAGATGTGATTTTATAGCCTTTTAAATCATTTTTCTTCATTTAAACTTTCTAACCAAACACTTTCCCCATATGCTTTAGGCTGTTTCAGGTTCGAGGGAAGTTGTATGAACTGCTCATTAACTGTATACCTCCAGAAATTATTCTGAAGGTATGCAACCTTCAGTGTATTTTTCCAAACTTCCATTTTCTTACTTCATCTTTGGCTTGAAGTTTATTTATTTATTTTTTAACTTGTCTCAGAAGCTACTTTCTGAATTATTGAAGAAATTGGATGAGGAATTAAAGCATGAGGTCTGCCATTGGGCTGCATATTATGTACGTTTTAATTTCCTGTTTTGTCTGCTTTTGTTACAATACTCCTTTCTCCCCCTGAGCAATTTGATTATGTAGTTGCATCTGCTTCATTTGGTTTGTGCCAAGTTACACTCAATGGGTCTGCACAAGTGATGCATAAAATTAAACACCATCTATAATCATATTGATCTCAACTTGTTATTTAGCTGTAAAACCAAACTGATTCTGTTAACTTACTCTCTAGATTGTTTTTTCTTTACTTGGATATTTTTTATTGATTAGAAACATCTCACTGCACATATGCGTGCAAGCACCACAATGAGAGACTTCGTGCTAATAACTACTATTTATCACTTAATTGATGATGAGCCTAAGGGGGTAGAAACATAAAGTAAAATACAAGGATTTGGCTTGCATTGTTATTTGATTCAACATTATAGCAGAAATATTCATGGTCTCTTCGAAGGACCTCTAAATAATTAGGCAATTGCATGCACGTTGTTGGTTTCCGGTTTTGTTTCTGTTGCTGATTCCACATGCATGACATATTACATTTGATGCCTTTTCTTCCAGGAAGAAATTCAGAAACCTTTGAAAGAGGAGTGAGATTTATGAATGCATAGTAAAAAGAATGAAATTTATTATAATGATTTATTTTGGAAATTTTGATGTGACAACTCTAGCATTTTATGAAGTTAGCAGTGAAAGGGAAGAGTTAGCTACTATTGACAATGTGAATGGCTCGGGTTGTTCTTAGATAAAATGAAATATATCTCAAGGACATTTTTTTGTGTCCTTTCCTGCTGTTTTCCTCTGAATATTTTTCATATTCCAACAGGAACATAGGATGCGTATGGGACAGAAAGCCATAATTCACCTTGAAGGTACTTCTATTTTTCTTGAAATCAATTTGATAGAATCAGTTGTCACTAGTATAAACTAATTTGCATTTTTGGTTTCCATTTTTTCCAAGTATATTAAGATTGCAGGACGAAGCTTATTCCATCCCAAAATGTTTTTGAACAGTTTCTCTGTTGAAGCAGGAGATCTCAAAGTATTTTTAAGAAACTGCATGGATGAACACATGGCCTTCTGTCCTTGTTTTTTGACCTCAACCTGTTGGATATATTTTCACAGGCATCATCATTTTTCCGAGTCATCTAATTGTCCACCATTTTTTTATCACCATTTGCTCTTGAGATTTGTAGCTTCTTAAATCGATTATACTTTTACTAATTTGAAATTTACCTACTTCAGATCACGATCTTTGCTATAGAACATTGTGAGCCTGTGCTGTTGATTTGTCCTAGCAACTTGATTTGCATAGTGTAAATGCTTGAATATGGATCTCATATCTAGCCCCTTGACTTGCAGAAAATATCGCCATACACAGAAGCACTGTTATTATGATTAAATAATTGCATTAGGAAATATTTCTCAGAGATATATGATCCTTGGCTTTTTCTATACAAAATTTGATTGCATGAAATTGAATTCCAGCTCCCATGTGTAGAAACAGAATGTCTTTTCATAAACCCTATTGAGCTCAAATAGCTCTTTGACTCCTTATTTTTTATTTATCTTCCAGCGTTTGTGGCCAAGTTCATGAGCGTCTACAAGGCTTTCCTCATTGAAACATTTGGCTGAAGAAGGTTGCAACATAGTTTAAATGCATAGGGAGGAGGAGGAAGAGGGAGGAGCAACTCTACTCTAATTTTAAAGTCCTATGGAGAAGTGTTCTTGCCAATGTCTTCATCCTGTAGCTGAGTTTGTAATCGTATTTATGAAATATGAAAATGCTAGGATTGCTGGCACTGTTACATATAATCAATGTGATTGCAAGTTTTGGTCATCGGTTCTCTCTCCCGTCACCGGCTCTATCATTTTTAGCGTGTATTTGGTATTGCTTTTGCTTTTATGGTTGAGGTTTTAAAAAATCAGTTTCATAAAAAACATTTTAGTTGCGGTTCAAAATAAGTTTTGAAGTATTTGGTTAAAATTGTTTTTGAGTTTGAGATTAATGAAAAATAGTTTCATGTGTTTGGTTACTAAGTTTTTCATATTGCTTTTAACTTGTGAAATTACTTTAAAAGATATATATATATATATATATATATATATATATATATATGTAGATTTAATAATTCAAGTAAATTGGGATCTTTTTATTCTCTCAACAAACAACTTGCAGAACAAGTTTCATATATGAAGGTCTCTATAATCCCTGATTATTTGCACAAGCTACAATATCTGGTAAAAAAATATTTGGGATATAATTGGGATTATGATCATACTAAAATAATATTTTATTTTTATTTAAAAAAAATTATTTATGATATTAGTATATAAAAAAAATTAAAAATATCAAAAAAAATATTTAAAAAAAAAATTAAAAAAATTATTTTAAAATATAGTGTCAGACAGCACTAACTTTACAAGTTTTTAAAGAAGCAATTTATATTTTTCATGTTTATTTGAAAATAATTGGCCTTGTAAAGGGGAGTTATTTGAAAAATTATTTGCTAATATACAAAAAAGATGAGGCTTGTTTTTCTCTCTCTCTCTCTCTCCTATATATCTACTTGCTATCATTTCTATTATTTTATTATAATCTAAGCTCGTAGATACAAATGGCAACTTCAATGCCTCTCTCTCCTCTACATAAAAGGGGGTGATAAGCAACGAGAAACAACTATTAGCTGCTTCTCCTCAACCGGCAATTTCATCAAATTTTTATGGGTCCCATGCAATTATTTCAGCAGTTTAACACTTACCAAATAACTTTTCAACATGCTTTTTTTTTTTTTTCAAACTGAGATCCAACCACAATACCAAACACCTTCTTATTCTTCTTCCCAAGTTAAAGAACCGTTCAATAAGCTTGGCTGGGATTTTATTATAATTTTTTGTTTTTTTAAATGTAATATTGTGTTAGCGGGTTTTTAGTGTTTTTTTGTTTAAAAATATTTTTTTATTTTTTAATATTTGTCCATCAAAGGAATTTTAAAACATGATTTTTTTTTTTAATTTGAAGCAAATAAAAAAATATTTTTTCAAGCGTTTTTAAAATGTACAAACATATAGATATACATTTATATAAAAATAAAAAAATGTGAATAATATTTTTTGTATTAGTTTTTTTTTGATAATATTTCATTATTTCTCAAGTAAGTTTTTAAATAAGTTTCTAAACTATGGACAAATCAATCATGTTAAATTCAATCTTCTTGAAAACAATCTTCTCAATTTCACTGCTCTTTGTAAGAACTTTATTTTTGCATTTATGGTAATTAAATTATATGTCATTCATCCATTTAATTTCCTTGATATATATTCTTGATATCTCTTTTTTTTAATCTAACTTATTTCTCTAGATATTAAATTAAAAGAAAAAACAGTTTATAATTGAAAAACTAATTTAAGTTGTTCTATACTACCACCGCAAAATATTGCCATAATTATTCTTTATAAAAATAAATACAAAAATGATATTAATAAAACTAATTAGGTTATTTTCACTGTAGAATTTCCTCCTATTATTATTAATCCACTGGCTGACATTTTTCATTCTTTCTCTTAGGAAAACAAGAAGAAACGCCACCGTTTTTCTTTCTTCCTAATGCTGTTCTATTGTAAGACGCTATAAACTGGAAGTAGCGAGCGATAGGAGCAGAAAGAGGGGTGCTGGTCTATAAATAAAATCGCAGCAAAGCAAGCCATCGTTGAAATTGGAAAATCAACAAACCCTAATCTCGCTAATACCAGGTAACTGAATCCCACTCTCCTACATAACTTTTTTCTTTCTTTTTAAAAGCAAAACTGAGCTACCAGTGATTGGGAAGGGAAGGAAATTTTCAGTATGTCGGTTACAGCAGGTGTTAGTGATACAGCGTTAGCAGTTAGGGATAAGCTTAGGGGTAAAATTGGCCAGACAAAGGTTAAAAGGTATTGGCCTGGTAAAGCACCGGAGTGGGCAGATGATGCGGAAGAAGATGGAGATATTAGGATGGCTAGGGTGGTTTCCTTGGAGAAAGCTTTTCCCAGCAGGGACGATTCGGATGTTTTTTCCAGGAAAGATGATCCGAGGCTGCGTCGTTTGGCGGAGACTAGGGTTGATAATCGCGACGAAATGAGGGCGGACCATAGGAGGATTCGGCAGGCTGAGATTATTTCAACGGAGGAGGAAGAGACCCGGAAGCAAGAATGGGCGGATAAGGAGGAAGATGACGAGGATGCGTTGGAGGAAAGAAGGAGAAGGATTAAGGAGAAGTTGCGGCAGAGGGAGCTAGAAGAGGCTGCGCTTCTTCCTGTAGAGGAGGAGGAGGAGGAGGAGGAAGTGGAGGAGGAGGAAGAGGAGTCGGAGTATGAGACTGATTCTGATGAGGAAATGGCAGGGATGGCTATGGTGAAGCCTGTTTTTGTGCCCAAGTCGGAGAGGGATACTATAGCTGAGCGTGAGCGGCTCGAGGCTGAAGAACAGGCACTTGAGGAAAAGGTGAGGAGGAAATTGGAGGAGAGGAAGGTGGAGACGAAGCAAATATTGGTCGAGGAGATAAAGAAAGAGGAAATGATTCAGAGGAATCTGGAGACCGAGGCAAACATTGCTGATGTGGATACCGATGATGAAATGAACGAGGCAGAGGAGTATGAGGCGTGGAAGGTCAGAGAGATTGCGAGGATTAAGAGAGATAGGGAGGACCGTGAGGCAATGTTGAAGGAAAGGGAAGAGATTGAGAGGGTGCGGAACATGACTGAGGAAGAGAGGAGAGATTGGGAGAGGAAGAACCCGAAACCTGCACCACCACCAAAGCAGAAGTGGAGGTTTATGCAGAAATATTTCCACAAGGGTGCTTTCTTCCAGGACGAGTCTGATGACCGAGCAGCAACTGTTGGAACAGATAACATTTTCAAACGTGATTTCTCAGCTCCGACTGGAGAAGATAACATGGATAAAACCATATTGCCCAAAGTTATGCAAGTCAAACACTTTGGTCGTAGTGGAAGAACAAAATGGACCCATCTTGTCAATGAGGATACCACTGACTGGAACAATCCGTAAGTCCATTCAAATCTTTGTTTTTATTTTCTAATATTGACTTTCAATCATATCTGCTGTCGATGGTCTCATTCATTCCGTTTAGTTGTGGGTTTGAAGGTATAGATTAGTTGAGTCCATACTTGGACTTATTGAAGAAATACACTAAAAGCATTTTACATAAGCTAAAGGACATGGGTAGCATATATAACAAGAAACAGAATTGGTCCTTTGCATTTTCTTGATGCCTGTCTTTGAATATTATATGTGCTCGTAAATTCTAATTCTGTTTGAGTTTCAGTTTCAATCTCTTAAGTGTTTTGCATTACATTCTTGTTCATGAAGAAACTGAAATCCAAATTTGAAGATGATGCTTTATACTAATTTTAAGAAGATGATCGCTATCTAATTCAAAAGCATCGCCAAGTATAAGTGAACCATTTAGGCTATTAAGGTGTTTTTTTTTCCTTTCCAAAGAGGCATTGACTCAAAGCTGAGGCCTTGGGAATTGGTGTCGCCAGGTTCAAATGCCCCCCCTGAAATATAAAAAAAGAAGTAAAAAAGAAGTTTGCATGTCTCCTGTGGGATAATATAGTACTTCTTTTAAGGGAAAATAGAGTCTCTCTTTTGATAGTAAGGGTAGTTACCATCACATTCTTCAAATTTCATGACCCTTGTCTTAAATTCTAAATAGGCAAGGGATTTGGAAGTCACAATTATCTCACTGTGTTTTTGGGTGATCTTTTAAATTTGTATAGACGGGCCATTTTGAATTAAATTACTTGTGACAGTTGTGAACAGCATGTCCTAGAACTTTTTGTGCTTTTGTATTGTTTTGCTCCTAAATCGATCGTAAAATAACCGTTGTTATAGTGTCAATACCATTCAATTGTCGGGATGGTTCACCTTCTTATTTTTTGGCATCAAGAGGTTATTGAACTAACAAAAGAAACAATTCAGATATGCTGTAAGTTGTTATGTATGTCTCTGAAACAAATGTTTACTGTGTTTTTGTTTTGCAGGTGGACATACAATGATCCTTTGCGGGCAAAGTACAATGCAAAAATGGCTGGAATGAATACTGCTATAGCTAAACCCAAAGGAAGCAAAAAGTTGAAGGATTGGGAATCCCGGTAACCTTTTTTTTTTTAATTGTTATCAAAGTCAGAGAAGAAACCGTTTTATTGAACCACCTTTAACTAGAAGATGCAAACTCTACTATGTAATTGCTGAATATGCATGAATCGATTGTATTGTTACAGGGGTTCTTGCTTTTGTCTTCCCTAATAGATGCGTATGATTCTCTTTAATTATGGTGCAGGCGGATGTTTTATGTAATTTTCTTCTATTGGGAATTTCGTGCACTGATTGCAGGTGGCGATCTTTTATCATTTTCTCAAGGGGCTTTATTATTCATCATCGAAGTCGATCCACAAATAGTTTGTGTTTCTACCTTCCACATGCTACTTTGTTGAGAAAGCAGCCCTTGTTTGAAACCTATCTCTGTTTTCTCCTATCATTTTCTGCTTTTATTCTGTTACTTGTTCCTGCATTTATAATCTCCCTTTCGGCTTGATTTGTGACAAAACACAAAAAATAGATTAGTAAGCATCAAGTTTAGATCAAACAAAAATTCATAGACACAGTTAACACAAAAAAATAGATTAGTAAGCATCAAGTTCAGATCAAACAAAAAAAATCCATGTAGACACAATTAGTTTGCATGTGAACAATTGCCAGTGTCTTTGACAGTTCATAATTTATATCATACTAACAATTTATAACATGCTTAAAAGTATTTTCGTGTAAAACTTTTAAACAGTTATTCAAGTAATAATATATATGCATTTTGATCATATTAAAAATATTGCATTCAACCATATCATAGTAGTTCATATACTTATCCCAAATATTATAAACCATTAAAATCAATTTACTTAAAATCATTAGGAATAAAACAAAGTTGCAATTTTATCAAACAACTACAATAGCCATCTATTTATCTCCCCCTTGATTTATCTTTTCCTTGATTTGACCATAATTAAGGTTCTCATCATTGTCATCTTCCACAACTATATGATGGATTTGCTCAACTTCTAACTCTAATTGTATTAGCTTGTCATTAACATGTGTCATATCCATGAGTATTGAAAGTAACACGTTTGTTAAAGGTGATTTTGGTTGAGATAGGTTGACTTGTCAACAAAAAGTCTTTTTTCGCTAACCATAGCTTAAGATATCACAACAGTTACAATAGAAATTTTGCCAAATATTTTCACTTAGGGTGCAACATCTTGCAAAGGAACCTTAGCCATATTTAACTATTCTAGTGATCAAACCACCCAATAGCAAACTAGATTCCTTGTTAGAGAATTCTTTTTGAATCAAATCTATAAAATGTGTAGCTAGATAAATGGGCACATCAGACGCAATTGCATACATGAATTGGGCCTTTTCAATTGCCAATTTCGTATGTCTAGCAAATAACCACAAGTTTGTGAAGATATTTTTTTCTAAGGGTCTTTAGGGTGCCATCATCGACTTCACAGGTAATTTCTTTAAATTGACAGTCCATTTAGATCCTATAAAAAGACCACTCATGTGGGTTTTGGATGGTGTCTTAATTTCTTTGTAAAGAAAACCTGAATTTGACCTTAAACAAACCATAAGCGTCTCTAATGATAGAGATGGACAAGGTAAGGGTTTGACCCCATTCTGGAAGTGATTGACTTGTCATCTAAGTCAAGTAGTTCATAGTTAGCATAAAATTCCCTGAAATTGTGCCTCTCTTTAACCAAGTTTCTCCCATTCCCCCCCAAAAAATCGTTTTAATAAAAGAAAATATAGTATAAGATAATCACTTGTATATACATTATGTTCTCCCAATACATTCTTCCTTGAGAAGTTTGTTCTGTATTCTTTTTTTGCCTTGGGTGAGTTTCAGTTAGGTGAAACTCTCCATCCTGGCTGAATGTGTTCCAAGTTTTGATGAATTGGCCACTTCCTTACCTTTCACACTATGAATCTTGGAAGGTTGAGCAAAGATTTTTTCTCTCAAGATGAGGTCTCCTACACTTGTTTGTCCAAGGAGCATGATGAAGATATTGAAGTTTCTTTTGTGTTTTCATTTTATTTTAGACTCTATATAAATTAATACAATATCCATCAATAAGAATTTCAAGAAACTTTAATATTGTGTTTTTGAACCTTACACAAGATCAAATCGTGTCCTTTTGCTTGATCAAGATTAAAGCTTCATACTATTTCTTCCAGAATGATTTAGAATACAAGATTCAAAAGAAAATTATGAATGAGTGATCAATAGATAAATGGTATATCAAGACAGAAAAGGGACAAAGTTTTGCCTTCGAAACTGCCAAAACAAGAGCTTTTAAATCAAGGTGATAGATAAAAAGAACTTGTTCGACTCTTGTGTTATGAATATAGAAATAATAAGTCAATATTTGAAAAAGGCATTGTCATATCAAATCATATATTTTCCTTTTTATTGATAAGTCTTATTGGCTTCTCCCTATTAAAACACATCATTTTGTTGTTTAAGTGCCTGTTTGGGAACGCGGTGCAAACCGCGTTCCCAAAAATTTTGAAAATTTTTCTTATTTTTTTTGTCATTTTAAAAACCGGCGGTTGGTGTTTTTAGATCATTTTAATGTACTGATGTCAAAAATGATTTTTAAAAAATAAAAAAACACCATTTTGATATATTTCGGCACGAAAAGCACTTTGAAAAGCTACCGCAACCGCACTCCCAAACAGACCCTAAATATCTTTGACTAGCCAAATACTTTTTTTTGAAACAATTGAGCATTAAAAAAGACAAAATAGTCGTCCATTATTATTCATATGCATGGTTGTTAAACTCGCGAGTTGACTCGTAAAATCGTATGATTTTACGAGTCAACTCAACAAAACTTGTCAAATCGGTTAGAAAAATCGATTTATGTTAAAATCAGATAAAAAATGCAAAAATCGGTCTGATCCGATCTTATTTTACGATCCCAAATGAAAGTTGAAAAATGCAGCCTGGCCACCTAGGCCATAGCTGTGATGATGACGCCTGTCCACCTTCCCATAGCTGCCCCCCCCGAGTCTCCATCAAACTTTGAAAAAAATATAAAATTAAAGAAAGAAGTCCCATTTCACGTATAGACTTGTTTGATTAAAATATTAAATTAAAGAAAGGAAGTTCCATTTCACGTATATACCATTTCTTAGACAATATTTTTTTTTAATTCTCATGTATTGATTTAAATATTAATTTTAAAATTTATACTTAAAATTTTGAAAAAAAAATTATTTTTTTTACTTTAAATTAATTTTTTTTTTGTTTTTATATCATTTTCATGTGTTGATGTCAAAATAATTTATTAGAGTTAGAGCTAGTACTAGCAATATCAATGATAGTACTAATAATCTTTTTGACAGTGATGTTATTGTCTTATTGATGCAAGTCTTAAAAATAGCGAGGGAGATGAAAATGAGATTGATTTTAGTTTACATTGCACGCTAGCTGAATATTTGTTTTAAATTTATTAGTTTTTACCTAATGAAATTCTATGGACATAATTATTTTGTAATGTATTTTAAAGTTATTTTAAATCATGTATGAACCTTAACTAATGAAGTTTTATGACCATAATTATGATGTATTGTATTCGAAAATATTTTGCTTACGATTTTATGATTTTTCTACCTACACGATTTTAGCTGCGATTTTATGATTTTTGTACGGTAAAATATCAGGTACAATTTTACGATTCTGATTTTACGATCCGAGTTCAGAAATGGCTTCCGTGTCGTGTCAAAATCGCGATTTTGACAACCTTGTTCATATGTGAATTAATTTGTACACTTAGGTAAAATATATAGACCTTAATAAGGTAACCTAATTTTTAGCCTAAAAACAATCAAAATTGACAATTTTGAAAAAAAAAATATTTATCTCAATGGTCAATTTTCATTCATAAAAAATATCCTTTAAATTGATCAAATAAAGACTTGTGTGAGAAACATATCATTCTAATTTTAAAGACCTTTATTTGATCACCTTTATTCATTGATGAAATATGCTTGCAGAGTGTTAGCTACCTTGAAAGTTAAACTTTAGGTTAGGCTTATATACATGAACAATTATTATTCCCAACATAAAATTTGATTAATTGAACAACTTCATTATAAAATTGTTTGTCTATTTCTGCAATGAAGTGATCAATTGACTTTTTCTTCAATGAATTGAACATGAAAAATAATTCATTATGAGATTGCTTTTCTATTTCCACAACGACATGAGCAATAGATTTTTCTATAGGGATTTGTTAAAAGGAAAATCTATCTTAATAATTTGTAATATGTTCAACTAGTTTTAGTCAATTCAAGGCATATGCTTCTTATTATTGTTAGCATATCTACATTCAAAAACTTTTTTTTACATATAATTAGAATGATGCTTCATTTTACAAGACATTGCATTACTATTCATTTAGAGTTGTCAAAACTAAATAAAAACTCAAGATTAACTGCCCAGTACACTTGACATCAACTCAACAGCATCAACAAAAGAATAATGGTATAATTGAATATTTGCACTTGACAATATTTATGGCTAAGCGTTTCTTACCCAATCCAGATAAAGGATGAGAAACCAGTTAGTGCTAATATTTTTTAAGGATTTCAACTTGTTATGTCAGCCTAAATTGATGATTACATAATTGGCTTGCTTAATGCATCATAAAGGGTTAGAATAGCTCGGGGAAAACAAAGGATTGGGGAGAGAGATTACATAATTGGCTTGCTATGCATCATAAGGGATTGCAATAGCTTTATGTGATATTTAAATGGCTCGGGGTCAACATGTTTCTCAAACATTCACATATCAATCAATGGACACATTGTATTACTCATAAATGTTCCTTTCCTTGCTATTGACTTATTGAATCTTCATTAAGATCCACTTATTATTAAGAATCTGTCTCAATTAGTGACTGGTTGAAATTTTGTTGCTTCAATGTGATGCTCTAAGTGGATATTTGAATTTGAAAATTCATGTAATTAAAGATTGTTAGTGATTCTTGGAAAAATAGTAACTATCCAGTCTATATAACATAGCATGAAATGCTTTCAAGTGCAATTATGTTTTTGAGGGGGTGTTTATTTCGTTTTTATGCTAACCTGTATGAAATTGATTTGATTTTGAAGTTGGTTTATTGCAGCTACCATTCGATGCTTGTTGTTTCTTGAAACTCTTCATTTGGAGATTCAATTTACTGTCACCCTTTTTTTGCTTACATTTTTTCTTTTTTTTCCTCAAATTAAATTATATGGCTGAAAACTCATCTAGTGGTGGGACTTCCATAGCTTCAGCTCCAACAAGATTAGATGATCCAGCATGGGCTCATAGATAGGTGGTTGTTGGTGCAAGGAACTCATGTATATGTGTTCATTGTAGCAAACGAATCAATGGTGGTGGTATTACTCGTCTGAAGTATCACCTTGCCGGTATTAAAGGCTAAGTTGAACCTTGTAAAAAGGTTTCTCCAGATGTGAAATGACAAATAAAGCAATTGATAGAGGACTTACCAATGGAGAAAGAGAAAAGAAAGAGGCTTAGAACTGATATTAGAAATTTTCAAACATTTTCCAATGATGAAGTTGAAGAGGGTGATGATGCAAATCCTAATTTAAGTTAAATGAGTTCACAAACAAATAAAAGATTGATAATGCAAGGCACAAGTGCAACTAGAAAAAAGATGATTTTATTTGCTCCATGAACTACCCGATGTTCACAACCTAGCATTAAAAGTGTAATGGCTTCTAAAGAGAAGGAACATAATGCAAAAAAGATCATAACAACATGGTGGTTTGATGTTAATGTACCATTTAATGGTGCTAAATCATACTATTATCAGTCAATGATAGATGTCATAACATCAATGGGACCTGGTTTTGAAGGACCAGCATATCATGATTTAAGGAGACCACTTTTGAAAGATGTAGTTCATGATATCCATGAATATCTTTTAGGAATCAAGGCTGATTGGAAACTTCATGAATGCTCTATTATGGTAGATGGGTGGTCAAATAGGAGGCATATACCAATTGTGAATTTTTTTTGCTTATTCTCCAAGAGGTACCATGTTCTTGAAGTGTGTTGACTCTTTAGGTCTTCAAAAAGATAAAGAGACAATGCTTAAGATGTTTGATGAAGTTGTCAAAGAAGTTGGACAAGAAAATATTGTCTAATTTATTAGTGATAATGAGTTTGCATTCAAGGCTGTTGGGAAAGGCTTACAGCAAAGGTATGACACTTTTTTTTGTCTCCTTGTGTTGCCCATTACATTGATTTAATGTTAGAAAATATTTGTGATCCAAGATATTTTCTGATGATTGATGAAACCATTAAAAATGCAAGAAATATAACCAAGTTTATATATAATTATGCATGGGTTTTAGCTTTGACGAGGATAGAATTTAATAGTGGAAATGATTTATGTCGTCTTGGCATAACAAGGTTTGCTACCCATTTCTTAAGCATCCAATGTTTACTTAAGTTTAAGAATGAGCTTCGACAAATATTTACTTGCACAAAATGGGTAGAATTAAGTCATAGTAAAATTCGAGTTGGAAAGGAAATTGTTGCTATAATTTTACAAGATAAAGATTTTTGGCCGAGATGTGAACATATAATCAAAGTTAGCGAGTCTTTAGTACGAGTTCTTAGGTTAGCAGACAGTGAAGAAAAAAGATCAATAGGTTATTTATTTGAGGCAACGGATAAAGAAAAAGAAGCCATCAAGATAGGTTCAAAAATAGAGTATCTCAATATGGACTATATATTCGGGTAATTGATGCTAGATGGAATAAGCAACTTCATAATCCATTATATGCAGCAGGTTTTTTTCCTTAGTCCTGGAATATATTTAGGCCTTTTTTTTCAAAGCAAAAGAAGGTTACTCGAGGTTTGTTTAGTGCAAGTACTAGATTGGTTCATGATTGTGACATTCAAGATATAATTAGTAGCCAACTTGAGGAGTATAAGAAAGCAACCGGTGATTTTGGCATGCCCCTAGCTATTTGTAAGGTAATAACTTTTAGTTTTTTAAAATATAATGTTTTTTTGGATCTATAATATTTGAATTATTGAATTTTTTTCTTATCTAGTTGCATGGTGGGAGCAATTTGACAATGATACTCAAGAACTTCAAAATTTGCAATTCGAGTTCTTAGTCAATGTTGTAATGCAACTAAGTGTGAAAGAAATTGGAGTGTATTTGAATTAATCCATTCTAAAAGGCGAAATAGGCTTGAGCACAAGAGATTAAATGATTTAGTATTTGTTCGTTATAATATAAGGATTCAACATAGGTAAAATATCAATATTATTATACTAATTGTTGCTACCCAATTTTTTACTCTTTATTTTTTTATGTTTCGAAAAAAAGTATTTCAAAAATAGATTTTGGGTTCAAGGGCAAAATCGAGCAATTTGGAGTTTAATGGCCGATTGAGGGTTAAATCGCGAAAATCAGGAGCCAAGGACCAGTTTAGAAAGTCGCGCAAAGCCAAGGTTGAGATTGAATTTTTGATGGGATTTAATTGCATAAAAAAGGTTTAAATCCAATTGGGTGCATTTAAAGAATTTTTAAGGGACCAAATCATATTTTTCTTCCTAAAAATATTTTCGAAATCTGCATTTTTTTTAGCATGCACTGTTCCGTTTACCTTGCATTTTCAACATCAATCAAATTTTTATTCCTTTTTCAAATTGATTTTTCTTCCAATTCGCATTGATCACAGCAGCTGAGTCAAATATTTTTCCTAATCAGTAGTGATTTTTCTTCCCGTTTCATCCTCTTCAGTTGGTCAACAGCTCAATTCCAAAACCCTGCGTGATTCTCTTCCCGTTTCGTCTCCGTCACAGCAAAGCAGTCATAGTTTAATTTGATTTTTTCCCATTTAATCGTGATTTCATTCCTGATTTTTCTTTGATTTGCATTCAATACCCTGCATGAACGTTGGGTCTTGTACTGCTATAAATAGCAGTACACGTTGAGAAAAAGGGGGAAAAAAAGAGAGAAAAAGAAGGAGAGAAGAGAAGAGGGAGAGGAGAAGAGATTTACGTGAGTGAGAAATAGTGTTAAGGGCGCAAAAAATAGAGAGAATGGCAGAATCACTTACCTAAAAATTTTGAGTCAATCTTCTTCCTGCTCTCCCCATCGTTTTTATCTTGTTTACTCTGCCTCTCTCTCTAAAACCAGGGGAGCATCTGTCTCTCTCTCCCTCTCGGTTCACCAACGCCAGACACCAACTCCAGCCACCTCGCTCCCCTTCGTCGTCAACAGACTTTCCATTGTTGGGATTGTTTTCATTTGGTTAATAAGTCAGTAACTATTTGTTACTGAGTTAGTTAGTTGTTACTTTACTGTTAGCATTTGGTTACTAATTAGTTTGCTTGGTTCATTTAGTGTAACGATAGTATAAATACTATTGGACTATCATTTGAATAAAAGGTGGAAGTTTTCTGTAGCTTGTGTGTATTCTAGAAACTCTCATCCTAGAGCCAAACACACCAAACACCGATTGTGCTCAACAATTGGTATCAGAGCGCAGATCCATCAAAGGAAGTGAGTGGGGAAAATGAAAGGGAAACACAGAGAGACTGTGAGAGAGAGATACACAGGGTGAGTGAAACACCGAGTGAGTGAGTGAGAAGAGTGGGTAAGTGAAGAAGAAGATGACTTCCTCAGAAGGTTTCGTTTCAGCTTCCATTCCTAAATTCAGTGGGTACTATGACCACTGGTCGTTAATGATGGAAAATTTCTTGCGAAGCAAAGAGATATGGAGTCTGATTGAAGATGGAGTACCGACTGTGAATTTGGGTACTGGAGTGACTGAAGCACAAAAGAAAGCTGTGGAAGCAGTCATGCTCAAGGATTTGAAGGTCAAGAACTTTCTGTTCCAAGCTATAGACAGAGAGATCATGGAGACCATACTGGACAAGGGAACATCGAAATCAATTTGGGATTCGATGAGACAAAAATACCAAGGCTCAACGAAGGTGAGAAGAGCTCAGTTACAGGCTTTGCGAACTGAGTTTGAGACTCTGAGTATGAAGGATGGTGAGAAGGTTGACAAATTTTTGTCAAGAACTCTCACAGTGGTAAACAAGATGAAGATTAATGGAGAAAAAGTGCAGCAAAGTACCGTAGTCAGTAAGATACTCCGGTCCTTGACTTCTAAATTCAACTACGTCGTGTGCTCTATTGAAGAGTCCAATGATCTGGACACACTGTCCATCGATGAACTTCACGGCAGCCTCCTGGTGCATGAGCAGAGGATGCAGGAGCCTAAAGAGGAGGATCAAGCCCTAAAAATTGCTTATGATGAGAGAGCAACAAGGGAAAGGGGCAGAAACTCATACCGTGGGTTTCGAGGATGAGGTAGAGGAAGGGGCAGACAGCAATTCAATAAAGAACTTATTGAATGCTACCACTGCCACAAGTTGGGTCACTTCCAGTATGAATGCCCGAAATGGTCACAAGGAGCAAATTTTGCAGAGCTGGATGATGATGAAGAAATGCTACTCATGGCGCATGTAGAGCTGCACAATGCTACCCGAGAAGAGGTATGGTTTCTAGACACTGGTTGTAGCAACCATATGACGGGCAATAGGATGTGGTTTACTGTTTTGGATGATGAATTTAGACATTCTGTGAAACTAGGAAATAACACTAGGATGATGGTGATGGGTAAGGGTACTGTTAGGATGCAAGTAGAAGGTGAAATGCAAGTAATCACTGAGGTTTACTACATTCCTGAATTAAAAAACAATTTGCTTAGTGTTAGGCAATTACAGGAGAAGGGATTAGCCATTTTGATAAAAAACAACATATGCAAATTGTTTCACCCTTCAAGAGGGCTCATTATGAAGAGTAGTATGTCCACAAATAGACTGTTTGTGTTGCTAGCATCTGTGAATACAACTGAACATGCATGCTTTAGTACTGTTAATGAAGAAGAGTCTCGGCTGTGGCATTGTAGGTTAGGGCATTTGAACTATAAGGGGCTGAGAACCCTATATTATAAGAAAATGGTGAAGGGGTTGCCACTAGTGAAAACTTCAGTAGAGGTGTGTGAGGGATGTATAATGGGAAAACAGCACAGGGACTGTTTTCCCAAGCAAAGTCAGTGGAGAGCTGAGGAGAAATTGCAACTAGTGCACTCAGATATTTGTGGACCTATAACCCCAGAATCAAATAGTGGAAAAAGATATTTGATAATATTTATAGATGATTTCTCTAGGAAAACCTGGGTGTACTTCTTGACTGAAAAGTCAGAAGCCTTGACAGCCTTCAAAAACTTCAAAAAACTTGTGGAAAAAGAAGTTGAGAGAGAGATCTGTTGTTTAAGAACAGATAAAGGAGGGGAATTCAATTCGGAGGAGTTTAATGAATTCTGTAAAACTCAAAGAATTAGTAGACAACTCACTGCTGGGTACTCCCCTCAGCAGAATGGAGTTGCGGAGAGGAAGAATAGAACCATTATGAACCTAGCTAGAAGTATTATGGTTGAGAAAAAGGTTCCTAAAGGATTCTGGGCTGAAGCTGTAAATTGGGTGGTTTATGTGATTAATAGAAGCCCTACGGTTGCAGTACTAGATAAAACTCCAGAAGAAGCCTGGAGTAATATCAAGCCATCAGTAAAATACTTCAAAATTTTCGGGTGTATAGGCTATGTACATAATCATGATCAAAAAAGAAAAAAACTGGATGATAAAAGTACTAAATGTGTTCATTTGGGAGTTAGTAGTGGAACAAAAGCCTACAAAATGTTTAACCCTGTCACTAGGAGAGTCATAGTGAGCAGAGATGTAGTGTTTGTAGAGCATGAAAACTGGAATTGGGGAAAAGAAGTTTCTGAAGGTAGAGTAAATGAGCTGAAGTGGGGGGATAATGAGGATATAGAAGTTGAGAATGATGAAGAAGGGAATGAAGTATTAGAAGCTGGACTTGATAGTAATGATAATAGAGAAACAGAAGCTGAGATTGAGGGTAGTAGTGGACCTAGTCAGCTTGAAACCGAGGAACAAAATTCACCACCATCACTGTCAACTAGTCATACTGTCACTGCACCTGCACCTATTCCCACAGATAGAACTCAAGGGAGGCTAGGAAGAATAGCTAGAAAACCTGCTTGGTTGAGTGACCATGTGACTGGAGAAGAGTTGTCAGAAGAAGATGATATGCAGAATCTAGTTTTATACACTGAAACTGGGGATCCAAGCAGCTATGATGAAGCTGCTGAGAGTCCCGAATGGCAGGCAGCCATGAATTGTGAAATTCAAGCTATAGAGAGAAATAAAACTTGGGATTTGATGAACTTACCCAAGGGTGCTAAGGCTATAGGGGTCAAATGGATCTATAAAACCAAACTGAATGAAAGAGGAGAGGTTGATAAATATAAGGCCAGATTGGTTGCCTTGGGTTATGCACAAAAACAGGGAATTGCTATGCTGAGGTATTTGCACCTGTGGCAAGGTGGGATACTATAAGAATGATCCTAGCTTTGGCAGCATCTAAAAACTGGTGTGTCTACCAATTAGATGTAAAAAGTGCCTTCTTGTATGGTGAGCTAGAAGAGGATGTGTATGTGTTGCAGCCAAGAGGTTATGAGCAGAAGGGGGAAGAAGGGAAAGTATTGAAATTAAAAAAGGCTTTGTATGGCTTGAAGCAAGCCCCAAGAGCCTGGTATAGCAGGATAGAAAGTTATTTCATGAAGGAGGGATTTGAAAAATGTCAAAGTGAGCATACTTTGTTCACTAAAATCAAGGAAGGGAAGAAATTGTTGATTGTGAGCATCTATGTAGATGATTTGGTTTTTACAGGGAGTGACATGGAGATGTTTGATGAGTTTAAGGCATCTATGAAAGCTGAGTTTGAAATGACAGATTTGGGAAGAATGAAATTCTTCCTTGGAGTGGAAATTGTTCAGAATGATGAAGGCATCTATATGCATCAGAGGAAATATGCTCTTGAAATTCTGAAAAGGTTTGGAATGGAAAACAGTAATGCCACCAAAACTCCCATGGTTCCGGGTTTTAAACTAACTAAAGATGAAGGGGGTGCTAAGGTAGATGCAACTCAATATAAGCAAATGATTGGGAGTCTAATGTATCTAACTGTGTCTCGGCCAGACTTAATGTATGTCATGAGCCTGGCAAGTAGGTATATGGAGAACCCTACTGAATTACATATGGTGGCTGTGAAGAGAATCTTGAGATATCTCAAGGGTACTTCAGCTTTGGGTATTGGTTATAAGAAAGGGACTAAAAATGATAAACTTGTGGCCTATTCTGATAGTGACTATGCAGGTGACATGGATGACAGGCGAAGCACTTCAGGATATGTGTTTATGATGAGCACTGGAGCTGTAGCATGGTGTTCGAAGAAGCAAGCAGTAGCCACATTATCCACAACTGAAGCAGAATTCATCTCTGCTGCTGTATGTGCATGTCAATCAATTTGGATGAAAAGAATTTTGAATCATCTCGGCTGGGTACAAGAAGAGTGTGAGATTTACTGTGACAATAGTTCTACTATAAAACTGTCCAAGAATCCTGTCATGCATGGGAGGAGTAAGCACATTGCAATTCGTTATCATTTTCTTAGAGATTTGTCAAAGAATAAAGAGGTGGAGCTCAAGTATTGCAGCACTCAAGAGCAATTGGCTGATATCATGACTAAACCCTTGAAACTTGATGTTTTTGTTAAACTGAGAGAACAATTAGGTGTATGTGTAATGCCTATGTGATTAAACTGAAAACTAAGTAAGAATTCAGTTTAAGGGAGGGTTTGTTGGGATTGTTTTCATTTGGTTAATAAGTCAGTAACTATTTGTTATTGAGTTAGTTAGTTGTTACTTTACTGTTAGCATTTGGTTACTAATTAGTTTGCTTGGTTCATTTAGTGTAACGATAGTATAAATACTATTGGACTATCATTTGAATAAAGGGTGGAAGTTTTCTGTAGCTTGTGTGTATTCTAGAAACTCTCATCCGAGAGCCAAACACACCAAACACCGATTGTGCTCAACATCCATTACCTCTCCAGCAATCATCTCAGGCGAAGGTAGAGGCTACGTCCACCGTCGCAGCAAGCTCGAACTGTCACCTTCCGACGCAATTTCCGGCCACCACAGGCCACCGTTTCCGACGCCACAACGACCAGAAGAATCACCACGATCTCCTCTACCCAAAGGAGTTAACAGGTACACTTTTCATTACACTCGAAAATTGGCAAATTTCCTGTTCATCGTCTTCCTCAGGCCGCTGCATGCAGGGGACGATTTTTGTCTTCCTGCATGCGGGCTGGGCCTGAGTAAGGAGGGTCGGGCTTTGTGCCCGGCCCAAGATCCCAAGTGACCTAGATTCCAGCCCGCAGACTGGAGCCCAGCCCGAGAGAAATCATGGGCCGAATCCCATAACCCAGACCTGTCTAGGCCGACGGCCCAGACACAAGATTTGTCTGGGCCTACGGCCCAGGTCTTTCTGGGCTGGCAGCCCAGTCTCCAAATAAGGGTGGGCTGACAGGCAGCCCAGCCCCATAGGCTGTGGCAGCCCAGCCCACCGCTATATATATACAAAATAAAAAAATATAAAAATACAAATTTTCCAAAAAATATTTTTATTAAAGAAAAAATGTGTTGTTTTCTTGCATACGGCCAATACACTAGCATATTTTAAAAATTGTTTTTCTTTTGAAAAAATATATATTATCTTGGGTTTTGAAGAGAAAATGAGTTTTAGCATGGATTTCACAAAGAAAAAATCATTTCTTTCATTTTGAGATTTTACAACAAGTTTGTAAAATCCAAAGGGTATTGGCCAATATTCAAAAAAATATAAAAATATTATTTTTTTGGGGGGGAATTTATTATTCACTATCGGTATTTGGGTAAATAAATCCTAAAGGGGTTAATATCCAAAATATTCGACGGGAATGATATACTATTATTCACTGTTGGTATTTGGGTAAATAAATCCTAAAGAGGTTAATATCCAAAATATTCGACGGGAATGATATGCTATTATTCACTGTTGGTATTTGGGTAAATAAATCCTAAAGGGGTTAATATCCAAAATATTCGACGGGAATGATATGCTATTATTCACTGTTGGTATTTGGGTAAATAAATCCTAAGGAGTTAATATCCAAAATAGTCGACGGGAATGATATGTTATTATTCACTGTTGGTATTTGGGTAAATAAATCCTAAGGGGTTAATATCCAAAATATTCGACGGGAATGATATGCTATTATTCACTGTTGGTATTTGGGTAAATAAATCCTAAGGGATTAATATCCAAAATATTTGGCGGAATAATATCCCATTTGCCATTTATTTTACATATTGTTTTGACAGATCAAATCATAAACAAGCCAAACGTCAAGCAGCTTACCTTAGGTAGGGCGTACTAGGGGTGCTAAAACCTTCCCTTTACGCAACCAGTCCCTTACCCTAGAATCTCTGAAAGACCAGTTTTAGGTTTCCTAGTAACCATAATACTAGGTGGCGACTCCCTTTTTCAAATAGAGAACCCCCCGACATTTAATCCTCCGCTCACGAGGAAGAGTCGCCACGATGCCGCATTACATTTTTCATTTTTTTGGGGTGCAACACTAATAATAATATTTAAAATAATAATAATTTTCTATTATATTGATATTAATTTTTTAATTCTTTCATGTTTATTCTTTGTAGGAATTTGAGCATAACAAGAGATGTTTTAGATCCCTTTGATAACATTGACCTATTAAATGAATGGATTTGTGAAGAACTCAACTTTCTTGATGGGATGATATAAGTTGGGAGACTATTGGCACACCTTTGTGTACTTTGATTTAGAAGATGAAGAGACATGTTTTAATGAGGAGAATGAGCTTGGTGAAAATGACCAATAATCAGAATGTCTAGTTGATGACTTTCCTTACATACCATCACAAGATCAAGATCCTTATTTTTATATTAATGATGTAGAGGATGTTTGATTTATATTTCTTTTATTTTAAGATATTTTACTATCATAATATTTTTGAATTTTAGAGATGTTTTTAATTTTGAGATTATGTTTGTTTGACTTTGTGTTTGTATTATATAATTTAAAGTTAATTTATCTTGAATTTGAATTATGTTTGTTAAATTAATATTTTATTTTTTTCATATATTTAATTAATTATATATAAACACTACAACCCCAAAACGGCACGCCGAAACGCTCCAAAACCAAAACATTACGTTCCAATTGAAAAAACAAAACACCAACCGAAGCGAAACTGACAACCTTGCTTCCAAGCAGCAATGTATTCGACTTTTGCAATGGATAATGAAATTGAATCATATTTCTTGCTCACTCATACTATCAAGTCTCCACTAACATGTGATGTTGTATTAGCTAAATGGTTTTCCTCTTACCTGTCTACAATATCAATAATCTAATTATTTCTTTATATTGAAGATTGACTAGTCATAGCTCCTTGTAGTGGAATAGGGTAACATAAATTGTTATTCATTTAAAGTTTACTAAACCTAGGTTAGGGCTCTAATACTAATTGTAATATCTTATACTTTTAAATACTTTTATACATTTCAACATAAAGGGCAAAATAAAAACTAGGCTTTTTTCTTATATTAGGTTCAATTTTTATATTTCATAAGACCTTGTTGAAAATTCAACAGGGTTCCTTTTTTTAAGCATACCAAGTTATCAACATCATAAAGATTCCAACAAATCAATCTCAAGTCACAATTTAATCATCTTGAACCTTTACCAAATGATAAAATAAATTGCATTCTCTTCCACAACCAAAATAGGTTTCAATATAAAAGGTACTTCACTAAAATAAATACATAGTTAAATCTTAAACATTAAAATAAGCTAATTATTTGTATTTTTATTTTAATCTAATAAATACAAATAAATATCATATCAAAATTCAAACTTAATACATAGAGTTCAAAGGTTAGATTATATGTAACTTAAATCTAGTTTACTTCACACTACAACTTAATATCACAAAAGAGAATTTAACTAATTTATAACTGCATCACTAAAACTTAACAAAAAAAGGTGTTAAAGCTAATCTAATGCTCCACACGAGGTTGAGATATACCTAAAAACTTTTTGTAGCATGTCATTTAAATAATTTGTAGAATTAAATCATGTAATTAACAATTTAAATTACTCTTTAATTTCATTCATTTAATTTTATCCAAAGGTTTATTATTAATAATTCAATAATTCCAATTATACCATGAAACTCCTCAAAGTTAAATGACTCACATATTATGGTCATCAATATTTTTAAATCCAGTAGTACCCTTTAGATAATAATCAATAAAAACTTGATCGTCTATTAGCACCACTCGGGACTAGTAAGCAATTTTTTTGTCATCAATTAAATTGATGTGATAGTACTATTCAAGGTACTGGTCAAAGACATTTCTTGGTCTAATGATAAAATGACACCAATAGTACCACCATTCAAAGCATTTGGCAAATAAATTTCTTAATTGTAAGCTAAACTATCGCCACTAGTACTATTTAAGTACTAGTAAGAAATCACCTTTTTTTAATAAATCCATTAATTGTTTATGTATATTGATATGATCCAACACCAAAGAATCCAAAAGTAGTTCTAGTAGGCTCAATCACAAGGGCGGGATCAAAAAAAGTCTAAGAAACCATTAATAGGGTCTTACAAAACATATAAGCCTTATGGACTATAAAATATAAATAACCCAAAAGGAAAAAGGATTAATAAATTTGATTTATATGTAAGATAGGCCTAAAGGTGATGGGTTTTAGCCTAATGAATGATTTCAACATCATTAGGCTTGTTTTATCAAGTATTTTGTATCTCCTAATTCAACAAGGAAATCATGAATTATTTGGAAAAGAAAAGTATATTCTATCAATGAGTCAAATCTATCTAAAGATTTATTCGGAAATAAAACCTTACTCTACCATGAACACTAAAACTGGGGACAAACTAGTATTATTGGAATTAAAAAAAATTCATAATCTGTTTTTCAAATACAAATATCAGTATGGAAAGATTTTACATCTAAAAAAATAAATTATTTTCTTAGATACTAGTTACAACACCATAGATAAAAAAAATATAGAATATTTATTTTATTATTTTCTAGTTTGTTACTTTTTGGGGCATTTTAGGCCTATTTTTAAATTAGATCAAGTTAGCCCATTGAGTTGTACTAAGAGTTTATTAAGAGTATATAAAATCTTTTCCAAGACTAAATTTTTAAATTTAACTCACACAAAGCTGTTGTATATTGAAGCATTTTCTTGCCTGGTTCTTGACTAAACTATATTTTTCAAAGAATTAACCAATTTCAGATTTTGTGTGCGAGCTTTGATAAAGAAACGTTCTTGAATCAGAATATTTACATTGTTTCGATCAACTCCCCAAGCCACCAACCTATATACAAACACGCAAGACGGATTTCAGCCATCATTGGTGTCATAGGAATACAAACAGCACATGGGGGGGAGGTAAAACATAATATTACAACAAAGAGATTCTGTAGCAAGGAAATCTAATATCACAACAAAGAGATTCTGTTGCAAGGAACGCATGGGATTGCATCCTGGTTGCCATAAACTGGAGACGAATTCTACGCCAAACTTTCTCCGGCGCTCCGATAAATTTCGTCGGCGTGAGTTGCGGGGACATAGACTGCATCCAGTAGCGAGCTGTGCGTCCGGCCATAGAATGCGTAAACAAGCACTCCCACAACAAGCCATACAGAAACACGGATCCAAGTGGCAGCACTGAAAGGTTCAGAGAGAAAAAGGGAGGGAGGAAGCATGTTATGAGAAGATAAATGGAGATCCACTGAAAGTTCAAAATCATATAGCAGCAAAGTTGGATAAATATTCACTCACCCAAGATTAATCAACAGGTAGATGTTGACGAGTATGCAGACAATAGGAAGAAGTGGAACAAATGGGCAAGTGAATCCTGAAAAGATATTTAATTCTTTTTTAGTTCACCAAAACCTTTAATCAAAGAAGATCTTAGCACTGTAACACCAACATGAGCAGCTATATTGTACATATGCTTGTTGGTGCGTGTTTATGGTATTATAAATGAATGCCTGGTAATAAGAACACACACTGGATCAAGTAATTGATAGCACTATTAAATGCAGGATAAGATAGGACTTGAAAAAGATGAATAAGCACATATAGCACACTCTCTCGCGTGTGCTGTTCTGAGCCAACGTAAACCTGAACAGAGTTCTATCCAGAAACTATCTCAGGATTCACAGGCACTGGTAGCTTTACTTCTGGATTTACTAAAATGTCCACATATTATGAGCAAGTATGGTGGTTAGACTGTTGAAAATGCTCTTCCCTCAAGAGTTTAAGAGAGTGATTAACCTACATGAGAACTCATTTCACTTGGGATCTAGACACACAAATTAATCCCCAACTGCTAGGACATTCCAAGACAATTGCGCATTTTTTATTCGGTAACAAATAAGGCCAGTGGTCACATACATATAGTACATTCAACACAAGCACTTGACATGTTCCGAAATTTCCATCAAACACATATGCAGGTATTAACTAGACTGGCCTTACAAAAATAAGAAACTGCACAGGGTATAAGAGGAAATAGCCACGTACCTCCGGAATGCCCAAATCTGTGCCTTGCATCATCTTGTTCAATGCATGTCAGCACAATCAAACCAGAAAGGAGAAGTGCACCACCAATTCCACACATTGTAAAACGAAGAAGACTGGTGGTAGAAGAATCCAAACAGGTACATGCATTGAAAGAAAAGAAGAAAATGGTTCACGTCTTGTCTAAAAGCATTAGAGGATGTATATATGTAACTGTAAATTACTGTCATGACCAATATTGACCCACCTAGGAAGACTCAAGTCTGAAGCAGCATAAGTAAGGAGAGCCGCCCCGATGCATGTGGCTGCTATGGTCCAGCCAGCAATTTCTCGCCTTTTCCCTTCATTCAGGACAACTGAAATTTTATAAAAAGGAGAATTAGAGTGAGAAACCATCTGATGAAAAAGTTGATACATTAAATTTTGCTGATGTGCTGCACTATGTCTGAGTACTAAGAGTCAGGTCTAACATATTTAAATTATAAATTGGGGCAGGACAGAAAGCTCAGTGGATGTATGAATTCCATCTGTAAATGTTTCAGTGCACTGAAATATTAGCAATATATCTTTTTACATATGCCAATCAGAAGTCTGTAACACATACCACGTGTCATTGGACTGTGATTGGAAATGAGAGGTTTCTAGATTATTTACAGATCCAAACAATATTCATATGCATGCCAAGAAAAGTAAAAAGTGATAGCTGCAAAAAACTTACAATTGCCTTGAGCTTCTTGCTTTACAAGCATAGGATAATCAATTGTTGTTGTTTTGCCTAATAAAGGCAATGTGCTATCCTTAGAGGTACCCGCATGAACAACAGCCTTTTCCTCATACACATCTTGTCTATTTTTACTGTACTGTAATGACACAGAATCGATAGTGTCCTGAAGTGAAGATGGAAAAGGCACCTCATCTGGTGGTACGTATCTTAGTATCAATACAGAAATTGCTACCATAGTGAAAGCAAGAAGTGTGCCCACACTGACCTGCACAAAATGGCATTATCAATAATAAGCTTTGACATTTACATAAATAAAAATTTCTACATTTGAAAAGTGTTGAGGCTTCCATAGTCATAGTTCTTGTAAATAGGAGTGCAAGCCTTTTTCACAGAGGGGAGGGTCTTTTAGAATAATAATTTCTAAGAAATTCTAGAATAATTTTGAATAAATAAAAATTAAATATAAATATTCATTTCTATTGAGTCAGACTAGATTGTGACTCTTGTATTTTCGTTTTCATTCAAGAATCACTTTAGTTGATCTGTCCCATGCTCAGCAATAATGTTCCTGATTGGTGTGGTGCTGACAGCAGTGAATGCATAGTAGGTACTGATAATTTGAATGTAGAAGATGTGATCAGACTACAACTGCAAGAAATATAAATCCATCTTGAAATTATCACCAAAGATGGAAATTCCATTCTCTTTCTTTGGGTATTACCTTTTTCATAATAATGGATTTCAAGGGGACATCATTGTATCATAGTGCACGTGGGAAATATGTATACATCAACACACACACACACACACATAATATAAGGAGCAATAAGGTACATGAGCTTGCAAGAGAATGAACCACTCAATTATTTTCTCTTAAGATATTGATTTGGATTGTTGAATGAGCTGGATCATAGAAACTGGTAACAATCTTAAAACAAAGGGGCAGGTCAACGATGGGGGGGGGGATTATTTAACGATCCGATCCCTGAAGGACCACCTATTTGTTTGATAACTGAAGTGTAAAAAATAGTAGTGGTCAACCCTCATTAACAGTTGAAGATAAGAACAAAAATTCTCCTATTTCCTCAATCAGGAACTTATGGGCAAATATGACTCCTGACAGACAGGAAACAGGAAAGGGAGAGGCTACTCAACCATTTCATAACTCATTACCTTCCTTGCTTAGATTTGAAGTAAATAGGTTCAAGCACAATGCATGCAAGCTTCATCAACTACAACAATACTATATTGCACATTTACTTGAAGATTCAGAGTTCACATACCATCCCAGCTAGCTGTGAAACATCCATAAAAAATGACAATACTGCAGCACCAAAGCCAGTGACCAACGTGCTCTTAACAGGAACTTGGGTGCTTTTATTTACATCTGAAAAGAATGATGGCAGCAATCCATCTCTAGCCATCGCCATCAAAATTCGAGGCTGTGAAAGACAAAATCTATGTGTTAATTGATGACTTGGAGATAAAGAAAAGGTAAATACAATTCACCAACAAAAACAAAACCTCATGGACAAACAGAATAGTACAGTTACCATTTGGTGAATCTAGTAAAGTAAGAGGCAAGAAACAGATTAAGCATTCTTCCCACAAAGGCAGGTCATACACCATAATCACCCAATTTGAGAATAAATATAAACACACAGTTATCACCACCACTAATATCACATTCTTGCTTTAACCAACTATATAGTAGTTGTCCCCAGGGTTCACATTCAAGAACCCCTTTATGAGCCTATTGAGACAACCTTTTCATCTTGAGAATGGTGCTCGATGAGATTGACACCAATGACTTGTAGCAGATTAGAACGCATCACAAGGCCTTACTCCTAATAATTGTGTTATGTGTCATCATAATAGAGAATCTCTACGTCAATCTCTGTCTGCATTCCCCTTCATCATAATACATGCAGCAAAGCATTCCCCTTCAGCTTAATGTAAGCAACGAAGATTGTTCGCATTTGAGTGTTGGGCAATTCTGAGGATGGTGGAACAAGTGTTGCTGATTTTTTTTGTGGGTCTTGGGTGGGAGAAAGATTGTAAGAACTGTAGAGATATGTTTTCTAGTGCAGTTTTTTGGTGCATTTGGAAGGAGGGCTAGGCAGAATTATCAATCAACACTTCACATCGTGAAAGTTAAAGTTGGATTGGACACTCTTCCTGGCTTCTTTGTGGTACATAGCAAGTGCTTTTAGGGAAATTTCCTGAACTGATATTCAGGGGGATTGGATACTCTTCCCTCTTACTAAATAGAACTTCCACATTTTATCAAAAAAAACAGAGAATTATGGTAGAGGAATGTCAGAAAATACAGTAATACAGGTATGCAACACACATATATTGATTCATACAAGTACACAATGTAAGTTTTGAAGATCAACCATATTTCTGAAATAAAGGAAATCAAAATACACTGTGCTTGAACTAAAAATCAGTGTATGTGAGCAGTCATGAGGTGCATGGCCAGTGAAGAAAATCAAGAATAACATTCATCATATAACAAATAGCATCCGAGAGCAGCAAGTCAGAAAAATATGGTATACAAGCACCTTGAAGATCATGTTCAATTACCTGAGGAAGCATGGACCCCATCAACGTTGAGCAGAGAGCCATAACTGCCCCAGCAGTTATCAAGTAACTGAACACACAAGAGCACAAGGACTTATAAATCAAGAAGGTTCAATTACTTCCATATAATTTTGGAGAAAAAATTGATGTGCCATGAATTTGACCAAAACAACAAACTTACGCTGCCCATTGCATCCCATGAGCAGCAAAGGCTGATGAGATTGGGGTATCGGGATCCATTGCATAATAAGGTACCAGGCCAACAATGACGACAGAGACCAGCATGTACAAAGAACAACAAATGGACAGCGCAAGCCCAATGCCTAGAGGTAAATCTCGTTGTGGATTTTTCACCTGTCAGGAAAAGTGAAACACGAAATTAGACTCCACAAGTCACCATGTACGGAAAAGTGAAACACGAAATTAGACTCCACAAGTCACCATGTACGGAAAAGTGAAACACGAAATTAGACTCCACAAGTTACCATGTACCTATGAACATGACTGTAAACATGAAATAACTACAGTAGAAGAGAAACAGGAAGGAATAACAAAAACACTGGGAAGGTGCATACCTCCTCAGCAGTGCTGGCAACTGAATCAAAACCGATGTACGCAAAAAATACAGTTGCAGACCCTGCAAGCATCCCATCCACCCCAAAGGGAAAGTACCTGTGTGTTCAGAAATATCATATTAGTTATAAAACTTCAGCAAAAAATGTTTCATAAATGAATTTACAACATGGGATGCCTATTACCCAGTAGGAAGTTCATATCCAGCCCATCCAGTCTTGAAGCCGAGATAGCTACCAACTATTATGATGAAAAGCATGACACATACATTTATGGATGTTACTACAGCTTGTGCCACAGTACTCTGCACAATGATGTCACTCAAGGAGATTAATATAATAGCAAGGAAAGAACCTCAGAATAATTGCTAGTCAAAAGGGGGGAAATGAACATGATAAAGAATTATGGTATGTACCTCCTTTATTCCCACGCACAACAGCCCAGTGACAACCAATACCAGAACAGCAGCACATGGGTCAACCACAACATCAAGCCCAGGTATATGGTGACGAGCTAGAAAAACAGGTAGATTGTCCTGACCTCCAAAGAACAATGCCTACAAGCATAAAACAAGATAAGTACGAAATATAAATAACTCAAAAATAGACAGAAAGGGAAGCATATAGACTATCACCACTTGGAGAGCATACAATGCCTAGATAGATAAGAGGGGGAAAATAAAATAAGACTTTCATCGAGGAAAAAAAGCAAGTACTGACCAACAACTTGCTTGTCAACTAATCACAATAGAGTATCAGCAACTCCTTTTCTATTATTTCTATATATTTTTCGTTGAAATCAAGGATCTACCCTAAAGAACACCATGTAGGCTGGTAAGTAGGGGCATCCTAGAAATTTATTTTGTAGTGGTGAAAATGGAAGATCACTAATATGTTAGAACTTCCTGCAAAGGAAACAAGGACGTCCTAAATGACTCTTCATGTCTTAATGTAAATGGAAACTATCAAAGAGCTCAAGCATTAAATTGAAGCTAGACTCCGAAGAAGGTATTGTCAATATAGCTTGACCATCCGAGAAGAATTACTTGCATGCTCATTCATAAAATTCCATTTTCACCGCTAAAAGATAAATGGCAACTATCATAAAAGAAATGAAAGAATTGACAAGTTACTAAATTTCTGTTCTTCCAATATTCCAATTCAACAGCAAGATGCAATTAGCCACTAGGCAACAAGATAGTAATGCTTGAAAATAGGAAAATGTGTAACACTCTCATCTATAAAGAGAGCAAAGTAAAATAATTATACTCAAAACAATAAGATTGAAATAATTAAACCCAACGAATTAGAAGTTCCAAATCAAAGTAAATTCAAGCTTGGGTAAAAGAAAGTCACTGAACTAGATTTGGAGATATGCCACGAGCAACTGCTGAACCACCGATTGTATATTCCAATATTAGAGCCCAGCCAATCAACCAAGCAACACTGCAAATTAAAAATGAAAGAATCAATAAGCAAGGGGCATTGCAGGTTCTGTCAAAAACCATATTCAGTCCAAAAATGGAACCCAAATACAAACAAAGAACTATCCAAACACAACGTCTGAGGTATGCTATTATATAAATCAATAATCATATCAAAAACAGCAAGAAATGTGCCAACAGTAGATTGCATCACGGAACCAAATTATGACCAACCAAATCCCCCAAACAACATGTTGCAAGATAAATGAAACCATCAACTGATTTATCCCCTTTGAATAAAGAGATAGCAGGATGTAAACCATGAACCAAATAGAAGAGAGTCTGCCACAGAAGTAAATATGTTTTCAAACAAGAAACAACAAATACTTACCCTTCTCCAACACATATATAGGAATAATGATAAGCACTTCCGGCAGATGGACAACGACTTGCAAGTTCTGCATAGCAAAAGGCTGAAAGAGCAGCAGCAATTCCAGCAACCAAAAAGGACATAAATAGAGCTGGCCCAGAATGCTCTCTAGCAACTGTTCCAACAAGAATATAAACTCCAGCTCCAATAGTTGAGCCAACGCCTGATCAGAGTTCAACAGTCAGCAATTCATAGATAGAAGGCAAGCTATAGCACAAGAACTAACATTCAAAAATTAGAAAACTCACACGAAAAACTGAAAGTTACAAAAAAGGATAAAAACATAAATAATTTTAGTTTTTCACGTTAGCATTAAGACGGTGCTTAGCAGGATCAAGTTTTGGCTCATGTTTTAATAAAACTTAATTTCAATAAAAATAAAATAACAGAAAGAAAGTCAAAAAAAGGAAATATTATCTGGATAAGACAACAAGGAAATGATACGTCCAAAGAAAACCAGAAACCAATTAACACAAATCATCCATCCGGTAAAGTAGCAAACAAAAAAGAACGAAGAAGCACAGGAAAATCAAAACCAGAACAAAACCCAGAAAAAATTATTTGGTCAAAGCGAAGAATTAAGAAAAAAGAACATACCAATAGCAATAAGGTGAAGAACAGACAACTCCTTGGCCAACTGATGATGACCACGTGCTTTAGAATGAACAGAATCAACCTGCTTTCTCCTTATCAAACTCCTAAAACAACCACCACCCCCTACTCCACAACCACCCTTTTGAGAATCAACAAGAAAACCCATTAAATTTCTCAAGTTTTTTTTTATTCCCTTGCAAAGAAAACAACTTTCACTGTCCTCCTACTCCTATCAATAAGCAATTTACCAGCTGCAGCTGGGTATGTTCCTTACTTACAAATGAAAAAAAGATCCACAGAGTTTAATTCTATCATGTACAAAAGCTAAAACCTACAATACAAGCCCTGCCCGCATTCCCTCCGTATAATATAATCAAGTTTTATGGATGGAATCTGGTCTGGGAAGCGATCTGCTCTGAAGATGGGAGGCGGGCAGAACCCAAAGTGTTTTGTGCTTTGGAGTTTGGACAAGGAAATGAGAGAAGCCTTCTTTCTAATGTGTTTCTGTCCTTTAATAATGAATTATTAAAGGCTGTTAAAAATAATTACTCCGTTGGCTGAGAAAGGTTCTTTTATTGACAAATATATGCAACGTAATATTTAATATAAATGAAATTCAAAAACTTTATTTTAATTTAATTAAAGAAAGATTAACTATTACTTTTGGAGTTTTTTGGAAGTATATTAGATATTATTTATTTTGGATGATTTTAATATATTAATGTTAAATATATTATTTATTTTGGATGATTTTAATTGTCTACTTCTATCTTGTTTGACACTGTATTTCAAAAACTTTCACACAACATTTCAAAATTATTTTAAAAAATATTTTTTTTATTTTTTTTAAAAAAAATTTCTTTAGATCTTTTTTATGTATTGATGTCAAGATCATTTTAAAAAATACAAAATATCATTTTGATTCATTTCTAAACAAAAATCACTTTAAAAAACGACATCAATCATACTCTCAAACAGGAGGTTGACCAAGGCTCTTACAAGGGGTACACGTCCTAACTCGAACTCGAGACATGTTATGCAGATCGCAAATCCTCTGTCATTATGTCACGCTCCTTGGAAACATCATCATTGATATGCATTACACTAATTAGGTAATCCAATAATTTGGATTGCACAAAACCCATTCCTAGTGATGTTGATGAAGTTGATAAGTTGTATATAGCAGGCTTGTCAATTACGTTCCGTTAAAAAAACTGAGACGAAACGGTGTCGTTTTTGTCTCAGTTTTAATTCCGGTCCGTTCCGGAAATTCTGGCCGGAACGTCTCGGTACCATTCCGACCTTAAAATCCTCTTTATTTTGATTAACTTATGGGTTTTTTTTTCTAATTTTGAGATTATATTTGTTTGACTTTGTTTTTATATTGTATAATTTAAAGTTAATTTATTGAATTTTAATTACGCTTGTTAAATTAATATTGTAATTTTTATATATATAATTAATTATATATAAACAGTACAACCCCGAAACGGCACGCCGAAACCGAAACTTTCGGTTCCAATAGAAATACCAGAATGACGACTGGAACAGTATTGACAACTTAATTATGAACTTATTTGAAATTAAATTACAATTTCTATTATTTGTATTGAGTTTGTTGAAATTTTTTTTTTGTATAAATATAAAATGCTAAAAATATTGCAATATTAAAGTTGCTCATGTACACATTACTAACCATATTTAAAAAAAAAAAAGTTTTTTTGGTCAATATTCTATTTAGAAAAATAATTTTTTTCTTTCTTTCTCGAAACTTTATTTTATGACGCTGGAATCCTAATGTGAATGCCCTATCTACGAGTAGACAGCTTGCAGTCATGGGTTAACCAATCCGAGAAAGAACCATAGAACAGGGATGACGTCATGGTCGGCAGACAGTGGTGACCTGGCAGATCGCACCTTGATTCGCTGTCCACTGATTTCAAGGGCCCCACCCCACTGCCGTTTTGCAAAAGTCTTGGATCTTGTTGCAGAAAAATAATGATGATTTATTGTTTTTATTATTATTATTATTCTGTTTTGGTCCACCTAAATAATTGTGCGATTTTCTTTTTTGTTTTTAATGGAAGCGCTGATGATTTTCGGTTTGATTTTTATTTATAAAAATAATTAAATTAAAATTATATAAAAAAAAACAGAAATTGAATTAAACGGACCGATTTTAATTTATTTTTTATGTAAAAAACTAAAAAATAATTTATTTATTTATTCCTACTTTAACCAAGTCTTCTCTTGTTCCATTTCATCAAAATAGAATCAAATTAAAAACTTTGAGCTGAACTTTAAAAATAGTAAGTTTTTTATAGTATATTGTTTTTAATTTAAACCGGTTCGAATTTGGTTTACTGATTTAGCCTTAAAAAAAACAAATCAAATCAGAAATTTTTAAAAATACTGTAATCAGTTTAATTAAAAAAATTAATAATTTAATTTTTCTCGATTTATTTATTTTATTTTTATTTTTTTTGCTTACCTTAATAGAAAGGCCAGTCCAATGCTTGGAGGGCGATATATTGAAATTATAAACAGCCATATTTGACCCATTTTATCACGTACCTTTGACTCTCTCGACAACTTCTCGTCAAATAATTTCATAGGGAGGTTTGCCAGCGTATAACATTTGACCCTGCCTTAAAAACGAGGTTCGCTTTTGAATTTTCTAAATTGATTCCTCAATTAATTTTATTGACTACTAGCATATGGTTATTTGGGATTAAAAACGATTTGATATTGAATCCTGTTGCCAGGTGGTTGACATGTTAAACAAGATAAACATGTGCTTGTTTATTTTTTATTTAATTTATAAAAAAAATCTATAAATATTTTTTTTATTTTTAAAAAATGTTGCATGAACAAGACAAAGAAAAATCAATATTGACGCTTGAGATCTCAATTTTTATAGGCAATTAAACCAAATTTCTTCGTGAAAAGTCAAGTATGGGATTTTTTTGACACCAAACAATTCCATACGAAATAAATTCAAACAAGTTATTAAGTTTTTTCTTATTTTTAATTTTTAATTCATGAAGCGTGATTGAAGTTGTTTTTTAAAATATTTTTAATTTAAAAATTTATTTTTATTTATTAAAAAAATTATTTTTGACATCAATAATCAAAATGGACTAAAAACACCAAAAAAATTTAATTTATTTTTTTAAAAAATAAAGCTCTTTCAAAACACAGTGTCAAACAGGACCAGAATCCTAGTGTCAATTGGTTGACATGTTAAACTAGATAAACATAAGTTGTTTATTTTAAAACTTTTTTTAAAAATTTCTATAAGTGTGGCATGAGCAATTCAAAGAAAAAAAAATCCTACTTCTTTTCGTTGTCAATATTAACTCTTGAAATCTCAATTTTTATAGGCAATTAAACCAAATTTCTTCATGCAAAGTCAAGTATGGGATTTTTTTTTACACCAAACAATTCTATACGAAATAAATTCAAACAAGTTATCAAGTTTTTCTTCATTTTATTTTCAAATATTGAGTTTTGTATTAAGTTTTTTTTATTATTATTATTATTGTTTTTGCTTAAAGCAAAGCAACCACGTGGAATATATGATCGAGGCGATGTCATAAGTCGATCTAATAGGTTGCTATCTGAATATTAAAAAAATAATATGATCTTAATCTTTTTAAAGCAATCCATGTTTTGGACATGATGTTCAACTTGTTTTTGGACATATTAATTTGATTGTATCGTGTTATAGTAATTTTTCATACAATTTAATTTTAAACACGAGCCAAATAAGTAATCCATGTAAAATTTTCTAAATTGACCCGCTACATCACAATAAATCTCGATATAAAAACATTATGGTAAATATACTTCTAGAATCTAGTCTCCATGGTAGAAACAAGAGACCAATTCAACCAGTAGATTAACCTCACATAAATAATTTATTGTATACTTTGGCCAACTATATAATAACAATAATATATATAACTGATAGGCACAAATTGACCACCCAAAATATTAAAAAAATGGTATAAATTAAAGACATCACATGATGGCCACACATCACTATTATTATTATTATTAGAATGGAGAATGGATAATGCGTGCAAGAATTGAAGTGAAGAAAAGTATACAGCAACGTGTGGAATGAAGAAAGATTTTGATTTAATCATTTAGTAGGTAATATTGATACAAACTTGAGAATGAGGATATTTTTTTTTGTAGTTTCAGATTTAATTTTTGCGATTGTTAATATTATAACTACTAGAGATTTATATAGTTATTAACTTCAGTGTTCATAGAATTAGTTTAGATCTATTCAAACCAGTATTGTATGTTTCGTTCTATTTTGACCGAAACGTTTCGTACCGGTTAAAAAAACGAGACAAAACGATGTTATTTTTATCTCGGTTTAAATTCCATCATATTCTAGATTTTTGGACCAAATACCGCCCAAAACGTTCCGGTTTCGTTTCGCATGTTTCGTTTCGTCCAAATGGTGTTTTCTTTTAAATAATAAATAATTTACAATATCAATCATATCTCTTAATTCAATAGTTAGATCAAAATGAGATTTTACGAGGAGTCTCTTGACATATTTTATATATATTATGTTAAAATTTTAGTGCAATTATAGAATATAATGACCTTGCGAGATTGATAATTATATTCTTTTAATATTATACATGTTCATATTTTTATTCAGAAAAAAAAATCATTTTATTGTGTCTTTTTTTAGATTAAATTACACAATTCTAAATAATTTTATTTTTGAATTTGAACTATTTTTATTAATTAATATATTTAATTATATATATATATACACACACATAAACAGTATAATCCCAAAATGACACGCCGAAATATTCTAAAATCAAAATATTTCATTCCAATTAAAAAAAAGAGTACTAACTAAAATGATATTAACAATATTATTCAAACTGATCTGAGTATCCATGTTAATAATAATAATTAAAAAAAAAAAAGATTTTGATTTTATTGGATGAAAGTATGCATAATTATTTCATGTAGCGATGATGACTCTAAGAAACACAATCATTGTCTTTTTCCTCTTTCATGTTGATAGAGCACGGAAGAGCCTTGCCATTAATGAACCTCAAGACAGCTAAGCTTAGACTTTGAATTACAAACTAGCCACGTCATAGATACTGATGACGTGGTGATTTTGGCTCAAAAAGAATCTCACCATAAATTATTGGTACAAGTTGTTATTTTTAAAATAATTTTTTATTTATAAATATATTAAAATAATATATACTTTTTTAAAATATAATTTTTTAAAACAATAAAGATAATTTAAAATTTTAAAAAACAGGTTATATCGCATTTTAAATTTACTAAATCAATTCATTTATTTATCTATCTATCTATATATAATTGAGAGGGCCTTTTAAATTTGTATGTACATAAAATAAATAACTTCCATGATGCATTCATTAATTTAGTTTATTTTTTAGTTGTTAAAAAACTTTAAATACTTCAATTACAACCATATAAAGAATTATCCAAGACCACGTATAACTTAACAAAACCAAATAACTACTCTTTTTCAAATTTGAAACTAGGAGTATTTTTTTTTATAAAAAAGGATTAAATTAATTTATTTTTTTATATTTTAAGATTATTTTGATGTGCTGATATTAAAAATTAAAACAAATATTTTTTTTTATAAAAAACAATTTACATCTCAATACCAAACACACATTAAATCTATCAATCAGTAGTGTTACAGGATGTTTGACACTTCGTTTTAAAATATATTTTTGAAAAAAAAATTGAAAATATTTTATTTTTATTTCTTACATTAAATTAAATATTTTTTGATATTTTTAAATTATTTTCATGTGATAATATCAAAAAATAATTCAAATCTTTTACCGATTAATAGTATAATTAATTTCTTTTTTTCCCATATGTCTGCAATGAGCACGAAAGCCAACAGAGGTTATGTTTGAATTGTCTCCCCATTACAGGCATCTTGTCCAAGTCCAATTCTGCAACTCTACGTTTCCGACTGCGTGTGTGAAAGAAAAAGAAAGAGTTTTTTTTACAAAATTTTAAAAGTATTTTTGATTTTTTTTTATTTTAAATTAAATATTTTTATATTATTTTCATGTACTGATCATAAAAATAAATTTTAAAAATTAAAAAAATATTATTTTGATATGTTTTTAAACAAAAAAAACACTTTTAAAATCAATTTAATTACATTTTCAAACATGGCAAAAAAAAACTAATAATAATTTAGTTATTATTTATTTCTCTATTCTATTCAAATATATTAAAATAAAATATATTTTTTAAAATTAATTTTGATATTATTGTACAAAAACAATTTTAAGATATAATTTTTATTTTCATTTTATTTGAAAACAATATTTGGAACACCTTACCACACAGCTGTTATTAACGAGGAGGAGTGGTATAGGCTAGGGTGCAGATTCAATTACGGTGACATCATCTATATTATTATTTATTATTTTATTATTATCATAACTTTACTGGGATCATGGGCATGACATGACATGACATGCCTAGCATCATTGCAAACGTTTTTTATTTATTTCTCCACCTCAATTATACAACACAACGTCATGTCAAGAAGAAGTGCGAAGGCATGTCATAGCTTTTGGTATGAATGGACCAAAAGTATATTTAAATTTATTATTATTATTATTAGTTCAAATTTTTTTTCATGGTCTAACAAAAGTATATTTAAATTTATTTTGTATCCTGAAATTTGCCCGAGTGGATCCACCAAGATGCTCCAATCAAGGATGTCCTGGCCAGACTTTTAAAAATAAATAAATTTTAAATAAATAAATAATTGATGTTTGGAACAGTTTAATATTTCGACTAATTTCCCGAGCTCTTGTTCCAGTATTCAAAAAAATATTATACATAAAAATATGTTGGATTTTTTTATTTGATATGAATAAACTCATTCCTAGAAAAATGCACTCATAACTGTTTGTCCCAGATTTTTACAAGAAATACACGTCATGACTCGAATTTCAATACTCTATTGTGCAGATCGTAAGTTCTTTCCCATCACACTACGCTCTTGGAGACTAATATGTTAATTTACTAATTTTTAAAATTTAATATATCTTTTAAACTCAAATTTTTTATCACAAGGCTAAGCATTAGAGGATAAAGGCTAGATCATTATATATATATATATATATATATATATATAAAACACGTCCCTGATTTTATTGTGGATTCAAAGCAGTTAACTTACTATTTTACTACTAGAATCGAAAATTTCTTAACCCCCTAGAATTAGAAACATTTTTGAATTTTCGAGGAAACATGGATGATATTTTCAAATTCTCTACACGGTAAAATAACAAAACTAGTAAGAACTAAATTATGTGAAAACAATGTTTGCTTATAAAAACTGTGCTGCTGCAATATCATCACAACAATCTCCTCAAGATCATCACAAAACAAAGCTCCATAACCCTCTGAGGTAGTTGTTTCCATTGTCCCTGTCATGGCTAGTGGCATGAAGTTGGCAATATGGGCAAGCATCTTGCTTCAGCCACTAGGTTTCTCAAAAGACATGTGTGCCCTTTTATCCAAACTCATGCCATGCATGTCAAAAAATTAACAAAAGATGGGGGTTATCTCTTGCTTCCATATACAATTACTCAAAATCAATCTTGTTGATCCTGTTTTGTTTTGGGTCGAAACGACTCATACTAGTTAAGAAAACAAGATAAAACAATATGATTTTTACCTCAAAATTTCAGCCTGTTCAGCAAATTTCCTCCAAATTTTAGTCGAAATGTTCTGGTTTCATTCTGTCCGTTTCGTTTTGGTCAAATAATGTTTTTTTAAATAATGAATAATTTTACAATATCAATCATATTTCTTAATCTGACCACTAGATTGAGATGAAAATTTTACAAGCTTATTATGTTAAAATTTCAAAGCAATCAGAAATGTAATAAACTTGCGAGATTAATGATAACATTCTTGTAATATTATATATGTTCATAATTTTGTTCAAAAAATCATTTTATTATATCTTTTCTTAGAATAAATTGCACAATTCTAAATAATTTTATTTTTAGGATTTGAACTAATTTTTTGTTGAATTAATATATTTAATTACATACACACACACACACACATAAACAATACAACCCCAAAACAGAGCGCCAAAAACACTTCGAAACCAAAACATTCCGTTCCAATTGAAAAAACAAAGCACCAACTGAAATAAAATCGACAACCTTGCTCAAAACTGAATGAAAATCATCTCATGGATTACTCTCTATATTACCAACTCCATATTAACCACCTTCACTGTCACATGAGTGGCATTGCAAGAGAAACTGCTAAAAGAAATGTCACAGGTATCACAGCAAAGATTGAGAGTAAACAATGTTTTTCCCCATTCAAACACTCGTACCACATATTTGTAAGCTATTTACATGTTTCCACAAGAATTTGAGAAGATACCAACTAATTAAGCAATACAACTATACAACAGAAGATTGATTTCAATTCTATCAGCCAGAATCACGCACCTTGCCGATCAACAGCAGCAGAAATGCATCCAAGAATGTTTCAGATAGAGGAGAGATGGATGTGTTTATGGTGCATGCATTGCCGTGATCTATAGAAGATCTGAAGAATTGCGGTAGATCTCATCAGCACAGGCAGTAGGGACATAAACGGCATTTTTCAATGAGCTGTGGGTCCGACCATAAAATAAATAAACCAGTGCCCCTATTAGCAGCCATATGGAAACACGGAACCATGTGCCAGCCCTGCACATAGACGCAAAAGATCAACACGAAGATGGAAAGCTTGGTGAGATTGAGCTCGAATGAATGAATAAATAAATAAATAAATAACTTTGTTTGAGAGTTAGAGGCAAAGTTAAATGGTGGATACTCACCCCAAATTAACTAACAAATATGTGTTGACGAGGATGCACGCAACTGGCAAGAATGGAACAAAAGGACAAACAAAACCTGGAAAAGGGCAAAAAAATAAGTTTTGTAAATGATTATTGCATGCATATGGAGCACCATTTTTAAATTGGAGGTAACAGTACCATACAGAATATATGTGTAAGACAATAAGCACAGGTTTTCCAAAGTGCTACGGTAGTATGGTTTAGCAATGATTACTCACGTGATATTGTTAAGGAATCATCTCATCTAAAAGCTCAAGTTGTTTGGTGAGGTCCCAGAATATAATTTATATTATTCTCTAACACCCTCCCTCAAGTGAAAGCCTTTTGGACTTAAAACTTGCACAGACCCACATTACCTTGTGCTTGATTTTTTATCAAATAAAATAGAGGTGGTGAGATTCGATTTCATGACCGTTAGGTCAATAATGCTCTGATACCATGTTAAGGAACCATCTCACCTAAAAGCTCAAGCTGTTAGGTAAGGTCCTAAAATATAATTTATATTATTCTCTAACAGATATGACCAAACAATTCCTATACTACACACCCCCAACTTATCTTTTTCTTCCCCTCAGCTACTGCTCGTGATTTTGAACTATCATGAAATTCTATCAAGTGAGATATCCACCAATTTCATGTAATTTAGAGGGTTTCTTGAATTGAAGCAATGTTTTCTTCGTAACTTCAATCTGCACCAGCCATTTTAAGATTATATACATATTAATCTGACAACTTTTTAACAAGTAGCCAAAAGCCAGCAGAGCTTTGCAGTGGTAACAAGGTTTATAAAATTCTTCACCAAAACACACGATACCCAGCCTCAACCAATATCCTTTAACATTGTTTTAAATAAGCTTCAACGTACCTCCCGAGTGCCCAAAGCTATGCCTCGCATTATCTTGTGCTAAGCAAGCCAGAACAATCAAAGCTGCACAAAAGAATAGCTCCACCCACTGTACACAATGTGAAGCGAAGAATGCTGGTAGAATAAAGAAGATCAAGTTACAAACCAGAAGAACCATATCAGTCACATATCAAGGTAAAACATGTCTTGGACTAATCCTATACTGCAGAAGATGAGTTACTCTTTTTTTTCAAGAATTGATGTGCTGTATCTTCAGAGAAAAAAAAACTTCCATTTATTGTTTTAATAGGTTGAGAACTCACATGCCAAAGGTTAAGAACAATTCTAGTTGATCTAAGGGGACTCATCTTAGAAGGGTGAAATCAGATGAAAGCGAAGAAGGTTATGGGCCCTTTAGCTGGAAGATGGAACACCTTATAACCTAAAACACTTGAGAATGAACAAAGAAAGCTTGCACCACTAAGTTGGAAAGTGAATGGATAAGCATGCCATCCTACAAAAAACTCAACGCTAGGGCCACAGCCCATGTTCTAAGTGACCTAAATTATATTTTCTCTACCTATTCTGTGTCCTTGTTTTTTGTATCAAAATTCAGTTTTTCCCCATTAAACCATAACGCACATGCCATTTCCAAGCATGTATTGTACTGGGACTCTGGGAGAATAGTTTCACCTCACTTGAATCATCATGAGCAATATAGCCTAAGCTATGAATGGAAAGTTATAGAGCTGCAGATTTTAGAGCAGATGACAAACCCGGGAATATTTTCAACAGAAGCTGCAGATGCAAGGACAAGAACACCTATGCATACAAGAGCTATATTCCAAGCAGCAATTTTTCGCCTTTTTTGTTGATTCTGTCCATCTGTTTAATTGGCACGAAACAAGAAAACTAATATCAATGTACATATCATATGGAATTTGTCAAGAGAATTCCAGTGAATATGTTAATGCAGAAGTGTTTCCTTAAGTATTGTTTATTTAACTATGAATGGTAGAATATATTATAACAATTAACAATAGGCTTCATGATGCCAATGAAATTCAACAAAGAAATAAAACAAACACATGGGCTATACAAATGCATCCACATGTACAGCCAACAAAAGAGGGGTCACTGTTAAAGAAAATGGTCAAGGCAACTCCGTATCACAGACTTGGTAGATAGACAATTTACCTGATTTACCAAAACATAGAAAATTAGGATACCTGGACGAACCAAAAACTCAGGTTTAGAGTGGATTTGTGCCAATTATCAACAAGAATAATATTAGTCTTCCCCTAAAAAAAAGGTCCCTTCAGATGGGCTTATACATGTCTAGCAATGAAAAACAAAGGGATGACAATCATTGTGCTTTTCCAACTGGTTTCCAGTCACGGGTTCAGTTGGATTAATGTACACAACAACTTAATGAAAGAACCCATATGACCCATCCAGAAAAAGAGGATTTAAAGATTCAAAGCTTTCTTCTTCCTCTTTCTTTCTTCTCTCTTTCCCATAAGCCAGTACCTCACTCTTTCATATACAAAAAATGTTGGAAATTTATTTAAATTAACATGATTTAAACAAATTATGGGTGAATAAGAAATTAATCTAAAAAATCTTTAGTTTTTCTTACTCAAAAAACCCCTTGGTTTTCTAGATTTAAATTCTTGATTTATGGTGGCTAATCAAAGGTTGATAACGGTGAGAAATTAATTCTTTGAACTTTTTAACTTCTAAAATTCACTATACAAAAAGGGATGAAGAGAGAGTTTTTGAACCTGAATTTTTCAGATTTTTTTCTGTTCTTCTATCACATTATTTTTAGATTTTTCATTCTCTTTTATGCTTTGGTTTTTTCTCTCAAATCTAGAATTTAGGTTCATACTTTGTTGAGAGATATTTGAATTATTTTATTTTGGTTCAAAAACCTTGTTTAGAAGTATATCTAAACTAAGGTGGTAGCGTTAGAATTTTGACTTATTGCAAACATCCTAATTGCACAAGTGAGGAGCCATAAAGTCTTAAGGACAAATAGATTCATTCTTGACAATAAACAAAAGTTCCATTCCTTTAAAGTATTTCAACAAGCATCATTCTTTGTTTTAATTTTAGGCATTGTTATTTTTATTATTAGTTTGCATGCTAGGCTTTGATCTTATATATATTGCATGTTTGAATAGATACTTAGTTTGCATGCTGATATTCTTTTTATTATATTTATGCTGAAAGTATATTTGTCTTGAATTTTATTTTGCAAGCACTCTAGGCTTATCTTAAATGTCCTTTTATATATTTGTATGCTCTTGTTATGATAAACTAAACATCTTTTGCTCACTAGTCTAATATATAATACAGCATATTTTGACAACAAAAATAAACAAAGAAATAAATAAATTCTACAAAATGGTGATGTTTCAAATTCTTTGGCCATGTCCAGCCTGGATTTTCGCCTCCTACCAGTTTAATGTTATCTTGCCAAGGCTTATAAAAAAATCATTGTGTCAGCACAGATGCTTACTTTGTGAGATTACTCAGCTGTTTTGCTGTGTCTATAGCACTTTCTGCATATTTTCTGTTGTGCAATTTTGTAAACAACTTACATTAAAATATCAACATTTATGCTTTGATAGCAGTTACTCTACTTGTTATGTTATGTAAATGCATTTCAATGTCAAGCTAAAACACAATGACAAAAAAGTATGGGAATAATAGAATGGAAAAAGAAGTCATGTTTCAAATACCAAAGAATGCATTGGGTAGTACCTTCAGCCATGTGTTTCTGAAGAAGATTGTATTCAATTGAAGTCCTTATATTGTCAAGTAAATGTTGACTAAGATCATAGTTGCTGCAAGAACCCTTAGGGTTTTGATATGCAACCTCCGGAGAACCACTACTGAACTGCAGTGATGGTGAATCAATCAGCTGCTGAAAGTGATGGCTGAAGAGGCACCTCATTTGGTGGAACATATCTGACTATTAGCACTGACACTGCAACAGAAGTGAAAGCAAGAAGTGTACCCACGCTAACCTGTACCCAGGAAAGGAATTAGGAAGCCTTGCCTCCCTATATTTTTATAGCAGAAGGATCATGTACATAATAAATAAATAAAATAAACAGCAATGCATTATTCCTCATAAACATCTTTAATTCAAATGCATAACATACCATTCCTGCCAACTGTGAAACGTCCATAAAAAAAGACAGGGCTGCAGCTAGAATACCAATTATTACTGTGCTCTTCACTGGAACTTGTGTGCGTGCATTAATGTCTGAAAAAAAAGATGGCAACAATCCCATCTCTAGCCATTGCCATGAACATTCGGGGCTGGAAAGAATTCATGGAAACAATCACTGAAAACAGATTTATACCATTTCATATTTACACAAACTACATGGAATCCTGCAACATGGCCTTATCAAGCAGCAAAATAACATGCATCTGTAGCTTAAAGTTAACAAGTCTCATGCAAAAAAAAAGAAGGCAATGATGCAACTTTTGAGCACTTACTGGAGCTCAAAGAAATTTGAGAGCTGAATGTATATCCCATGCTACCACATTAATATGTTATAAAGGACTAAGAGTTATTCTAAATCACTGGAGAAACATGGATTACACACCTGAGGAAGAAGTGAACCCATTAAACTAGCACAAAGAGCAGTAACTGCCCCAGTTGTTATTACATACCTGCAATTATAAAGTTACAAATCAGATTACAACTGACTTCGAGGGAAAACCCTCAAAGTTAAATAACCAAGCAAATTGACAAACCGGGAGGAAAAGCTTACACTGCCCATTGCATCCCATGAGAAGCAAATGCTGAAGAGATCGGGGTGTCTGGATCCAGTGCGTAGTATGGCACTAAGCCAACAATAACAACAGAGACAAGCATGTATAAAATGCAACATATAGACAAAGCAATGCCTATACCTAAGGGCAGATCTCGTTGAGGATTTTTCACCTGACATGATAAGAAATTGAGATCATAATGTAGTTAAAAAGCTTCAAATGAGGCCCAAAGTTTCACTCACTAAGGCTAACATGGTATGTAAAGATATGATTAAACTACTAAATAATAACTCAAGCAGAAATGACACAAATATAGAGACAGAATCAAATTAAGAGTGATACAGAATTTTATCAAATTACATCTAATAAAACAATATATACATGATTGCCATCCTAGTTATGTATCAAGCATGGTCTCCCATAATTATACTCCCTTTGTCCCAGAAAAGCATCCTCCTATCCTTTATAATGTCAAATTATAACACAAGTTTTTTCTTCATAGAATACAACAAGTCATAAGTCAACAATCATTCAGAAGAAATGGGACCTTAAGATGCATAGCTACCACTACGGCATAGATGATGATAAAGAAAAACAAGATTTTACATTCTTGCTTTAATAACTTCCAGAATGGTTGATGAATTTGTAACTTTATTATATCAAATTTTGAACCAGGTAACTTCCATTGACCTGCCAAATTACAGACAATTCAACTTGTACAAGGACATGAAAAATAGTAAATGATTTTTAAAATTTAGTCATGTTCATGTATCCTAGGGGTTCATCATTGATGCAAATGTAAAACAGTTGAACTCATTCATAAAGCCGTAGATTTGAATATTAGAGTAGTTATGTAATGTTTTTCCTCCCAGGATCCCACCTTGCCAAGACCACAATTAAATAATAGGCTTTAATAATGCCTTTTGCATCTTAGGTTAAAGAGTGTAGAATAATAAGCTAGGTCTGCCCGCACAGGAAAACATATCAGAATGTACACATTATGGTGGTATTAATTACAATAATAAGCTAAGCAAACCACATCTTCACATAGGACAGAGGTAAGATCAGGAACACAAGTTAAGAGATCATAGACCAGATTTCTGAGTAGATTAGGAACTAATGCACAATGTGGGAAATTGATGAATATCTGTTCAGTTTGCATCATAGGATTTCCATAAAGTTGGATTTTTAGTTTAGCGAGGAAGTAAAATGAAGAGGATGAACTGTGAATTCAATCTTCCTTTCTCATTTCATCTCTTGATTCTTTATTCACACACAGCACCAGTCATCGGTCATTCCACATTAAAAATTACCTCCTCAGCAGTGCTAGCAACAACATCAAAACCAATGAATGAAAAGAACACCACGGCGGATCCTGCAAGCATCCCATTTACTCCAAATGGAAAATACCTATCAAACCAGAGGAAAAACAAAAGAAGATGAACTAGACCACTGGAGTAGATATAATGAGCCTAAGTATACAAAATATACACTACTCACCCACTAGGAAGGTCATATCCAATCCATTCAGTCTTGAATGCTAAATATCCACCAGCTATTATGATGAAAAGCATCCCAAAAACATTCACTGTTGTAACAACAGTCTGTGCAAATGAACTCTGCAAGATGTAGTATTTACTATAACAGATTAAAAAACAGATGCATGCCAACACAAAAAAACATAAACTTGCTGGTATTTGAAAAGAAACAAAACTTACCTCCTTGATTCCAATGCACAAGAGCAAAGTGACAACAAGAATCAAAACTGCCGCACATGGGTCTACCACAATGCCAAGCCCTTGGGATGGAGTGGCGGGCTAAGTAAGAAGGCAGGTTTATCCTGGCCTCCAAAAAATAAGGCCTGAAAAAACAAAGAGATAAGTGGTTTGAACCAAGATAAATGAAATAAATATATTATGATGTACAGCATCCAAGGAAACTAAGTCACCTGATTAGCTTGTAAGTTAAAAAAAAAGAGGCTAAACCTTAATGATAATTAAAATCATTCATCTCAAAAATGATAAAGTTATGTCCAGAAAAAAAAATTAAAGTAGAAAAAAGATGAAAAAAATTGTATGTGTTACCAGTCAAGATACAATAACATTCAGAGTGAGCATTATCGAGCCAATCTAAAGCTCATGCCATGAAAAACCAATATTTAATCTTCAAACTGTAAAGCATTACACCACCATTTGGATACCTAAGCCTATGACCATTCAGATCTGGGGAACTTTCTTGTATCAATTTTCATCAATGGTCTAAAGACTAGGGTGAGGTCAGGGGTTGGGTGGAAGCATACATGCCTCTAACCATTGGCCAAATCTAAACTTCATTTTGTTGCTCTTAAAGGATAAACACAGGCATATTAGTATTCATTCTATACGATGTGTAGACAAAATAAGACTGCTTATTAAGTGATTCAATCTTGGAGAGCAACAATATGAATAGCTATAAAATGAGTGGGCCTATTAGTTCTTTAATGGCACTCCATTGTTTTGAAGAGAGAAAGGGAGTGCCATTAACACTATATAGAGTGCTAGCAGCCCTACATCTTTAAAATTTATGAATCATGACAAATTACTAGTGTTTGTTTAATTTTGTGAACGTTGCACATGCATGAACAAAATCACGCACAGGTCCCAAGAAAATGCCAAAAAAACCATAAAAAAGTAACTCTATTAGACACTGGGGTTTAAATAGGAATTTATAGCATAAATTAAGACATGCATAAATGGATGAGAGAGCTTCACATAGAGAAGATCTACAGTACCAGATTTGGGGTTAGGCCACGAGCAATAGCTGAACCGCCAATTGTATATTCAAGAATCAATGCCCAACCAACCAACCATGCTGCACTGCAAGACAATATGTTCAAGTCCTGAAAAGAGCATAGCAAAGCATATAGATATAGATTTACTTAATCTTCCATTTACTGAGCTTGCTGATTATGTCCTTTTGCAATTCAATCTTCTAATCTAAAAGCAGTAACTTAACCACCAAACTCAACCATCAAGATGCATTTATAACAATTCTTAATCACGTCATTTTTATAATTTCCAAGATGTATCAAGTTGTATGGTCTGTATATTTTGAGCCAGGGATTGAAACCTCAAATTGTTTTCTCAATGTCATCTTAAGAGTTACCTCACACCAACACATAAATAAATAAGAACTACTATGGAAAGCTTAAAATTATCCAACAAGTTGCAAATACCCTTCTCCTATGCAAATGTATGTGTAATGGTAGGCACTCCCCGCCGATGGGCACCGACAAACAAGTTCAGCGTAACAAAATGCTGAGAGAGCAGCCGCAATTCCAGCAATGAAGAAAGAAACAGTAAGAGCCGGTCCTGTCTGCTCTCTAGCAACCGTTCCAACAAGAATATATACTCCAGCTCCTATCGTTGCTCCTACTCCTGATTAAAAAATAAAAAATTAAAAAAATAGAACCAATATTAATATCAACATGCATAAAATCCTCCCCAGCTGAACTGGATAGATTTGAAAGGAAGTACAATCCCCCCAGCATCCCAAGATCCCCATTAACTTCCAGTAATTAATAAGGGAGTAAATTTATGACTGAACTGAACAACAAAAAGGATTCGAATTTCAGAATTTCCAGGATATAAAATATAACCAGCATTAAATAGTACACAGGTATTTATTAAACAAAACCTTAAAATTTAACGAAAACAACTGACAGCTAGCTTCATTACAAACAGAAAAACAAGCAGCACCGATAACAAAAGTAGACACAAGACAAAAACCTTGAGACTTTCAAAGCAAACCAGAACAAACACAAGAAAAGAAACAGCATTTCAAGGAAAAGCAAAGATGCCCACGAAGCCAATATAAGATGGAAGGAAAAAACTTAAACCATGAGAAAAACAAAACCCAGATGGAAAAAAGGAGAATTAATGGAGTTAGTTACGAACCAATAGCAATGATGTCAACAACAGAGAGAATCTTAGCTAACTGGTGGGTTTGGCCACCGCTATGTCTTCTGACAAGAAGAGAATCCACTTGTTTTCTCCTAAAAACACAGCTCCTGAAGCTGAATCCCTCATTCCCATTGTTTTGCATGTCAGCCACATCCATAAACAAACTGATATAAAGCTCTCGACCTTTATTGCTTCTTCTTCTTCTTCTTCCCTTTTTGAGATATGATAATAAAAGAAGGCGTGGAGAATGAAGAAGGGATGCAGGGGCGGTTGGCTTCTTGGGTGCGTTGAATCTGCCCTGAATTTCAAACCAAATCCAAAACTGAGATTCGGCGGATCGAAAGAGAGATAAGAAACTGTAGTATATATATATATATATATTGAAGAATTTGGATTTACTTGCGTGTATCTTCGTCAGTTCTTTTTGGATTTGCTCTTGGAGAAAGCGAACAAAAAAAATGGTACTGATTTTTAAAGAGAGGCTTTATCTCTATCTTTCATTTTCCTTTTTTTTCATCTACTATCAATTGATTCACAGTTTTAATTATATAAAAAAAACTAATTCATAAGTTCAAAACAATATAACTGTCTCACAAAACAAACACCGTGGACAACACGTATACATACATTCATACAAAAATACATACATGCATACATACATATATATATATATATATATATATATATATATATATATTTGTTTATGAAGAAAAGAAAAAAATAAGAAAAATTAGTGTGTAAAAAATGTTATTTACTCATAATTGAACGTCATCAAGGAGGACTAGGAACATGGTGAGCTTTTAACAAGGCTAGATGGTTTGCTAATGATGCCTCAATTGTGCGCACAATGACATGAACAATCGGTGCTGATCATAAAATATTTTGACAAGTTTTTGCAGTTAAGCTTTTGGATCGATTTCTACAAATATTCTAAATAAATATATTATATATAGTTGTACCATTATTTCAGTTTTGAATGAATTTCAGAGGTTGAAGAATATAAGAGAATCTCCTTTTCTGTAGACAAATCACAAGTTCTTCGGATAAATTACAAGTTCTTACGAAAATGTCTTCTGCTATATTTGCAACACCAAAGGAGGATACACAATTCTATCACAGAGACGATGTTTGCACTGTTGTTTTCCTTTGTCTCCCTCCGACCTCATTCCCGGTTACTTACGTATCCCTTTCCGCCGTCGTCAAAATACAAATCCCTGGTTAGTTTCAGGTCAATCTTCTTGCCTAGGAGGACTCCTTCCATTCCCATTTTCAGGTTGAGCCCACAAGTTTTGGCTCCTTTCACCTCCACTTTCCCATGGTTGCCTGACACTCCTATCATTTGTATCACCTCCTCCATCTGAGAGCTGCCCCCAAACGCTTCGGCTCTTTCCATCTCCGCTGACGTCCTCCTCGCATCCGGCCACAGTTTTTAGGAGCTCAGATTGCAGCAGTGGACAGTTTCTCTTTGAGATACTCAAAACCATCAGACTGCACAACAGCTGCATCAAATGATACAATCAGAGCGAGCAAAACAAACAAATAATTAAACCCTGAGAAAAGCTTATATATAATAAAATCTCAAACTCCAGTCCCTTTCCAAGTAACATAGCCTTGGGACCTCCAGCACAAAACAATCCATAAGTAAAGAAAATGTGCCGGTATCAGTTCTATAATTACATCATCGCCCATTCATATCCCGGGCTTTATAATTAGATAAAAGGAGAAGAAATTGCATTATATTTGCCACCATTTATTATACCTGGGCAATCACGAAACACACGAGTAACATCAGCAGTGAAAATATAAGTTATTTGTGGTGGCTGACTGGTAGCCAAAACACAAGATAATATACATGTACAGAAAGCAAGGTTGGCAAAAAAAAGCATCTTTTATGCTCTTCGTCAACAAAGCGAAATATGGGAAGGAGTTCAAATACAGAAAGAAAGACAACTTCTTTGAAGTCTTTTCACCTCAAGTGAATAAATGTACATGACCCTTCACTCAACTATACTTCTGTAAATGGCTTTTTAAAGCAATTGAAAGGACAAAACATAAAAATGACTCATAAAAATGAAAAACACAACTTTATGTGAGCTCACTAAGACTATAGCACAGTTATACAAACTGACTGTCATACCATGTTACAGACAAGAGCTTTTCCAGTGGAGAGAGATGCAAATACAAAACAGTCAAAAACAGCTCTACCAGTGGCATTTGGAAAATGGCCAACCAACTTTGTGATGGAAGTTGGAATCTACTAAGAAATTTTAAAAGGTTGGTATAAATCCAGGTCCCTGACTTCAGATCAAGCATGTCAATGTTGGACCATTGAGCTTGTGTTATTATTTTTTTTGCTTTTAAGAATCTTTTTTCTTCCATTTCAAGCAAATAGCTGGAGAGTAATTAAATAAAACAGAAACAAACCGGTAAAACTACATAGAAATTTTTAAATGACCTTGCACATATGAATAAGCACCAATCAATACAGTATCTAACTCCTAGCCAGGCAACTGCTGGTTGATTACCATCGGCTATGCAGTTTCAAGTTGTAAATGAAATAAATTAAGGCATTTCCTTGCACAAGTTTAGATTATATTTTTTCTTATTAAACATAGAATAAAGGCTTTACAAGAAAAAATTATCAGAAAATAACAAAATAAACCAGTTTATTTCTATTTTACTACATCAACTAACTAGACTATCGTTTGGTAGTTTTCTTTGGGATGAAAAGAAATGGGAAAGATAGTGATGAAGCAAGGGGTTTTCTTAGGGGCACCTAAGGGCATGCAAATAAATAGTTGAGTGTGAAAGAAATAGATATAGATAAACTTATGCAATGTTGATAATGTTAAAAATTTTTTTTTCTTTTTTTTAATAAATGTTCACAAAAAAGATAATGGATCCATACAACAGAAACACACATTTCTAAATTATTCTAAATTTTGTAAATCATGTAATTTATTTATTATCTAAGAAGTTTCCTATCCTAGTATTTGCAATGAACAGGTTTTTATTATTGTTGTTGTTGTTAACTTGGTCAGGAGTTCTGTGCCAGGATTTCCTTTCTTATTTCAATTCTTATATATTTTGGCGTGCCTACAGATACAGTGGCCATTGAATAAATGAAAATGTGTTGCAAAATTTCCTTTATTCGCATGGGTTTCCATGAGCATAGCTTCAAACGGATTCAAGAAGCACCCCTATTGAATTTCAAGAGTTTAACAATGTGGACTCGAGGGTTGTACCTTCCAACTCTTTGTCCTTTCTCAAATACTTCACTAGATCCTAGCTAAAAAGTAATAATATATGGTGATAAGCAACGATACTCATAAAGCCATACAAACATGAAAATTTGTAGAATAATTTCAAGACAGATAAAAGATAAATATAATGAATAGAACCTGGCAAATTTTACAGGAATAGACATGAAATAAATAACTTCAAAGTTGAATAGAATAACAACTCTTGCCATTGTGTTTATTCATGTAAGGTTTATTTATTATGCTTAATTTATTTACTATTGGATATTTTAATTAGTGGGTTACAAGCCCAGTTGCTTGTTCTAGCTAAGGTTTTAATATTTATATATTATTTTTCTAAATGTTAAAGTTTTGATGAATTGAATAAAATCTGCAAAGTTGCAGAATTTGCAACCCTCATTCCTTCTCTTCTTCAACTCTTTCTTGCATAAGAAAGAGGGATCTGAAAACTATAGTCTATAAGCCACAAAACCCATCCTAATAGTTGGTGCAAGAGACAATACAATAACAGAACGAATAACTCAAAAAACATCAGATGCTACTCACTAAAGGAACTGCTTCTTAGGGCCACAAACATATAAATGTTGCTAAGATCATTCAAATGATAGTTTGACTATATACAACTGAGTTTATTCAATGAATATCTCAAGTATGGCTAGTCAGTTAATCATATGAATATAAATGTTATAAAAAGACATCATTTTTTGCAGTTTGTGTAACGCAATGTCAAAACTGTTCTATATAGAAATCTTGAAAATGAGAATCAAACAAGACCATACCTACAAGATTTTCAGCAGCAAATTTTAAGCACACAGACTTCAAATCCATAGCATGATATCGATCAGCCAGGGCAAGAATCTTGGCAACGGTACTCACAGCTATATCATCGCAGAGTACAGCCTCGCACATAAGTCTGAGTCTGGGTAGGTCATATCGGTCTGCGGCCTCCAACAATTTTGCAGTTAATGTGTCAAACACAGATATCACAGAAGTTGAACTAAATGCAGAAAGTTCCTCATCTTCAATTAGATCATCTTTGTATATGAAATGTAGCAAAGCCTGAGCAATAGACATGCAAGAAGATATTAAAAAACAAGGCCGAACATTTTCTCTTTCCCTCTATTGTAGGCCACTCATATATTTACTAAGAATAGTCCCTTTAATTTGTTATCCAAATATTTCATGATTTTACAAGTGCCAAAATTCATTCCACAGCTTTAATTTCATATCTGCTTGTATTTGAGACATGGGCCTTACATTGTGAATGAAAATAATGTTCTTCATACATTTTTCACGATTCATTTCTTTACAGTCCCATATAAGTCTCATAAATGTCTTCAAAAATATCTATGAGAGGGAGAGTCAATTTAAAATCTTCTCTAGTAATTTCTGATCCTCAGCTCCATTAAGCAGTCAGCACTTTTTGAGATCAAATCAAAAGGTTTTTTTGGAGCTTCAAGGGGTAACACTAATGATTTAGCTCCTCTGTGTTTTTCTGCTGCAGAGACTTGCAAAACACCCTAGCTGATAAACATCAGGACTGAGAAGCTCGTTTGTTTTGGTACACTGTTATTTCAAAGGATGCCTTGTTCTCCTATTCTGATAGTTATAAAATTATCATCCTTTGTCGCCCAAAAATAAAAATAAAACTTGAGTTAAAGGATGTATCTTAAGGTAAAAAAACTCAATTCTATGCATTACAGGTGGGTGATTAATAGAATATTTTAACCAAACTCAATATTTTCCATGGCTGCACCATAAATATCAATACTTGGAGTAAATTGAGTGCCTCTGGACTCTATAATAATGCATGCTTCAAACAGATAATTCATCGTATAAAGGTAAAGAACAACACTCCAAGAAATGATACCTTGAACACCTTAGGTTCTATATCTGAAATAACTATTTCACTTTTATCTTCCTCCATTGCATCTAGAAGTTCACTTTCAAATACAGGAGACCGAGCAACCAATACCAACTTGTGAGCATGAAACCTTTGCCCTTGCACATTGAAAATGATATCAGAACAATCTTCATTCTCCAATAACATACCAAAATGATCTCCAATATCTGATTCAGGGACCTTTATAGAGTGCAATCTCGAGCAATCAATTGCAGAAACCACAACACCAACAGTGCAGTGAATTTTCAAGCAATCATCTTTCAGAAAATCAGACGTCTCAAGCATTGCTCGTCTGAAGAATCGCTTGTAACCCCTGGGGGGGGAAAGGGCACACGTTTAACAATAGGAACTAGTAACCATTCCATACGCTAATAACCAATTCCAACAAAATAAAAGGTAAAAAAGCACATAGATCACTTCAGACTTTAGATGTTCTCTACAGTAAAATTGAAAATACAGAAAATGCCTATTTATCACCAAAGTCTACTCTAATATTATTCCATTTCAATAATAATAACAATAAAAAACAAATATCCTCTTAATAGTATAGAAGAGTTCCAAATAGCGGAAAAGCTTTAATCCCACAAAGGAAGACCAAACAAAGGAAAACCAACAAAAACTTAATTGGCAGCGTCTCATCTGCAAGACTCAAGTGGGGCCAGAATTAGATTGCTCGGACACTGCATTCGTGCAAATTAGCACAACTCATAAATCACATCAACCCTGCCCGCAAACAAACTCTAATTTAAATTTAATCACTACTTTATCATGCGATTGATTCTACTCAAGATCTCAAGTTCTTCTGTTGCCTAATTAAGAAACTACAATTTAAAAAAAGTAAAAAGAAAACCCAGAATTTTATTATACCACATGCTGCCGCGATACTTGAGGGTATAGGGTCCACTCTCGAGGGAGCGATCAAAGTGACTATGAACTTTATGCTTGCCTTTACCACTCTGATCAATCAAGGTGAGCTCGAAAAGGGCACGAACATCGGTGCCTTCGCTAGCAAGAGCGATGAAAACAGAGACATAAGCGGAATGGTCTTCAGGGTTTTTTGCCATCTGGGTAGAAATAAATTGCCCATTGATAACCACCAACAGTGAAAGTCTCGCTAGCTATGTGCTTCCCCACGCCAATTCCTTTGGCTAATGAATAGCCTTGAATTGTGAATTTGTGGGAACCGTTCACTGTTTCTGTTATGGAGAGCGAAGAGGTCGGCGATGTGCATGGCGGTGGTGACGAGGTGGTGGGTGGCATTGAGAAAGGCGAAGAGAGTGTGGTGGGTGCTGGGAAATTGAGGGGAAGTTTTTTCTTCGATTTTTAAAGAAGAAAGGGGTTGAGGTAAAGAGAAAAGAGGAAGAGTTTAATTCTATACAGAGGGTGGGGCCTGCCGGCCATGACGATGGTGGGTGGTGGGGTCTTTTCTTTTAAAAGGAATTTTTTTATTTGAAAATAGTATTTTTAAAATTTATTTTTAATATTAGTAATTCAATAATATTAAGAAAGTGATTTTTTAAATTTTAATAAAAAAATATGTTCAATTTTCAACGAGCACAAAAAATATTGTAATACTAATTTTTTTTATTTAAAATACATTAATTGATTTTAAAAAATATATATCATATTTACAAACATATAAAAAATTAATTTAAAACAAAAAAAAATCTTTCATAAAATATTATAAAACACAAAATAAAAAACAAACAGGCTTAAATTTGATACTTAAAAAGAGAACTATTTTTCTTTTTTATGATTTTTGTTTTGGAGATAACTGTTGCTTTTGAATTTAAATAAAAGAAATTATAGTTAAAAAGAATTCTACTTTATAATTAAAACTAATTATCACCATTGACCACAAGGTCCACAGCCAAAAACATCCATTGATGGTGGAATCAACTTTTTCCTTTCTTTTTTGTGGTATTGTGATCGGAGTAGAAGCACCTCTCACCACATTTTAACAGGGTGTTTGTGACTGTGATCTTAAAAAGAAATTTAAAAATAATAATTTTTTTTTAATTTTTTTGGTTTAAATAAAAAAAATAGTGGTTTTAGATTATTTTCATATGATAATATCAAAAATAATTTAAAAAAATAAAAAAAAACATAATTTTAATATATTTCTTAACAAAAAACAATACTTTAAAAAGTAACCACAACTATAGTTTTAAAATAGTCACTTTAAAAAAGTAACCACAATTTAAATTTTTAGGTAAGGTGGTTTCTTAATATGTTATCAGAGTCTTGTTGATTTCAACGGTTACAAGGTTTGAATTTCACTACCCTCATTCTATTTCATAAAAATTAAGTACAAAGTAGTGTAGACTCGAGAGCAAGATTTTAAGCCCAAATTTTTTTCGCTTGAGATGGGTGTGTTACAAAATAATATAAATCATATTATAGGACTTCACCTAACAGTTTAAGTTTTAAGGTGAGGTGTTTCCTTGATATAGTATTAGAGTCTTGTTTCCTTGATACCGTAAAGTAAGCTTAAGGGTATTTTTGTAAGTGTAGTTGAAGACTATTTATCAAAGTATTTTTTGTTCATAAATATATTAAAAAAGTTATTTATTTATTTTTTAAAAAATATTTTTGACATTAACATATCAAAATAATTAAAAAAATATTAAAAAAATTAATTTAAAATAAAAAAAATATTTTTTAAAAAAAATATTTTTTTTGAAATGCAATATAAAGATACCAACAATAGCTTTTCTCTTTTGTGCACAACTGTAATTTTTTACTTGCAAAAGTAATCTTGCATATCCATACGAGATTACATCTAGCTAATCCTAGAAAATAATGTCATTCGGCTTTGTTGGTGCAGCAAACTACTACATTTCCTAAGTTAGAGCCACCTTCTATACAGTTTACATCAAGGATGTTAATTTTATTTTATTTCGGCTGAAATATTTTATACCAATTAAAAAAATAAAATAAAATAACATTGTTTTTACCTCAAGTTAAATTTTAGTCCATTCCGGATCAGCTAAATTTCTGGCCAAAACGCATCAAAATCATTTCACCTATGCTGTTTCGGCCAAATAATGTTTTTTTATAAAAATATAATGAATAATTTTACAATATCAATCATATCTCTTAATCTGATCATTAGATTAAGATGAAATTTTATAGGGGAGTCTCTTGACATAATTATATATTATATTAGAATATTAGAACAATCAGAAAAATATAATGATCTTGCAAGATTGATGAAGCAAGCAAAAAAACTAAAATTACCCTGAGAAAAATAAAACTCTAAAACATTAACAAAATAGGAAGCAAGCAAAAAAACTATTATTATTATTATTATTATTATTATTATTATTATTCGGTTAATGATGGGGGAAATTAAATCAAATAATAAAAAACCTAAAAACTTTCATAAAAGAGCAAACAAAAAAAATAAAAATTATTAGCTGAAAAAAATCATTTAATGTGAAAAAACTAATAAAAAAACAAAAAGAAAGAACAAAGGAAAAAGAAAGGAAATATCAATTTTCAAATGATAATAAACACAAACTAAAATTCAAGAATTAAATTTTTCAGAAAAATATCATCTCAACATATAAGAAAATAATAAAAATTAAAAACCAAATCTAAGAGCACACACACACACACACACACATATATATATATAAACATGGACGAAAATATAAACTATTTTAGAGATATAAAACAAATAAAGGAATTAAAATCAAAAACTAAAAATATAAGGGCCGAAATGAAAACCAAATATATTATCAATTTCAATCAAAGGACAAAATAAAAAAAAATCAAAACTTTCTGTACCAAAAATATTAAGAGATCTAAAACCAATCTGGAAATTAAAAGAGCCAATTCACACACAAAGATTTCACATATAGATACATATATACATATACATAGAACATAACACAATTTAATATTCTAAGATAATCTAGTATTTTCTAATATCCCAAGCGTAGGTTGATACATTTAATATTTCAGAAACAAAATTTACAAATATACTATTCTATACAATTTACATGTTCTTCTACATAACAAAATTTCACCATAACTCCCTAAGTTCCTATCTTATACAAAAAGAAATTAAGGCTTAAAATCTATTCCTGACAAGAATGGGAAGAACCTGCAAAATATAGATTTTTCATATGAGTAAAACAATTAAGTAAATACTAGTAATTTACAGAAGAATTTAAACAACATATCCATCAATCTACTTAAATTATATGAGATTCTAAACACAACCATATACACCCTTTTAAGGTTATATAAAAGAAAATTTATTTCTTTTGACTGCTTCTTTCCTCTCTTTTTTCACATCAAAGAGACTATAGTCGACACTAATGACCTTCAACAGTGTCTCTAGTTGCCCGTCCTGAAATCAACTAATCAGTTTCATGAAAATGTTGACACGAACATAACCGTTGGTGTCATTAACTATTTAAAAAAAAAAAAACCAAAATAGTTAATCTTTGTTCCGTTATTTCCTTAGGAGGTTTTAGAGTATGTCGATGTCAAAGGATTCTTGACATCATTAGCTTTCATCTCAGAAAGCTGATCAAGTCTATAAATTTTACCGATATCGATTTCACCCGCCGATATCATTAACTATTATGAAACTGAATAGCTAATCAAGTTTATAAATTATACCGATATCGACATCACCCACCGATATCATTAACTATTCTGAAACCGAATAGCTAATCAAGTTTATAAATTATGCCGATATCGACGTCACCCGCCGATATCATTAACTATTTTTTTCTTTTCCATCCCCTAACATTTCCTTTACCCTTACCCCTTTTCTTTTCCTCATAAATAAGCACTCAAATTGTAACTTATAGTTTAATAACTAGTAAAGAAAATAATTATTAGATAAAGAAGATATAGGTACCAAGTACCTACCTGGTGTGAACGTTCGACTTGTGTTCCCCTATTGTTGTTGTCCTCCTCCCGCGGTTCCTCCTGAAACCACAAACACCCACCATTATTCCATATTAATCCACATATCACACACAACAACAATTACAATGGTAATAATATTCATTTCTCTTTTACCAAATCTTTTCTTTCTGACTTACATTCATCATTATCATCCTTTAACTTTTCAACTCATTTGTAGTCCAAAGTGGACATCACGAATTCAATTTTAATCACCGTTTATTCTCTTTTTTTTTATTTTCTGAATATCAAGACACACTTTATGAAGGGTAAGGAACAATTTCTACCCTTAACATGGTTAAAGGTTTTGCTATTTTCTCAACTTGGCCGAAACTGTCAACACAGGTGACAGCTTGACCTCTCATCAGATTTTTACCCATATCTGGAGTTCCAGAGCTCCAAATTAGACGGGGCCAGACTCGTTGAAAATCTAACACTCCCAGCTACAACTTCTATGAAGGGACCCTCCCTAAATTATGTATTTTTCAGGTCCAAATTCCCTAAGAAACAGGGAAACGAATCTGCCCTGTTATGCAAAATTGAAGGAAACATAACCAATTCATCTTCAATCCTTGCTTCCTTATCAATCACAACCATGTTTTTCCCTTTATTCATGAAAACCCTACTCATTTATGCATTCCCCCAATATTTTTGTATTTAAAGACCCTAATTCCCAATTCAAGAAGAATCATGAACTTCTAATCAAATTGAGGTTAATTTCATAGAAATTAGAATTAGAACTCTTTACTTGGATGCAATCTTGACTTTAGTTCACAACTTTGGAAGAATCTTAGCCTTCTTCTCCTGGTTAAGAACCAGCCACTCCTTTCTTCCCCTAAATTCTTCACTTTCTTCATGTTAATCCTCCCTCAAATTGTGTTTCTCCACTTTAGAATTCCTAGACTTTTATGGGTTTACAAGCTTTTGGGTGTTTAATCCTAGTTTTTGTGAAGAAAAACTTAGGTTATCTCCCCCCTCTTTCTTCTAATTTCAGCTGGACATGGCTGAGGAAGAGATGGGTATTTATAGTCCCATTTCTTCTTAATTATATTTTTTACCCTGTTTTTTTTTCGGGTTTCACAACAACACTCTTATTTCATATAACTTTGTAATTATATATATATATATATGTGTGTTATTTCTTCTCTCAACAATAAATCTATTTATAAACATATACATAAAATATTTGTATACTCAAAAGGTATAAAAAGATATAGATTCAAATGAATTAAAGAATAATGGATAAATGTAATATGAGAAGGATGTATGAAGAAACCTAGATATTTACACACACAATATATTTGGTTTTATAACAATCCCCCTTGAATGTCTATTGTATAACCTTATGCATTTAAAATTTTCTCATTAAAAACCTTACCAAGAAACCCCAATGGAAAGAAATTGTGGTTAAGAAAAAAAAAGAGTGCAATGCATATTAACTCCTCATATATGTATCTCCCTTTGAATCCTCAAGTTGTCGCATTTCAATATTGTGTTGCAATTCTTCAAATGTTGTAGTTGATAATGCTTTAGTGAGCAAATCCACTATATTATCTTTTGAACGAATTTGTTAAACATCAATGTCACTGTTATAACCCATTTTTGGGCTATTCATAAAAATTTAGTTGAAATAAAAAATAAAAATAACAAACATAAAATAAAAAGGAGGTGACGTGGTGGGAAAATCAAGTTGAAAATTTTAGACGAATTTGAGAGCTCGACTGTACCTCTATTATCCAAAAAATGAAGGAAATGCATATTTAAGGCTAAAATATATGATTATCGGATAAATCTACATAAAAATTAAGTCCAAATATATAATTATATTTTTAATAGATAAATTTGATTTTTTAATGGGTCAAATTAAAGTTTAATTATGTTTAAGAAATAATTTGTAGTCAAATTTCAGGACTTAATTATATTTTAAATTCATCAAATTAATGTTAGTAAGGACTTAATTTGTGAAAAAAATAAGTTTGGGATTGTAATTTAGGCTTAATTAAGAATATTGAAATTTATGGAGACCAAATTTTATTTTATAGTTAATTGGTTGAAATTATGGGCAAAGTTGCAAGGAAATTAATAGTTTTTAGGTCAAATAAGGGCAAGATTGAAGAAACACGCGGCCAATAACTATTTTGTAAAAAGGCATTGATTGTAGGGATTCAATTAGGCGAAATCATGGGTGAAATTGAAAGAAAATCAAATTTTAAGGATAAATTGAGGGTCAAAGTGCATAAATCCAAAACTAAGAACCAAAATGAAAAAGGATGGTAATTTTAAGGTTTCCATTGGAGTTCATCAAGGGAAAAATAAAAAATAATTGAAAGTTTTGGGTCAATACACGGTGTAATTAAAGCAATTAAACATTGAAGGACCAGATTGAACCCTTGGTTGAAATCCTAGTACAAAATGATGTCGTTTTAGAGAGTAAGAAAAAAAAAGGACTAGATGACTCATCGTCTAGTCCAATCAGGTAACTAGATGATACATCGTCTAATTATTGTACATTATCTTCTTTCTTATCTACCTAATAAAGACAGCTCAAAGGGACCTACTTATAGATATATTTGATGCTTCTATGCTTCACCAAACTTGAGAGATAATATATCAAAATTATGACTTGATATTTGGCTATACTATGGTTTGGTTAGTTTTGGCCAATTGACACCAAAGATGGCTCAATAACGCCTCATATGTGACAACTCAAACAATCTTGGGGTGTCAAATATGACAGCCCAAGATATCTATTTTAGATCAACTGTTAAGATGTTTTTGGATTGAATCAAGGTCTGGAATTGTTTTCAAGTAAAGACCATATTACCTTCTTACACATAGAGGTTCATCTAATGTTCCAGAGAAAAAAAATCTGAAGCCAAAGTTGAGAAAAAACCAGTTAAAACCCATATTTTCCCCCCCTCTAATTTTGGCAGTCACTTTAGCCTCTCTTCTACATCATCTTTGACAACGTCAACAACTCTATCAATCATCCAAATTCTTACTTGCAACACCGACAACAATTCCAGCCACCACTCATCTCTGGAAAGGCAAGATAACCCCTTCATTTTTCCATTCAAAGCCACCAACTCAACAAATGACAAAAAAATATTGATATAATTAAAATAAATGCAATATAAATGGTTATAGGATTATTTAATTGGAACAATAGAAAAAAAATGGCTTCTCAAGATTAAAAAAATAAAATATACTTAATTGGGAAAGCTAAAAATTGATCATCAACATTCCAATTTCTCTTTTAGTAAAAGTAAAACTAAGTGCACATCAACAAAATTGTGTAGAAATTATCGGAGTTTATTTAGAAATACTTGATAAAAAAAACTCAGAGCACTCAAATAAAGAATATTAAAATTTATATAATTGATTCAAAATTTTATAAAATTATAAAATTGGTTCTCAATTAGATCTTAAAAATATTTATAGTAAATATGTTACCTTTATTATTAACTTAAACTCTTGTTCATCGCTATCCTTTTCTTCTCTTCCAGCTATCATCCTATATAATTATAAATTAAAAATAAATTAAGTTTTTATATAAATACAATAATATCATGTTGAACTTATATTTTTATTTGGAAGTAACATTTATATGCGTACTTATCCTAAGAAAATGCATAAAAAAGATTAAAAAAGAAGAGGCTAAGATGGAATGTGAGCCCCCTATCATTGACCATTCATCATTTCAATCCCTTTTATTTGTTTATTTATTTAGTTATTAAAATTAGTTTTTATTCTCGTAATTTTATATATTTTTAATTTTAATTTATTATACATCTCCAAGAAAAAAAATTGTCTCGCATCTATAAGATACAAAGGAGTAGGAGGAGTACAAGTTGTATTTTATTTTACCTCAACTTGCATGGTTAGGCATATAATTATCTTATCTTCTATATCTAAGAATCCTTCCCCGAGTAATATTTTATAAAGGATTAATGGATCCGATGATTCATTGTTCCCTTGTTAATTTGATTTTCTTAACTCCCTTTCAGATTTTTAAGATATTGTTTTTTTGCTCTCATATGTTAAGTGACTGTTTGAGAGTGTGGTTGTGATTATTTTTATAAAATACTTTTTGTTCAGAAATACATCAAAATAATATATTTTTTTATTTTTTAAAAATAATTTTTGATATCAGCATATGAAAATGATCTAAAAAAAATCAAAAAAAAATTTAAAATAAAAAATAATTTTTTTTTCAAATATTTCAAAAGCGTTTTTGAAACGTAGTGACAAACACCCCTTAAATATATTATCAATATAATAATATCACCGATTGTTTTTAGCTTATATATATATACACAATTCTGGCATTTTATTTACATGAAAGCAGTGAGAAACCTTTCGTTAACAATATTAAGTCATGTATTATTATTATTATTACATAAAGAAATGACTACTGAGTGTTTGACATTGTGTTTTAAAAGTACTTCTGAAAATATTTAAAAATAATTATCTTATTTTTTACTTTAATTTAAAAATTTTGGTATTTTTAAATCATTTTGATGTGCTGATGTCTAAAATGATTTTTAAAAAATAATAAAAATATTATTTTGATATATTTTTGAATAAAAAATATTTTCAAAAATAACTGCAACCACACTATAAAACAATAACTAGACATGCATGTCCCCATCACACCTTTAGTGTTTAATTCAAGAACCACCCCAATATCTAATTTTAGATCTTGGTCTTATCTGGGTGTTTGGTATCTTCTGCAATAATTGATACCCAAGTTGGTAATTTACAAAGCCATTTTAATGCATCATGTGTACAAAAAGATTAGTCAATATATATATGTTGAGAATTTAGCACATGTATTTAATAAGAAAATAAAATAAAATCATATGCGCAAATAAATATTTAAAATAGTTATTAATACTAACTAAATATATTAAAAAAAACAGAGATAAACACCGATAATAATATATTATCTCATATTTAAGTTGACTAATATCAAATTGGGTAGAAGTTTCACCATGACCCGATGAACATAAAGGGTCAAAACATGACCCGGTTAACCGAGTCAAAACTCGATTTGATTTATTTTTTTAAATTGCATTATTTTAACTTTTATTTATTTAAATATTAAGAGACAGTGCTTTAAATTGACTTGAGTCAACTCTAATTCACTTACCAAAGTCATACAAGTCATGAATCTAATTGGATTTTATAAATTTGGTTTTTGAAATCTATTTTTTTTATTAAATTATATTAATAAAAATATACATATATAGGAAAGTCATCAAATAAGATTTAAGGAGAAAAGCATAATGAAGGATGGTAAAAAAAAGAAGAAGAAGCTTGCTAATGTTATAATATTATTCAAAAATAAATAAAAACTATTCATGGGAAATTAGACTGGCCCTCATGTATAATATAAAAAAAGGTTTTTTTTTTTTTTAGTGTTAAATTTGACAATTCAATTTTAATTTATTTTAAATAATAAATTCAAAATTTACTTTACCAAATCAAATATTAACTTAACATGAGCACATTCTATTGAAATAAATTATCAGATCAATGCCCAGCCATCAAAGACAAATTCATTATAGCCTTGAAAGGAATTTATGGTATAGCATTTAAAATTAAAATGAATAATACTTTTGAAATATTTAATATTTTAATTAAATCATTCGTTTAAATATCAGCCTTGGCATTTTTTATTTTTCTGACAAATCAAATCATATAATTAAAAATCCAAATTCATGCATGCACACTATTTTCCCGTGGTCCTGTAGAATATTCTAGAAGTTTCAAGGCTTAAAGACTACGCGAATCTGATCTTCTACAGCATCTAAATGCAAAATATATAGAACTACAAATTCTTAAGGTTCATATACAATTACGAGTGTGCCACTTGATAGGAGAAAGAAAACCTGATTAATCCGAGAAAACAAAAAAAAAATTAATAACAAAAAAATGAACTAAGAAAAAACGAGAAAACAAAAAAATAATTAATAACAAAAACTGAACTAAAAAAAAAACTCTGATTAAACTGATTAGATTGCAGTTTGGTTTTTTGGTATAAGTAAAACATCGATAAAACTAAAACTGAACCGAATTAGTTTAAATTAAACAAAAATATGCTATAATTTTTTTTATTCTTCCGATTCAATTCAAATTTTTAGTTTACTTCCATTTTTATTCTTCTATTTAGTTCAAATTAGAATAATTTAAGTAATTAGAAGTGAAAACTGTTAATATAAAAATAAAACCATATATTAGATGATAAGTCTAAAATAAAAAACCCTAAAAATTTAGATAAAAAATATAGAGTACAAAATTATTTAAATTGGTTAAAAAATTGCAAACAAAAAATATATTAATAGGGTTTATCTATAATTATAGGTGTAGATAGAACTATAAAATTAGGACTTATCAATTTAAAAGATTTCAATTTTCGAGTGAAATAATGAAGATTTAAATATCAAATTTATATTTTTATCAAGATTTTCTACTTTTCATGTTATTTCAAATATAATTATAATTTAGTTATTTTCATCCAATACTATGATTTTATTATTTATTGTTTCTTATCTATTAAATATTTTGTTTAATAATTTATTATTCCATTATATATCATCATTCATCACAAATAAATTCTTATTATTCAATTCTTGTTTCCAAAACTTATCAACATTTTTACAATTATTATTATTATTATTATTATTATTGTGTATTGTCAATGATTTTAATAATTTGATCCTCGGATAATTTTAAAATTACAACTCTAACAACTCATATTTTCTTTTATTTCATTGTGAAACCATATTCCAACTTACATTTGATAGATAAATTAGTATCTGTTTGGGAGTGTGATTATGATTAAGGTTGCTTTTAAAGTGTTTTTTGTTCAGAAATACATTAAAATTATATTTTTTTTAAAATAATTTTTGATATTAGCACATAAAAATAATTTAAAAACACTATTTTTTTTAATTTAGAGTAACAAATAAAAATATTTTTTTTCAAAAGCAGTTTTAAAACACAATGTCAAACACCACTCTAGTCCATTTATTTTAAAAACTAAAAAGAAAGAAGAAGAAAAGAGTGTAATTTGATAAAATTGAAAAGAAAAGGTGAAATGAAGGAAGCGTGCAAAATAAGGTAAAAGTTTAGGGGGTGTTTTGTAAAAAATGTGTTATATAGGAAATACGACCTGTTTTGAGAAACACGCAAACCCCACCCCAACCCACCAGAGAAACAGAGGAAAGAAACCAAGAAGCCAAACCCTCCTCCTCCTCGTCTATATCTCTCTCATGGATCTTTGTTCTTTGATAGATTTACTCACATCACTATAATCATCAGATCTCTCTCTCAAGAAAGGTAAAGGAAAAGGAAAAGGAAAACAGAAGCCAGAAGAAGAAACAGAACGATGTCAACCCCAGCTAGGAAGAGGTTGATGAGGGATTTCAAGAGGCTGCAGCAGGATCCACCTGCTGGAATCAGTGGTGCCCCCCAAGACAACAATATCATGATTTGGAACGCTGTTATTTTTGGGTACTCTTTTCTTTAATCGTGTTCTTTTCTTTAATCGTGTTCTTTTCTTGATTTCTTATTAATTAATTTGTTTGTTTGTTTGTTTGTTTTTATTCGTAGGCCTGATGATACTCCATGGGACGGAGGTGGGTAACTCTGATTCTTGCTTTTTCTTCAGTATATTTAATCTTTTTTATATTACCCCTTTTTTTGTTTTGTGTTATTCGACGATGGATTATGGTTGTATGTTAATTGATTAAATTTATTTTATTTATTATTGGGAAGCTTTAAGTCCTGCAATTTTAAGTGTCTCGATCATGATTAAGGTTGGGTATGTACTGAACAGGGACACACCATGGAAGCTATGACTATTACTACTAATCTTCAAATATTTAGATATGGAATATTGGAAAGTAATATATTTTGGAGTTTAAGTAAATATCTTTCGCTGCGTTTAGTTTGGAGATTAAAATTAGGGGATGGAAGCTGAGGAATACCCATCTTTCTGGTTGGTTGGCTAGCAAGTGGAGTGATGGAATGAAGGGGAAGGAGAAAGATTTGGATGAGTGATGAAATATAAAATCATCCACTTGATGCATGCTTATCAACAAGTATTTAAATGTAATTGCATAATCAAGCAGGTGGGACTCGGTTGTAATTGAAGTCTTATTTCATGTTTTTATGTTAAACAGTCATGTGTTTATTACAATTAATCACCTCTGGGGTGTGGGCTCTATTGACCATTGGATATATACATACCTCAGAAAATGGGTGTGTTCAGCCACACATGTGTGCATTGTATTTGCAATTTAAGTGTTTGTTAAAAGCTTATGGTGCTGTCCCGAAGGCATAAACTGTTTTGCTTATATCATTCTTTTATGGTGTCTAACTTCTTCGTAATCTTCTTCAGGGACGTTTAAGTTGACTCTCCAATTCACAGAGGATTATCCGAATAAACCTCCAACAGTCCGATTTGTTTCACGGATGTTTCATCCAAACAGTATGTTGATATTTTACTTGTATATTTACTTGCATTAGTAAATCAGTGTGCTGGTTCCTTGCATTGTTTCTTTTTGACTGTAATTTTCTCTTGATCTTTCGGAACCAACTAGCATGTGACTTTTCTTCGTAAAGATTGTCGTCTTCTTTTTGGAGTATTGGCAATTGTCTGGACTGTCTGACTTTGTTTCAATTGGTATCACCAGTTTATGCAGATGGAAGTATATGCTTGGACATCTTGCAAAATCAGTGGAGTCCTATATATGATGTTGCTGCTATACTTACCTCCATCCAGGTTTGAATTTCTACAGCTTGTTTTTTTATATATATATATATATATATATATATATATTAGTAACAAAGAATTGTTATGCTGTATTCATTAGTTGCTTTGCATGTTTTGTCTTAACTATCTTGATTCATGTGGTTCACTTTTGAGATTGAGAATCCACGAGCAATGTTTTGAATAACTATCCATTGAAAAAACTTGGACAAACTCTTGATAGTATGTCTTAGGGTAGGGTTGTGAATCACAATCCACAAGTCTTAATTGCAGCTAACCCCACAAGGGTGGGCTGTCAAGGTCATGTCTCCCAAGAACCTTCATAAAGGGGACTTTCAGCAGATAATGACCTTTACCTTGCTAGTATAGATAACCTTCATATTGTTTAAAATTTTTTACTTCTCTGTTTCATCTTGATATGTGCTGAATGTTTCTTATGAATCATGAGTGAGTCGACTTTCATTGGTCTTTGCTAATGAATCTTGGTAGTCGATTTTCATTGGTGTCACTTAATGTAGACATATACTCTCAGATCTGTTCACTTTGAATGCAATTAAATAGTGGCAAGTTTTGACCAGTACATACTTGCATCATTTGGCTTCTGGCTCATATACAAGTTGATTGTACTGTTGTACACCTATATTCGGCATCATTTGGCTTCTGGCTCATATACAAGTTGATTGTACTGTTGTACACCTATATTCGGCATCATTTGGCTTCTGGCTCATATACAAGATGATTGTACTGTAGTGCACCTATATTCGGCATCATTTGGCTTCTGGCTCATATACAAGATGATTGTACTGTAGTGCACCTACAATTGGCGTGTTTCTAACTTCTTAGTGATCATGTTCTTGCCTATCTCAGACTCAATTCAGAATCCAAGCATAATGACATGAACAGTTGACTTTAAAAAAAAATTCAGAGTATTTACAAACAAAAATTAAACAGCACAATACTAGTTATGTCAAGTGGTGATGGATTTGAGCACGGGCTAGGCTAGAGCTTGGAAAATGAAGATTTAGGTCCATGTTAGAAGCGATGTTGCTCTGGTGTGGTTTTGTAATTGTTTTGGTAGAAAAATATCCAAGGCTTCAAAAAGAAATAAGGTTCCCAAACCTTCTATATTTGTTTTTAACTTATGTCTTCACTTATTTTTATTTGCTTGCTGCTCTTTGGATTGTTGTGTACTGTGCACTGATTTGTAAGCTTAAGCATGTGGATATTTCAGTTGGGCATATCAAATAATCTCCCCTCAAATCTTTTCTAGTTTCACTAGAGAAGTCTGGCATCTTTTAATGTTCCTTTTTTCAAAGATGTCATCATCCTGAAATGTTGATCATCTGATTATTTTATTTTCGAAAGACATTTGGCTTTTTTTGATTCATTTAGCAATTCCCTTTATGACACTGTTTAAGGAAGGATGGTCCAATATTCTCAGTCCTGGGACCGTCCACCTTGTTTTGAATATACAGTAGTAAACACAACCAACAAAATTTAAGTGTTTATTCTAGCCCATAATATCCTTATTTTAGGCATAGATAATAGGCCTGCAATCAAGAGGTTGCTGATTTGGAACTGATGTAATAGTATGCTGATCTTCATTAATATTATTGCCTCTTTAGAGAAATGTTCTTTGAAAGTTTCTCAAGTGAGGTAGTATATAACAAGACCTTTACTAACAAAAGATTATTCTGTGTTTACCCCAGTCTCTGCTCTGTGATCCAAACCCAAATTCGCCAGCAAACTCTGAAGCTGCTCGCATGTTCAGCGAGACTAAACGGGAGTACAACCGCAGAGTTCGTGAAGTAGTGGAGCAGAGCTGGACTGCTGACTGATAGTTTATATAATCTCATGATGCTGGAAACAATTAGAGTGGTGTGGTGGACTCATCGATAGTGCTGTGCTCTGTAATATGCTTTGATGTGCTGCATCGTTCTTAGAGGATTCTCTTTGGATGATTTATTTCTTGTCTTGTAGACTGAAACCTGCTGATTTTCTGGATGTTTTCTGTAAGGGTCCTTCCTCTCTTTTTATCCTGTGAAAAATTTACAACGCTTTTTGGTATCCCAATGCCTTTCAACGCCCCTTATCTCTGCATGCTCTGAATTGTGTCGTTTTGGGAGTTTTAAAATGATTTTTTTGTTTGTAAATGTATTAAAATAACTTATTTTTTCTGAATGAGAAGTCGTTATTTGAAAGTTTTCAATCATTGTATTTTATAGTAATTACAATTTAATGCCTAGTTGAATTTTGCTTTTATTTATGTTCATACATCTCAAATTTCTGCTATTTAACTATCTTTTCCACAAATTTTTGTTTTATTCTTTCATTTGAAAAAAAAAACATATATTTAATGTCCATACAAATAATAATTATCCATAAAATTAATTTCTCATTCATAGTTTAATATCTCAAAACATCACGTAATTTTATTTTTTTGATGAAAACATTGTTGGTTGAAGAGCTTGAAAATTATATTTTTTTTCAATTAAAATTGTAGTCTAGAAAAAATAATATTTTTTAATTACGATAAATATACCATTAGAGTTTGTAAAACTTACTTTCAAAGATCATAACATTCTCAAAAACTCTTATTTTATTTTGATACATGTTTTATTATTGTAAATTTAGAGGAAATGATAAAGATAAAAAATATTATCAAAAATAAGAATTGTTTTCCATTTTTTTAAATCGATTTATTTGAATACCGAAAAAATATTTTATGTACAAATTCCTAATCTTAAATATTAAATATAAAAAGGTAAAGATTATATAAAAGGCCTAAAATCAATTTCAAAATGGTCCTCTAAAAACCTACAAATTAATTTAAATTAAATTAGGTGTTTGGTAGAAAACACACACACACAAAAATAAAATAAGGCTATGAAAAATGTGTTTGGGTATGTATGCTAAACATCCTTTAAGAACTTAAAAAATACATTTTTCTCTTTGATATCTTAGCTCTTAGAAGTTCAACCCAATCATGTAGACTAGGCTTCCCATCATAGCCCACGACCACAAAACAAAACCTATGATCAAATAGAGTTTACAAAGATCAAATAGTGTTTTTGGTTGATATTTTTAAGAGCACAAAGTATAATAAGAATCTAGAAATCAAATGAAAGATATTCTAAGATCAAACCCAACAATCTCAAGCATAAACTTAGATCTTCAAAAAGATCAGTTGAGAGCATAGAATACTCGTATATATGCCTAGGCTTTAAGTTAAGATCATGTTTGACAAATATGCTCTAAAATATTTTCACAACCTTATTATTTGTTTCTGTTTTTACCAAACACGTCTTAGTTAAATTTTAATTAATTTTTATATTTTTAGAGGACCAATTTGAAATTAGTTTTTTTTAATCTTTTTTATCATTTTTATTCTCTTATATTCAACATTTGAGATTATATTTGTAAGATACTTTTTCGATATTAAATAAACCATTTAAAAAAAAAGTATATAAAACAAAAATCCTTCTTTTAAAAAATATATTTATGTTTTGAATTTGCATATGGTCAATTTATAAGATAATTTTCATGCATAGTTTTGTAAAATACAAAATATGTTCTATATTTTTCCTTGTAAATTAACTAGAGATATTAAATTCTAAATTAAATTTTAACAAAGGCTCTGATACCAAAAGGGTTAACTCTGACAGAGCGGCTTAAACAACGGCCTTATTTCATGGCACTCAATAGCCACTCACTGGAGTCGTGTCTATTGGATAAACAAGGCTTTTCTAGTTGTAAGGAAGAACTTGAGGAACAGGGAATGAACTTGAAGAATAGAGAATTTAGACAAAACAAGGTTTTTATTGAAGGGGCTTTGCCTTTGAGAAGCTCTCTTTGGCTCTTGCCTTGAAACATTACACCAAGCCTCTATTTATACAAGTTTGGAGGCTTTTGCTTACATCATTGCTTACATAAACAAGCACATAAAAAAGCACTCTCCTAATGACAAGACATTACTTATTACATAATGGAGCACTTACCTAATAATGGAGCACTTCATAATGGAGCACTACATAATAATGCACCACTACATGACAAGACACCACTTGTTACATAATTGAGCACTTACTTATAATACACCCTATACAAGACAAATGATAATTATCAACTGACAATAGGTTCATGATCTGGAGAAAGGTTCTGGTCTGATAAGCCATCCTGGACTTGTAGGGCCAAATCATAGTCGTCCTCATCAATCATTGCCATCTCATGTGGTTTCAGGAGTGTCGGGATTCCGAGAATTATCTGCTTAATTTTTTTATTTTTGTACTGCATTCTCAGATTATGAAGATGGTCGGAATAGTGAGGGTCATAAAAATCATATCCAGGTTCTTCATCAGGATCTGTGCCTTTGGGCCATAATTCTTCAGGAATAATATTGTTCTTGAGGCACATTGTCTTTTGCATGGTCCTGAGCTCTGGAAGGTTTGACAGGAGTTGTTCATACAGGGAGTATGGATGTGTTGTGTAGAGGGTAGCCTGTGGAAAACTTATAACCAAATTGTCTGCCGAAGCCTTGAAAGGTCTGTGAAATATGAAAATAGAGAACAAATGAGCAAAGGCTTGTTTAACAGACTTGGGTCGGGCCGTGTTTTGATATACTTCAATCCAACAAGGGTGTGAATGAGGCCATTTGGATTTTTCATGTTGGAGGAGGGAGATCCATTGTGTGGGGTCATGAAACCAAGTGAGGAACTTGAAGGTGTAGTACCAAGAGTCCGCTGGCCAAGAAGTCCTGTGAAAACTAGCAAGAAAGTAATCAATAGGAAATTCTATAGCAACATGATACAAGTGACAGAGGTACCATAAGAAAAAGTAAAGTTCTTTGGGGAATAGGCCAGATGGTTTGAAGGTGAATAGATGGATGAAAGGATATTTGGGATGGATCCCTAAGCTTTGGAAACAAAGGGAGGATGCATCATAGTTGAGAAGGAGGTGGTCTTGGAGGCTAAATAGTTTGTCTTTAGCCTGTTGGTTGAGAGTGTGGTTAAGGATCATTTCTTGAGCAAGAGGAGGTAAATCTTCTGTGGGGAAATCTCGTTGAAGTGGAGGTGGATTGGAAGAGGAAGCCATAAGGATAAAGGGAAGGAGCAGTGTTTGTGGTTTAGGTGGTCTGGTGAGCATGTCTGGGATTACATTCTTGTGTCCCTTTATATGCTCGACGGTGAAGGTATACTTTGAAAACCATTCTGCTAGTCTCAGGAGTTGTGGATGAGGAAGCATCTTTCACTTGAACTGTAGCATCTTGGGAAAGGAGGAACAATCCATGATTACTTTGAAATGGTAGGCTGCCAGGTGGAACTCGAACTTTTGGATGCCATACTTTACAGCGAGAATCTCTTTGAAAGTGGAGTGATAGTGGGTTTCTGACTCCTTGAAAGACCCGCTTTTGTAGCCACATATGTGTCGGTGGCCTTCTTTATCTTCTAGTAGCACAACACTCCAATATCTATCACTAGCATCAGTTTGGAGTATTCGTTGCCCTGTTGATGGAATGACCAAAGCAGGTAGGTGTTGTGTGGCTATCTTTAGCTGTTTGACTGCTTGTGTCTGCTTTTCTGTCCAAGGGTCTGCATCTTTCTTCAACATTAGCTGGAGTGGCCTTGTCATCTGTGCAACTCGGGGAATAAAATTTCTGAGATACTGGACAATGCCTAAAAACTGTTGCACTTGTCTTCTAGTGAGGGGGCCATCAGGGAATTTGTGGAGCTCTTCAGCTATATGGGTGCCAAGTGTATAAGCACCATCTGTGAAAATCATACCGAGAAATTTGATTTCCTTTTGGCAGATAAGCATCTTGGTTTCAGAAAGCATGATACCATGATGGCGCACAAGCTCTGCAAATTGCTTTAATAGCATAGCATGTGATTCCTCGTCTTTTGAGAAAAGTAACACATCATCAATGTAGATTAAAGCTGATTGAAGTATAGGTTCAAATACTTTAATCATGGCCTTTTGAAATAAGGAAGGTGCTACTTTGAGACCAAAGGGCATGACTCGCCATTGGTAATGATGAGTGCAGTATGCGAAACACTGTTTTGTATCTGTCTTCAGGATGAATGCCAAGTTGCCAAAAACCAGCTTTAAGATCAAATTTTGAGAATACTTTGGCATTGTGGAGATTGGCAAATAATGTCATGGTATTTGGCAAGGGGAACTTATCATCTTGTAAAAAATGATTCAAGGGCGATAATTAATTACCAACTCGAGCTTGCCTCGTTTTTGTTCGAGACCTTTTATTAACATAAAAGGCTTCGCAAGACCATGAGGAGTCTGTGGGCTCAATTAATCCTTGGGCCTGTAATTGAGCACATTCTTCTTGAGCTAGCATCTTGTGCTCAGGATTCATTCCAGTGTGACTAGCTTTTGTGGGATTGATGTCTTCATTAAGCTTGAAGGGAAGCTTAATAAAAAACTGTGGATTTTGCCATAAGGGATGAGAACATTTGGCAAGAAACTCCTGATGAGAGTTTGAACACGAGTGTTGAATGATTTGAGCTTTGATGAGGTCAATATGGTCTGGGAGTGATGGTTGGAGTTCATAGAGTGAAGGGGTAGCTGTATATGGGAGAAAATGGGTTTTATACTGAATACCATGGGGAAGGATTCTGAACTTGGATTTGAAATAAACATCAAATCCAATAACTAAATCCTTTCCAGGTAAAGGAGATCCAAGAACATGGGTTTTGACTGAACATTGTGGAAGGATTTGTATAGTAATGGGTTTTTTGGTTTTGAGTTGGGTGCGAGAAGACTTGATTGTCAGTTGCTCGGAAATATTCTTTATGGGCGACCCAACAATGAGGAGGAAGGACTTTAGGGTTAAGGATGGTTACGTAGGGCTCTGTATCAAATAAGGCTATGGCTTTGATGGGCTTGGCATATTTGGATGTGAGAATAGTGATAGGGGGCTAAAGGTATTGGATGTGAAGGGGGGTCTGGTGGTTTGGGCTTGGTAGAGTTCATAGATCTCATCATCGGGAACTTTCATCGAGCAACGGCGGCTATGGTGTCGGGGAGTGAGCTCATCCGTGAGGGAGAATAGGGATTCAACCTCATCATCATCGAGGATTGAACTTTGTGGTTTTGGGCCGGGAAATCAATTAACTCGGTGGCTGGGCTCGCTTCTTTGGACGAGGCTTTTGCAAAGTGACCCTTACGTTCTACAGATGAAGCATCCGTTGGAGCTAGGGGAGAAATGCTTGGGGGCGTACGGTGTGGCGTTTTTCGAGGAACTTCCATTTCTTCAGCGACCATTAAAAGAAGATCTGTGCATTTTCTTGAAATGCCGTTTCTTTTTCATGGGACAATTGCAATCAGCATTGTCTGAGCATTTAATCATCAGATCTGGTCGCTTGCATGCACGGAGCATAGTTTTATCAGGCTGTAATATCTTGGTGAAAACTTGTGCTGGTCACATATTTTGTTGAGAGCTTCCAACACCTGATGAAAGATCGTGCCAAGGGATTGATTGTCAATGGCTTCTTTTCGGATTTTGAATAGTCTGAATGTTTCATCTGCCAGATCCCTTGGTATGGAGGCCAAAAAGGCATGCTTGAGACTTGGATCATCAGGTCCAGAGAGAATATGGTATCGTCGGCACATCTCTTTAAAGTGTTTTTCAAGATCAGATCTCAAATAAGAACAACACTTCATTTTGAAGTACTCGTACCTTGTTATCTCTTTGTCATTTAAAGCTTCTCCAAGAAATTCATAATGGAGCCAACCTAGGGCTTCAGAAAGAGACGCGCTATTCACAAATTGTAGTTGCCGGTAATCTCCTAAGGCATGGAACCAATCCCATAAGGTGCCAGAGAACTTTGCCGAGAATTGTTGCAATGCATCTCGAAGTGTTACACCATCTTTGAGCATGTAACTAGTCAGCCATGAATGGAATTCGAGCATTCTATCTCGCCATTTTACTCTTGGAATGTCATCCAAAGTAAAATATCCACCAGTATTTGAAGAGTGGATATGAGGTTGATATCGGCGAGGGTTAAGATTTACCTCATCATCACTGCTGACTGGTTCGTCCACACTAACCCTAGTGGTAGAGGTTGGTGGAGGTTCTTGCCTAGTCCTGGAAGATTGAGGATCTGATGAGTGTGCTTGAGGAGGATCAGCCATTAGCAATGGTGGCATGGAACAAGTGTCAGAAGAATCATCATCAGAAGTCACAAGAGTACTTTCTTCAGTGGGAGTCTCTTCTTCAGATATATTGGCAAGGGGTTCATGAGTGAGAATTTTAGGGATAGTTTGATGGGAATAAGAAGTGAGTAAAGACTGGATAGGGTTGGAATGCTCATGAGACTGAATCATAAGCTGATAAGGGTCTTGGGAGTCTTGAAAAGGGTCATCTGGTTCATGTTTTTTAGATTCAAAAGAATCAGAAGATGAAGAGATGATAGGGGCCGGTGATCTGGGTTTTTTGGAGATAAGTGGTACTTGGGTTTTCCCTTTATCTCGTTTGGAGAGAGTTTTTCGAAAAAAAAGGTTTTCAGAGTCTGGGTTTCCAAATAATTGAGGTGTAGTCGGTAAAGGTTGTGGGGTGAAAGAAGGGGAATGTTTAGTCCAAAATGGGTCTGGATAATAGGAAGTCATTTTTATTACGTGAAGGTTCGAGGGGAATGGTGAGGGCTTTGATTTGGATTTGGCCAACTCGTTCTGAAGAGACTTAAGTTGTATTTTGAGAGACTGTATTTCTTGTTCTTTCTGAGGATCTATGCGGCTGCCAGTAGAAGCTTGGAAAAGTAGATACTCATGAATGGTGGAGATCCTTTGTTGGATTTCAGCACACAATTCTTCAAGATGTAGAATCCGAGAATCAACAGAAACCGTCATCTTTTTCAGATTAGTCTGTACTAGGTCAACCTTGGATTCAATGCGATGAAGAACGGAATTTTGAGCAATGGCATTTTGGCTTTGCCAATTGAGAACAGCTTCAGCTTGAGTAACCTGTTTAGGGCGGCCTTCAGCATCAACACCCTGAGGGTTTTGGACTTGGGGAAGTGTACGAACTTTGTCCTTAACTTGTTCCTGTAAGGCAGGAAAATCATCATCATAGGGTCTTGTGGGTTGATACATAGCAACTGTGGGGGACTTGTTGCAGAGTTGCCCAAGAAGGAGGAGTATATTTGACAAGATAGTCAAATTTTTCACGAAGGTTGTCCCAAGGTGTCAAGCTGTGCGGTCTCTATTTATGTATCACGGATTTCGACTTCTTGCCGGGAAGATTTTCTTTTGTGCCTGGGTGTATCATCTTTATCTGCCATGGCTTCATTAGAACAACTGTCACAATGACAGGTGTCCCAAAATTTATGGTTATCCTCTGCAAAAGAGTAGACGGGTAAACCAGTGTTTGAGAAGGACTCAATAGGTACTGGGAGAGGTTCATGGATAGGCTACACCATTGAGATGGAAGAGAAAATTGCAGGAGGAGTTGTGGAAGATGCTCCTTTCTGAAAAATTATTTCTACAGTACCATCTGCTTTTTTGGTGAACTCAGGTTCCATGGACTGTATAGGAACAGAGTTTTGGTGCAGTTTTTCATAATTGGTGATCCAAGAAGAGGGAAGTAATTTTTGCAATTCATCTTTTGGGATCTGTCTTGGGACATGGGTGCAGGTGGCTTTTTGATTAGTATCTACAGTGATGAGTAAAGCATCATTGGTGACTGGGAGTACTAAATCAAAAGCATGATTTTGGACCCGATAAGCCATTTGATAGTGAAGAGTGGCTTGATAGGTGTCCAAGACTTGATCAGCACCAGTAATTTGTAGTTGGACTTTCAAGAAATGATGGAGTTGAGGATCATCCAACGCCATGTTGAAATTGGGATAGAAAGTAACAACCACTGTGCCACAGTTAAGAGTGGTTTCAAGCGATCCAATGCAAACATGTTGATACTCCAAATATCTGGTATCCAAAAGAGCTAATCGTGCTGCAACAGGTAAGCCTTTACGGCCATGATAAGATAAAGCGAGACGAATAGCACCAAAGTGGATATGTGTATATCCTTGAGTGATCCACTGTTCTGGAAATTCAGATGGGATTTCAAGAGTAACAAACTGTTCTCTAGAAGTAGCAGGGATCTTATGTTGATCAAAAGAGGAAGCTTGAACATATTCTTTTGTCATTTTGGGAGGATTTTTTATGAGAGTTTTAATACTACGAATAACCGAAGGAGATTTTTTAACAAAGGCATGATAAGGATTTACTAGAGGAAGATGCTGTTTTCGGGAGATTTTTTTGTGTATCATCTAAAAGATTAACTTCATATAGATAAGCAAGCTTAGTGGAAGTAGATCTACGGAAAGAAGGGGAAGGAGGGAGATGAAAAGAGGAAGAAGAGGTCTGAAGAGAAGAGGAAGGAGGTGAGGATGAAGAAGAAGTCATCCCGAAACCAGAAGAGCTCTGATACCAAAAGGGTTAACTCTGACAGAGCGGCCATGACTACAACTCATACGAAGGAAACCTATCATAATTCCCTTGTTTTGCCACTCAGATTCTCTTCGAAAGTCTAGAGATGAATATGTCCAATTTTTAACTTCTACATCATATACATTTGGACGAAACTTGACCTTGGGAAAACAAGACTTCTTTCATTCTTTTCATGATCAATCCATTCATTACATAAACATTCACATCCAACACACGATATACAATAATTGTTTTTGCAAAACACATAATCTTTTCCTCATAATTACTACCCTCAATGGTCAGCCATGGCCTTTCCTAGGGTCTCCTATTTTCCTTTCCATTTGTCTTGTCAATTAGCTCTCATTTCATTCTATTGCATGTCACATTCATCAATTACACACAATTTCATATTTTCTCCAAAATCTTTCCAAGAACATTAACCTAAATCTCATAAAAAAAATCATGCAAATTAACAATAAAATCAAGAGTTTTTATATGCATATAAGAAACACCTTACCAAGGAAGATTTAAAATCCCAAGTGCTTTTGAAATCATAATCTCCTTCCCTCCTTTTCTTTTTGTTGCTGCTAGCCCAATACTCCTTTTTCCCTCTAATTTCTTCTTCCAATAATGTTCCAAATCCTTGTTTTCTTTATGTTTGAATGTTTTGATAACACTTTATCTCTCTTTTAATTTGAAATTATTCTTAAAATGGCTAAGAAAATTATCAAATCTCCCTCCCTTTCTTCCCTTCACTCTGCTGGACATAAGAAAAAATATAGGTGTATTTATACCCCTCAATTTCTCTTATTTGCACTTATGCTTTAAATATTTTCTTTTTACCCCACATCTTCTCTTCTTATAATCAAATCCTACTAGTTACATTTCTTTTAATTCCGCCCCCTCAACCTATTTTATTTCTCTTTTAATTCATTCATTTTATTTAAAACTAACCCCAATTAATTCCGAGTTAAAAACTATGTTATCTTGAATATTTCATTCGGACGTTATATCCATATTTTCTGAATTTTCATTCTATTTAAATTTGTTTGTGAATTCTTCCACTCTTATTATTTTTCCATTTTTTTAGTTTATAATTTACACCAATATTTTTTCCCAAGGGTTTACAATTAGATAAATGAATAATGCAATTTACTTTAGGTAAAATGTATTAGGAATGATATTGTGTTTCTTATAAATAACTAGTCATCTTATCCAAACTTTGTAGATTAGTTTGAGTTCTTAGTGACTAAAATACTAGGTGACAACTTAAAACTTTTAAATTATAAAAGATGAAAAATGATTGTTCTTTACACACCTAAATTTGATCTAGAAAGATGTTTGTCATAATCTCTTACATATATGAAATATATCATGATTTGCATAAGGTTAGATATAATTAAAGTTGTTGGCATGTCAAGCAGATGTTGTCCAGTCTGGTAAAGAACTCTGTTGACCAATGAAATGGAGACTCAAGTATCTCAAATTTATTAGTTTCCATTTATATTTTGGAAATAGTAAACCTGTATTGGATGGATATACATATACAAATATGGATATTTTGTTTTTAAAAAGCACACAATAATATATAATGACTTTTGTAAGGGGAGCAACTTTATGGAAATCAAAGTTGAAAAGGTGTTGCATTATCCATTATAGGGACTTGACACACTACTCTTATTAAATAGGAAAATAGTTACTATAGATGAAAAATTTCTCACATAAACTTGCCCTAGTGCAAGGAAATTTTGTGTTGTATTGTGATAATCAAAGTGCAATCCATTTATATAAGTATCCTACTTTTCATTTTTGATCAAAGCAAATTGAGGTTATATACCAATGGATTAAAGATGCTATGAAAAATGAAGTTTTTGATTGTTGAGAAGATCCATACCAATGATAATTTGTCAAAAATGATGATTGAGCCTTTATTGAGAAAGAAGTTTGAATTTTGTAGAAGATAAGCGGGCTTGGTAGAATCCATATAAACTATGAACAAAATAGATAAAAGCTTAAAGACTATTAGGTCATATAAGTGAATAAGTATAAAAGGCCAATTTCGACTTATTTTCTAGTTAGCAAGGTTATCAATACCATTCCGGTCGCCGTTCTGGTTTTCTATTAGTACAGAACATTTCGGTTTCGGAGCATTTCGGCGTGCCGTTTCAGAGTTGTACTGTTCATATATAATTAATTATATATATATATATATATATATGAAAAAAATTAAAATATTAATTTAACAAGCATAATTAAAATTCAAGATAAATTAACTTTAAATTATACAATATAAACACAAAGTCAAACAAACATAATTTCAAAATTAGATACACAATCACAGGTTAATCAAAATAAAAAGGATTTTAAGGCCGAAACGATACCGAGACGTTCCAGCCGGAATTTGGCCAGTATTTCCGAAACGGCCCGGAATTAAAACCGAGACGAAAACGACGTTGTTTTGTCTTGGTTTTTTTAATGACACAGAACGTTCCGGCCGTTTCGACCGGAACGAAACGGTATTGACAACCCTGCTAGTTAGTGATCGACATATAGAAAGACAAAATGAGAGATGAAGGTAGCTTAGACAATCTTTGTTCAAACTTTTATATATTCAAACAGAAATATCTTGAGTTCTTGTGATTGAGTTTGTTTTTAATTTGAAAATAAAAAAAGAAGGAAAAGAATTGGTATTTTGAGTTGTGAATGTGGTTATATTAATCTCTTTTCCGAACACCTTCAAAGATATGCCATATGCATACCAGCATTTTCGCTACAAAATTCTCGCATCAGAGGCAATGCTCGTACTTTAAAGTACAATAAGAACAGAGTTTACATTCTGAGAGAAACTGGAAAAAAAACAACAGAATGTTCCTGCTAATGAATGGTAATGTTTAAACGCGGTCGTTTGGTAGGTGAGACTGGGGATCCTTCACTGCTCTGGGAGTCTCCCCGCCATGAATCCTGAACTTGAGCAGCAAACTGCAAGTTCCATAGAATATCCTCGACGGAAGGTCTATCAGCAGGGTTCTTTAGCAAACACCTGACGCAGATCTCCATCATTGTCTTTAGAGATTGATCTGAGCTTGATCTGAGCAAACCTGGATCAACTATGCTGCTTTGAGCTGGATCATCATTTGTAATGCTTGCTTGCAACTGAAAAGTTTTGCACAGAAATATTTAGCTGCCAGACAATCTACTAAAAGAAAAAGAAAGATATGGATTCTACGGATTTCGAAATCAGGAATCCTGAAACTAGGAAGAGGGCATCAACACATTTTTATGATGAGGGGGGGATCATTGAAATATGTGTTTTTTGCGGATTGAATATAAAAAACAGCAAGAAAAATGTCACCTGATCTTTTAGAACAGCTACTTCATTCATAGATGTCAATGATCTCCCCACAATGATTTCAAGCAATATTAATCCAAAGTCATAAACGTCAACCTTCAGGTCTTGATTTATCCTGTTCAATAACAACATTCAAAGAAAAAATCATCATGAGACTGATGACTCTAAGTCTTTAGCTTCTTTTTTTTTGGATTCGAAGAAACTACATCTCCTAGAAAAGCGCACTTTGTGAGCCCAGGTGAGTGAGTAAGACCCCAGCTGTCCCAGGTTCTTACAAGAGGTGCATGTTTCTGACTCGAACTCGAGACCTGCTATACAGATCTCAGGTCCTTTGTCATCACGCCACACCCCTTGGGGATCTTTAGCTTTCTGATATACCAATTTTTATAGACTAATGAAATTTTGCATCCATTATAAATATTCCTGTATTTTATCTATATTGACTCCCGAATTATGCAACCAAATAATGAACTCAAACTATATCAGCAGTTTGAACCAGCCTAGCCCTCAAAATATATCAGTAGTCAGATCTAACCTTGCACTGATGCTAAGATCTTTGGATGCACCAGATGATGTTCCATGGACAACCTGCAACAATGAATTTGTTAGGTATCAGCTTCTAAGTGTTGCTAAATGGAGAAAAGAAAAACAACCTTCATGAAGGGGAAAGAAAATACCATTCCCTTGTTTTCTGCTAACAAGGGTAGGTTATAACTGCTAATTTTTGCAACAAGGTTTTGATCCAATAAAACATCTGTTATCTTCAGATTATTTGAATATACACCAGGCACAATCCCTGTATGCAAAAATTGGATGCCCTTTGCTACACCTATTGCAGCAGCTATACGGTGTGTCCAATGAAAATTTTGCCTGGCATGTCCTCCTGAAATATATATTTTTTAAAAAAAATGGATGTTGTCATCATATCCAACAGAGACAGTAGTATACACTTACTAAAATGCAGGTTGCAGGAAACAAAATAACACCCAGTTGGAACTATGTTGTGAAAAAAGATTTATGATTTGCTCGCAATAACAATCGAGAGGTTGATCAAAAGTTAACTCATATCAAAAACATACTAAGCAATCACAGGACTACCATTATGTTTTCCATCCTGAAAAAGTAATTTTGATAAATTATGGATTAAAACTTACCAGAGATCCAGCTTCTTAGCGTGCCATTTGGTACATATTCAAAAACCAGAAATATTCTGCTGACACTTGAATCATCCAAGTAAAACTCAAAGCAGTGTCCAAGAGCACTAACCAAATGTCGATGTCTTAGTTTTGAGATCAACTCTATATGGTTCATAAGGTTTTGGGTACTATGACTTTTTTTCAGTTTTAAGCATCTGATAGCAACAAAGGATCCATCCTTAAGTTGGCCCCTATACATCTGAAACAACAAAACAAACAACAAGGAATATTAGGAAATCTATTCATGGTTTATGTTAAGAAATCATCTCACCTAAAAGCTCAAACTGTTAGGTGAGACCTTATAATATGATTTATATTATTCTCTAACACACTCTCTCAAGTGAAAGTCTTTTGGTCTTGAAACTTCCATACAAGCCTACACTACCTTATACTTGATTTTTATCAAATAGAATGAAAATGATGAAATTCGAACTCGTGACCATTGGATCAATAAAGCTCTGATATCATGTTAAAGAACCATCTCACCTAGCAACTCAGACCGTTAGGTGAGACGCCAGAATATGATTTATATTATTCTCTAACAGTTAATAAACAGCACACATGCTAGGAAGGGGTTTTTCTGGCATTCAATCTCCTGTAAGGTTCCTAGTATCGAACCAAACATAAGAGCACGAGAAACAACTTGTTATAGATAAAACAGATCATCTTTCCAAACAAGTAAGGGATTCATTTTCAGAAACAATTTGTGAATTGTGATGCTCAGTTGATCAAGGAAAATCCGTTGGCATGAACTTGAAAGAATTTTGCTGACCCTGAGTGCTTGAAGAATTTAAGAAGCTCATGCTCGGATGAAATTATGAGAGTATCACAGGCTAATTCAACTGAATGAAATACAAAGAATATGTTACAATGGATTTGCATTACCTGTCCCTGAGATCCTTCACCCATGAAAGCAGATGTGTCAAAATTGTTTGTGGCCTCCTCTATCTCTTCTAGTGAAAAAGTACGATACGGTGGAAGGCCAAGTGCTCCCAGCTTCGTTGTTTGGGAAACATACCCTTCATTTTTTTTTCCGAAAACAAAAAAGTAAAAGGAACTGTAAGATTCTCTGCTCTTCTTATTAGTTAAATTATTACGTATGCCTTCAATGTTTTATAACGTGCTAGAGCCTCACCAACTTGTCTTTCTTTCAAGAACACTTTTAGATGGGCTGCCTGAAAATATGTCAGCAAACTGTATGTAAAGTCCTTTCTTATGTGAACTAATTTTGGATCAATAAACCACAGTCTCAAACAATTCAAGTGATGATTAAGGCATTCTTCATATATATATATATATAAGAAGAAGATTCTCATCACCTAAATTTCATACATTTGACAAGGGATTCACTTGAATATACTTATCTGGGGATTGAATCTTAAATTGAGACTATTTGAGCAGTCATCATTCCATCTCAGTTATACTTCAAATTTCCCTATTACTGACAGAATTTTTCTTAGATTTCGCTACTATGCATGCATGACTTTATAAAAAACCGGAAATCTATAGCCACATATAGTAGACAAAAGAGCATGAGCACAGGCATAGATGAAACATTACTTGCATCGGAGAGCAGCTTTGAAGGGTACCCTGCTGATGCGCTCTCTGCAATTGTTCTAGTATTTGGTCTCTCGATTGTCTTCCTTGATTTCACCTTTCTGACGGCAAGGTAAATTAAACCAACAATGGCAATTCCTCCAGCAATCCCTCCAGCTACACAGAATGCAATAGTTTCTGTAGAAGCTTTCCTTTTCTTTCTCTGGGGCAAAATCCCAACAGCTAAAGCTTCATTCCGACAGAAGGAGATGGGATGTTGGTTTTCATCACCGGTTGCCAGACAGTTCGCAGCGTACAAGACTTTTTTATTGGAGTCTCGCAGAAGACAATTTGGCAACTTTCCAGTCATTAGATTCGAGGACAGATCCACAAACTCGAGGTCAGCACTGCAAGACTGGTTTTCGAAAAGCATTCCTGTGAACTTGTTGTCTGCAACATTCAAGTAAGTTACTGAAGGCAATGACAGTAATGATTGTGGAAATGGTCCCACAAATTTATTGTTTGAGAGATCTAGCCGTTGAAGCTGATAATAGGAGGTCACTTCAGCTGGAAGGCCATCCCTGAACTTGTTCTTGCTCAACACAAGAGAGATCAACTTGTTCCCAAGCAGAGGAAACTTCGGTCCAAAAGCATTATCTTCCAAGTCAAGAACTTGAAGGTTTGTCAACCTGCTAAGATCAGGAACTTCTCCTCTGAAGTAGTTATTCGAAAGTTCTAGAACTCTAAGATTGTCCAAATTACTCAACGAATCCGGCAATGAACCATTGAGCATGTTCTTCTTGAGACTCAAGACAGACAAAACTGGAAGTGAGCCGATCCAATATGGCACCTCACCAGCGAACATATTATCGTCAAGAACCAGTGATTGGAGGGTAGGTAAAGATGAAATTTCTTGAGGAACAGCATCATATAGGAAATTTGAACTCACATTAAGTATTTCCAATGAAGACAAACGTGAAATTTTACCAGGCAAGGGACCCCATAAACCCAGAGAAACCAGTGTCAAGACTTTCAAGTTTGGCAGACCAACGAGCGTTGTGAAAAAGGAATCGATTGAGAAGTTTCTAGGCAAAAGTGGAGTTCCCCTGTTGCCAATAATATGCATCTGTGTTATGCTGTTCTCATAGCATACCACAGTTACAGAAGCATCTGGCTCGGTATTGCAGAAGTCAGTGGTGCTATTCCAGCTGCTTAGAGCAGATGGATAGTTCAAAATCCGCTGAATTCTTAGAAGGGTTTCACCCTGGGAGGATTGTAATTGGTCTGAACCGCTAATTAAAACCCCAAGAACAACGCAGAGTAGGATTGCAGAATATTGGAATGCCTTAGCCATTTGTCGTTTATAAAGAATCAACATGAGGGTCTCTAGAGGCGTGGCGTGATGGTAAAGGGTTGAAGATCTGCACAGCAAGTCTCGAATTTGAATCAGGAGCATGCACCCCTTGTAAGATCGATAACTGGGGTTTTACTCGCTGACATGGATCACAAAGCATGTTTTTCAGAGATGGGTTTTTCCTCGAATCTAAAAAAAAAAACACGAGGAAAGCATAGAAGATGTTGAAGAGCTCTCAAGAGCTAGGAAATGAGCATCAGCTGCGATTTACTGCAGATCATAGAAAATATAAAAGACAAGAATTATCCTTTCATTATAAACAATTTATAGATAGTTTCTCTTTCTCTTAGAAAACAACAACAACAACAAATGTTTGAGAAAGTTTGTTTAGTCTTACAGAAATGAAGCATCTAATCAACAATGCATGTTCAAATTTCAATAGAAAAGCTTACCGCACAGAGTGGATATTCAAACCAGTTTCACTTGTGAGATCATGCTGGCAGTGAAGAAGCTTTTAAAATGATCTGGAAACGAAGCTACTGCTCATTCCATCCCTCTAAAAATCTTCAAGAATACATGACAGATCGAATCAAACCCAAACCCACAAATCTTTCTTGAGCCCTGTAGAGAAAGAAAAAAAACAGACTAATGGATGATTATAACTTTAAAGTGAAGATTAAAAAAAAAAAAACCTCAAAAAACTACAGATGAATCTTCAAAAATTCCTCAAACCCAGTTCAGACGACGCACATTTACTAGCATTTCACAGTTGACAGACAATCTAATGACACGGGCTCAGAGAAAACTAGTAGGAACCATAACATACCTGCTAATTAACGCCCACAATTTCTTTTTTCTTCTTCTCTTTTACTCTCAGGATCAATTAAAAGAACACGAACAATCTTTCTTTCAAGTGTATTATTCTGCAGCTAGCTATTTATTTATTGCCAGTGCTTTCTTTTGGAAGCCTAAAGAGATGGCCATGAAAAAGATAAAGATAAAGAGATTCTTGCTGCAGAAGAGAAACCTTTATTCCTTGCATGCAACAATTCAGCCACTGATTTAATTATTTTTTTCCCAGACACTTTCTGTCATATTATTCCTCGCAAAAAACAAAAAACAAAAAACAAAAAACAAGACAGACTGGAACGCAAGGTTTCACTTGCTGGGTCAGGTAAGCTTCGACTCGCCATGGTCCTGTCACCTTGAGCTGTGGGCCCACAATGGCTACATGTGTAGACACTGTAGCTTTTGGATCCTTTCTTGCTAGTTCTCTGCAACTAACAGTCATGGCATTTCGAGTTTTGATTTTAAATTTATGGTGTTTGTCGATTATTATCATCACTGTAGTCGGAGCAAGCAAGGCTTCATCACTTTCTTTTTGCAGCTCACTCCACCCACTTATTCTTTTCTTTTTTTTGTAATTTCTTCTTGTATTATTCTCTTATTCACATGGCTGAAAACTGAGGCCTGCATCGTGCATGTCCTTATTAATTGATTTTCTGATTATGATCTTGAAATGATGCATTATGTTTATATATATATATATATATATATATATATATATATATATATATATAAGCTGAGAAATGACACTTCAACTTTGTATTATCCCTGGAATAATTCTAGCTTCATCTTAACCGGCTTTTTGACTGTTGGAGAATATAGTTAAAATTGTTTTTTATTTTTTTTTCATTGTAAAATATATCAGAATATTTTATTATTATTTTTTAAAAACTATTTTTAACATTAATACATCAAAATGATCTAAAAATATAAAAAAAATCAATTTAAAATAATAAAAAAATATATTTTTTAAAAAACATTTTTAAAATACAGTGTCAAACACCTCTTTATCTCATTATCCTTGATTTTACTCTTGGATTTCTTCTATATATATATATATATATATATATATATATATGCTAGATCATAATATAAATTCTATTTTATATCTTTCCTTTGTTTAGAAGTATATTAAAGTTTATTTTTCAAACATGTTTTTTTATTCAAAAATGTATTAAAATATTTTTAAAATTTTGTTTTTCAAAAACACATTTAAAATGAACTCTTGAGTATCCTTAAATTTATGGATTAAGATGGTTTTTTGGCATTAAAGTTTTAGATAAAATAATTCTTTGATAAATTCGAATATAGCACTCTTTTTCTTACATTTTAATTTTAATTTTCACTGCCACTGTAAGCCTTTTGCTTTACTGAAAGAGATGAAAAGAGAAAATTTGAACTCTAGGGATTGATGCCTCAAGCCAGCAAACATTATTTAGATTTTTTTTTTTTTTTTTTTTTGCTAGGAAACAAATATAAAATTAGAGAACATGGGAAATGGTCTCCATTGTCAGAAAAAGGAAAGGTCAGTGAAAAAAAAACAGCAGCTATTCCCCACATGTTGGGAATTGAAGCCCTCAATAGCAAGATTGTGAATATGTTCTATTCACTATTTTGATTTTTTTTATTTACTGAAATGTTTTGGTTTTAGAGTATTTTATATTTTGAAGTTGTATTGTTCATATATAATTATATATATATATATATATGGAAAAAAAATTAAAATATTAATTTAATAAGCATTAATTAAAATATAAGATAAATTAACTTTAAATTATACAATACAAACACAAAGTCAAACAAATATAATCTCAAAATTAGAAACACAAACCACAAGTTAATTAAAATAAGGAGGATTTTAAGGCCGAAATGGCATACCCGGAACGGTACAGAGACGTTCCTGACGGTATTTAGCCAGCATTTCTGAAACAGACCGGAAATTAAAACAGAGACAAAAATGACGTCGTTTTGTCTCGGTTTTTTTAACGGAACGGAACAGTATTGACAGCCCTGCTGAATAGCACAATGAATAGAAGAAGAAGAAGAGAAGAATATTTTTGGAAAATTTATTTTGACCATGTTAAATTAAAGGGTTAATGTGTTACTGCTATTACTGCTAGATACTTATTATTTTTTAAAATATTTTTTGTTTAAAAATATATTAAAATAATATTTTTTTTTATTTTTAAAAAATTATTTTTGATATCAACACATGAAAATAATATAAAAATATCAAATAAATTAATTTAAAGTAAAATAAAATTCAATTTTTTTCAAAAATATTTTTAAAATGCAAAGATAAATAGGATCATAGAGATATAAATAGACTAACCCTTTCCATCTTTTAGAAAATAGCAATGTATTTAATAATTGTACACTCCTCAATAATTGAAATTTCTCAAACTAATTTACTCAATTGTATTTTTCAAAAATTCCCTTTTTGTGCATTTTATATAGTTTGAAAGTGTTTTCTATTTGAAAATATAATATAATAATGTTTTTTAAAAAAATTGACACCAACACTTTAAAACTATCTAAAAATACCAAAATAATTAATTTAAAACAAAAAAATGAAAAATAGCAAAACATCTATTGAATCACAATGAAAATTAGTTAACCCATTCAATGAAAATTCATCTTTTCTTTTTTATTTATTTATTAGAAATCCCATTTTTAAATGCTGCAAAAATAATATAAGGATGTTTGATTACTATGTGTAGGCTTTGTAGCAACAAGTCGGTGCAAACTAAAGAAAGTGGCACAGGAAACTCAAGAAGTTACATTATGATATGTAGCATTTGGGAATTATATTTTTCTAACTTGGTTTCTTGCAAATAAAAATTTATTTATCATATTTGATCTTTAATTTTTTTTTATTTGTTATATTTAAGTAATTTATGAAATTTGATTTTTTTTCTTTTTAATAAAATTTTAAAAAATAAATGAAGACAATAATAGTTATTTTCTAACTTATTTTTCATAGCGTAATGAAATACTATAAAATATTTTTCAACTCATTTTTCATAACATCACTAAATATCATATAATAATTCACTTTTTAAGAATTTATTTTTCTTAAAAATATATATTTTTAAAAAAGTACTTTTCAAACAACCAAATGATTCCTAAATTACTTGTGAAAGTGGGAAAAAAAAACATGTAAACAAGCCAAAAGCATGAAATTTAGAGCCTCATCATGGCAATGCAAGAAAAGAAAAAGGTAATCCATTAAAGACTAATTACATGATTGGGACTTGGGAGTATGGTTGTAGTTTATTTTGAAAGTATTTTTTGTTTAACAATGCATCAAAATTATATTTTTTATTTTTTAAAAATTATTTTTTACATCAGCACATCAAAAAATCCAAAAACATCATTTTTTTAATTTAAAGTTAGAAATAAAAAAAAATCAAAAGAGTTTTTGAAACACAATGTCAAACACCCCCTGAGGGGTTTGGTCCTCTTGTGGTCTCAAGTTCGAGCCCTGTGATTGCTAATATAATAATCACCGGAGATTTACATGATTATTAACTTCAAGATTCATGAAATTAGTCAAGATACACACGAAAGCTAACCCGATAAAAAAAAGAAAAGAAAAAGGTGCGTGTTCCTCTTGCTTTTTTCCTGTAACTTTCATAGGTTGAATTATTTCCCTAGAAAATTCAAGAGGTCCCATTCTCCATTATTGAAAACTCACTGCAAGAATATTTCAATCTTAGATGAGGTCGTCCCTTCTAGAACTTGAGTCTGGAAACGTCACGCGCCCATGTTTTTTATAGGGTAAACATCATATTAGTCCCTAACCTTTCATGAACTCTCAAAAAGTCCCTAACATTTTTTTTTATCAATTGAGTCCCCAGCCCTTACATCAATCCTCAATTACCCCCACCCCCAACCAATCTAGGTCCTTTAATGTTTTCCGTAAAGTTTCTATATTGTTTTTTAATATAGTTATAAAAAGGAAAGAAAATTGTTCAAACAAGATTTGAACTACAGCGGGCAGCTGAACGAAGTTTTAGACAGCGTTTCAAAAATAAAAGAAAAAAAATTGAATTTTTTTTATTTTTATTTTTATTTTAAATTATTTTTTTTAATATTTTTATAAATTAATATTAAAAATTTTAAAAAATAAAAAATATATTATTTTAATATTTATTTTATTTAAATAAAAAATACTTTCAAAAATCCACAAAAATCCAAAATACAAATTTAAACCAGGTAAAATTCTTGTTTCTTGATCTCAAATCTGTTATTTCAAGAACTATTAGGGTTTGAAATAATCATCTTTTTATTAAATGGAAATTATTAGCATCAAAATCAACCTTTTACAACCAATAACTTCTCTCTTCTCACTTGAATCCAATGATTTTCTCTCTTTTCTCCCATATTCAAGGGTTGGAAAATAAATTTTTATATTAAAATTGAATTAAAAAAAAGAAGCTATAGGGACTTTTAATGAAGAAAAAAGAAAGTATAATGGCTAAAATAAACTTATCCCAAAAAAGAATTAGATTTACCATGACATTTTTGTGTTTTATACTTTGATTGGTCAGTTTGATTGATTGTCAATTTGTGTATAGAAGAACGCAATTGGGAATAAAAATGAGGATAAAAAAATAAATTATTTCAAATAAACATAAAAAAGAATATCCAAGTTATTTGGATTTTTTTTTATAGTTTTATTAAACTTATCTAGCGAGTCAATCATGAAACTTACTTATCAAATTAAGTAATCATAAAAGTTAGATTTTTAATTAAATCATATAAAAATTGTTTTTATATGACCTTGTCAATTCAACAAGTTCTAAGATAGATAAAAAAAGAAAGAAAGTTATATAAAAAAAAAAAGACCTTGCAAACAAATGTAAAATAACCTAAACCACCATTAGAAAAGGAGTTTTGACTTTTTTTTAAGGGGGTTGACTTCAAAAAAATGAACATCTCATCTTCAAAGCCGGTATGAATTCTTACAGGCTTCAGACATGCTAGAACTTCCATAAACCAGTGGCAGTTCTAGCAACTTGAAGCCCCTGGTTTCACAGCAGACAGGAAACACGAAATCATGTGAGGTTTCTATACACCACAGGATTAAAAAAAGGAAAAAAAAAAAGAAAAAGAAAGTAGAGTAGACTTCCACTATCAACATGCGTTGGAAGATTTTTGAAAAAATGAAAAGAAAAGGAGAAGTGAGCTCTGTGTGAAGGCATCTATCAGGCAGGAAAGCTAGCAACAGCTTTCATCAACCTGTGGACCTAAATACTCGATTCCATCCATCTTTGAATTCTCTGGCACCTCCGTCTCTTCCAGCCATGCATAACGCTTACCCTCTTCCCTTTTCACCTCCATCTCTCCATCTGCAATTGATTAATTCGGAGGTAAATTCAGGGATGTCCATGGCAGTCAAGAAACAGGATGTTAGGAGTTCAACAAGAACTCTGCTAACAAAACAAATCACAAAACCATCTACTGTGTGTTTACATAAGCTCGGTTCACTTTCACATCAAGCAAGGTTCCTGTTAAAAATGCCATGGAGAATTGCAATAACCCCTCTTTTACGTCAATGAATTCCCATCTGTATGTGTATCATTTAAATCTCAAACTTCAATGTTTTCCTAAACATGTTGGCTATGCATATCTGGATGTGTATCATCTAAACGTGAATATGTGATGAATTGATTAACTTCCCTTTAAAGCCCGGATTGAAAATAAAAGTATTCACATCAAAATGGATCGTCATTCAGATGTAATTGGAACAAAAATGTTAGCATGAGAAGGAAGGAAAGCATGGTGGGGGGATCACTCACTTGACAGCGCAGTGTGCGGGAAATCTTTGTAGTAGGAGCAGTCTCGGCCATCTTCTTTGGAATAGGGAGGTCCAAGAACATCAAGAACTGCACAAGGAGTGATAGCAGTGAATTGATGGATATTTCCACCTGCTGTTGGATACAGAACTGAAGTGTTGCAAGGAGCTGTCAAAACACTGTCCGCTTCTAATTTCGCCAACCGCACTGGAAAAGCATGCATTTTGGTTATGGGGCTCGTTCTGCTACTTCATTAAGTTACAGTAGAAGTATGAATGGGAGGGAGAAAGAGAAGCTCACATTGGGTTGGAGTGTCAGGCCCATCTGTTCTAGGAGGATCGATCCAGTCGTATGATTTGATGTGCATGGTCCCTAAAAGAAGTTTGCTAAAAACTGTCATTCCTGGATGGTTATGGAGTGGGATGACAGCAGTTGCGGGAAGAAAGAAAATACACAACTGCACGAAGAAACATGACAGGAAAACTGATCAAAAGCTGAAACATAAATTTTATTTCCTGAAACTGTTCTAGGTTCTGTACAAAAACAGGTCTGCGGGACCAACCCCATGTTCAGATTCTTAAAATTAAAGCTCAAACTGCAAGAGTCTCATTTCCTGAAACTATTCTAGGTTCTATACAAAAACAGTTCTGCAGGACCAACCCCATGTTCAGATTCTTAAAATTAAAGCTCGAACTGAAGAGTGCAAGAATCTCATACTCTACATGAACTACATGAACAACTATAAGCGCAAAATCCTGTTTGCACCAACTATTCAAAATGCTATTCACAATACCCTGCTGAAGATTTATATGATCATCCAATCAACGTTATAACAGAGTGGACTGCCATATCATATGATCTTTGAATGGTTCAATGTGCAAATTCCAGAACATATGACCTGAAAATGATAAAAATCAAACAAGCAGCAGCTACTACTCTTACCGAAAAATCATCGCACTTGTAAATGGTTGTGTAAGTGACCCTAGGAGTCTCTTTGACTGCATCTTTAGTTTTGAAGAACTGCAGCTCGCTACTTAGCCCAACATCTTCAGGCTTCATGTTATCTACAGCATGAGACAAGGCACGTCAAGGAAAGGACAACGAGTACAATTCCACCATTACTTTAATAGACCACGAAAGTTTTATATTTGCGTAGCGATAGGATAATATTATATTATCTATCTACTTGCTTAATATAGAAATGCTTCCGGCAGAACCCATTAGTCCTAGTAGGCCAGAAAATAATTATCCATGTTGTATTAGTTTATAGCCTTGAAACATATTTTTGTCACCTACTTAGAATATGAACAATATTTATGAAAGATAATCCCAACAACCAAAGGATACATGTTTTAATGTACCAAGTCTCGAATTAAGGAAAGAATCATACGCATCCTGTAGATTAAAACTTGTCTTGGCCTTGAAAATGGATATCAAATTCAGCCTGGTATGCAGAAAAGACCCAACTAGCGAGGTCATCTAGAAGTGCCCTTTTCTTTTTAACTACGAAAGAAAAATATACTATCACATAAGAAAAAATGTTCAATGTTCAGTTTAAGATAATAAATCCTACAAAAAATGTAAAGACAGACAACAAAGATGCTCTTCATATGCAATTCCTTGAAAAGAAACGGGCTTTATTGTCAGGAGTTGATGATGGTCAAACAATGGTCCTGCACATGAGGATATACATGGGAAGATTCGTGGAATTATTACAAGTGTTGAGTCAATTATACTCCTTATGATAAATTTGTGCCTAACTTTTCTTTTTTAATCATTATGCAAATTCTACCTTCATCTCCTAAACCAGGATTGTAGTTGCTATATTCTTCTCTCTTTTTTTCAAATTTCGTTTCAGTAGATCGATCATGTTGAACCTTGAAAGGAAGAATGATGCGAGTCAAACAGATATTGATCTATATTTGGCATGAAAAATTCACAGAACAGGGTTCCTCACTTGTATTTAAAAACAACTACAGAAAAAGAAAAAAAAAACATTTTGACCACCAAAAAATGCATGATTTTTCTTTTGTTGGGGCTATAGCACTAGACAACAAAGGCTGATCTCCTTTTTGATCCCATCTGGGGATGTTAGAGAGATTTGATCAGGGTATGTTAGAAAAACACAGATCTTTATACTCACTGGACATTTCTCTAAACCCATCAACCATTGACCGATAGAATACAAGATATTTATTACTACATTTGCAGAAATCTACAAATTAAAAGTGAAATTCTTAATTGGAAATAAAAGTTATATAAAACCAAGACATTATGATCATAACTTCAATATTTAAGCCAATATATAATACGGACAACGTGTCCTATGTCCACAAATATATGAATCCATTTTACCATTTTAATATAGGACTAGTTCCAGGCTCAAAATCATATTAAATTGTTAGGGATCACTCAAATCTTAACTGGTTAGAGTGTGGTATAGTGCATTTCAAAAGGAAGAAAAAATGAAATCTTGCAAAAAACAGACAAATCAACAACCTACCAAGTAAGTTGCACAATCTCTTGATATCTTGAGGCAAAGGAGCAGAGTCGGGACCTTTAAACACTTGTTTACACGACACGAACAGATCCTGCAGCGCCATGGAAACTGTGGATGCGCCCCTTCTAGTCCTTTTGCATCTCTTCTTCTTGATAGCCCTATTGGCGTACCCAACCCTGTGTACGTGAGCAGCTGGTTCTCTTCTTTGCTCCCCCATAGCTTCAATGGTCATCAACAAAACACCCCTAAAATACTTTCTATGTATAAAATCTGTACCTCTTTTGCATACCACTATTAAGATGGCTGCAGTTAATATATATATGTGCGTGCGTGGATTTAAAAAGATGGTCAATGAATGTTTAGAACAGAAACCAAACCCACCAAGAAAAACAGCAGAGATTCTGGTTTCATATCATGAGATGATGGTTTGACAAGACTGGAAATCGGTGGCGGCGAGCTCTGTGAAGAGGTGGGTAAATGTAGCTATAAGGGGGGAGAGGAGGAGATGGGGTGTGTATATATACATAGTATGGTGAGAAAAAATGGGGAGCAAAAACCAGGGGCCATGAGGAGATGGTTTGAAAATATCTTGCGTTGTAGAGAGAGAGAGGAGGCGTCAAGAAAAAGAAAAAAAAAAGAAGAAAAGAAAAGAACATGGTTTCAAAAATGGGGTTATCTTAATATCTAGGTGGTGATGGCGACGGGAAAAGCCACTTCCCGCCCCCAAGATTGGGAGTTGAAACCGCTGGGTTGGAGGTTCACCCCTTGTTTTACTCTGACCTCCTCATTTCAAACAGCTCCACTTCATTTTCTATATATATATATATATATTCACGAAAACGCCACTGCCCTTGCCCTCTTGCCCTTTTTTTTTTGTATTATTGTGGCAATTAAGCACATTTATTATTATTTTTTGGAAGTTCTTGTCATGAGATTGCGCTCAAATTAGTTAAACAGCATTTTCTTGGGAAAATGTTGCCCTCCCATCTGGATTACTTGGTCAATTATTTAAACCTCTAAAAATCTTTTTTTTATATTTTGAGTTGGGATTTGTTTATAGATGCTTACAGAAAATCAGACTACACCCCCAAAAAATTATTTTAAGAGGTTTTAGGCTGAGAATTAGTTTTTTTTATTTAGCATATATTTTTTTATAAAATCATATATATATATATATATATATATATATATATATATATATATTGAAGTGCTCCCAAAAATTGTGGGGGTGTAGTGAGCAATGAGCTTTATTTTTTCCAAATAGAATGGGTGGGGATTTGTTTTGCAAAGTAGTATAATTAGAGAGGAAAATCACACAAATTTTGGGTACTTGTGCTATTTAAAATATAGCAAAACTCATAAAAAATACAAAAAAAATTAAAGGATTGTGCAATAAAACAATCTTTTTAAAAATAAAAATAAAAAACAATACTTCTTAAAAAGATGTTAATTACTTGGATGTTAATTACTTGGATGTTGTTGTTTTTTCCCCCAAAATGTATGCTTTTTCAGAGTGGAGAGGGATTTTATTTTTATATTTATATATATTTTTCTCTTCACGTTGGATTCTTGCAAGGAATTTTATTGCCAATTTAATATTTATCATTATCTATTAATTGAAAGTACATAGAACTCAGCCCACCGATCACTTTTGTCATCACAATCAGCTTGGGAGGTACAAAGGAATTGCTGTTTGAGAATAGTGAGATGCACATAGAATGTTTTGGTTTGATAAAGAGATGCTATCAAAAGTCGTGTTTCCATATACCCATTAATGAAGTAATCAAGTTCCCTATGTATCCATGCACTTGAAAACACTTTTTTTTTTTTTTGTGACCGGAGTGTTCGGGCCAGCTTACGCGCACTTCGACTATTTCCTCGGGTCCACTGAACATACTGCAAGCTCAGTGAGCAAGTAAAGCACCACGGGGATGACAGGCATACTGTGCAGGGATGGACCCAGAAAAGACAAGAAGGGAGGCACCCTCCAGCCCCACTTCCACTGGGGCTCGAACCATGTTCGAATGAAAGAGGGTGCTCCCCAACAACCACCGAGCCACAACCCCTGCTGGTCACTTGAAAACACTTTTGGTAGTGTTTGAAATTGCTTCTTGTTTTTGAAAATATTTTTTATTTAAAATAATATTTTTATTATTTTTTAAAAATTTATTTTTAACATCAACACACCAAAACGATATAAAAACACTAGAAAATAATTTGAAATTAAAAAAAAAAACATGGTGTCACTACAACAAACAAACAAATCCAAAATAATAGATAATGGACTCAAGATGTAATTTTTTTATTACTATTCATGGTATCTCCCGATATTAAAACATGGTTTTGTTTTTTATTAGTTGTTGAAAAATCAAGAGTGTCAATTTTTAATATATTTTTTTTGGAGTGTCAATGATCTTATTAGATAAATCTAGAGTTGTTCAAAGCTTATATAAAAATATCATGACTTAGAATTGCTATCAATATTATCTAAATTAAAAATAGCATCTAAATAATCGAGACCTTCTAGTTCATGTTTTTCATATACCAAAAGGTCACTTTTAGTTATTGATTAGGGAATATATTGCATATATATTTTGAGTCATTCCTGCTTTATTTTAGAGAATTTCATTGATTTTTAGCATGTTGTCTAGAGTTTTAGGTATATTTGAGAATTATTCATTCCATGAAAATTCAATGTATTCTTAGGTATTCGACTACTAAAATATTCTGAAATTGAGATCATATGAAGAAGCAAACAATAGGATGAGCTTAGAGTTCAAACATTGGTTGGTCTGCCCAGACAAGCCAAAACATTAATTGGTTTTTGAAGTATAACGAGAGTTATACAACTCCGTTTCATGTGCTCTTTATCTTTTTATGAAAAGATGATACACAGGCCTACAACGTTTATGCAATGAGAAGAACCCATTTTTTTTTATTTTGAAACCCAAAAATCAAGTCGAAATACATAGTTCGAATCATACTAGGAATCCATGTCCCCAGACACTGTCTTAGGTTTTGGACCATATCCAAAGTTCCAGATGCCCGAAAATTTTGAGACCAGGTCTAGTGGAAATAAAATTGTATTTTATACAGTTTTCCCAAAAATAAAAGAGTCTTAATTTGCATGTTTACTGCCCCTAAATTGGTTGTAATATCAGAGAAGAGAAGAATCTACGTCAAAAAAAGAAATGAACTTCCTTTTCTTTGGAGGAAAAAGTCAGAATACACACACACACATCTCGTAAGATATCAACTAAATGATTTTTTTTTAGAGGAGAAACCCCTAAAGATATTACAAGAGAGAGGAGGTTGTATCTAGAAGAGGAGGCAATCAAATATGAAAGAAAGAAGCTAACCTTCAAGATATCTAGTTCTCCAATTTTTTGATACTTTTGAGAGTGATGTTCATCTTATTAAGTTTGTTTCTTTTTAATTTTGCTATGGAATAGTTGATGGTGATAACATGTATGTATTTCACCATTATATTTTTACAATGTCCATCATGTTTCTTTCATTGTCACTTTTCCCACAATGACAAATATTTTTTTTTTTTAAATATTATTGTTATTTTGCAATCCTCCTCCTCTTTTATTTTTATTATTATCATAATTACTTATATTATTTTTACTGCAATCACTATTTACAAAACATTTTTATTATTTTTTTGTTTTCCATCTTAAGAAAAGGAATTAATAATTTAAATTTGATTTCCACATTCATATTCCAATCTTTTTTTATAATGGTAATGAATTCAATTCGTTATGATAATATGACTTCTTCTCTACCAACCACTTAGTATTCCATCATACCAATATGATTCGTGTCCTTCTAACCACTAGCTAGTTCATGATGATATGCTTCTCTATTTATTTATTTTTTTCCTGACTACTAATGTGGCAAAAAAAAATGATGGAAAAAGCTAGTTAATGCTATTAGGACACCCCAAAAGAATTATTTAAATGCTTTTATTAAACTTTATTTATTATTGGATTGTGGTTTAAAAAAAAAAAATCACTAAACGATAGTGATATTAAAATATACATTAAGTCATTATTTTATATAGTAATGGTTTTTAACTTTTAAGTGAATAAAATTATATATATAAAAAAAACATGTGAATTGCTCTTATCTTAGTGATCGCCCTAGGGAAACCCAAACTTATTTTAGAGGGATAAACGGGAAAAAAAATACTTAGAAGCATTTAACATCAAGATTAAGTTTATTATATATTAGATTATATATGGGTAATGTATTATTAAAATCAATATATTTAAAATAAAATTTCTTTTTTTTACAAATTCATTTTTAATAATTAATTCATAATAATAAAACGACAATTTATATCAACACATTGATGATTTTTTTTTAAAAAATCGCACATCATTAAGAGATAAAAAAAAATTCATTAATGATTATAAAACTAAGTAGGTGTGATGTTAATATATTTGTTTGACATTGTATTTCAATTATATTTTTAAAATGTTTTGGATTTTTTATTTAAAATTATTTTAATGTGTTAATATCAAAAATAAATTCTATATATATATATATATTATTTTAATATTTTTTCAAATGAAAAAACATTTTAAAAGCTAATATATACGAGTTAAACAAACTCAAAATATAAATATCGACTATGCAGAGATGCAGCAGCCCTCACGTGGCATCCACGAGGTGAGCACGGGTGTCATTCAGTGAGGAACGCATCAAAATTTTGTCATCACGTGCCAGGCACGTGGTAGCCACAGTTTTGTTAATCCACATTAACTAACAAAGAAACAACGGCAGATCATGTTCACTTTGCAAAATATCTACTTTGTTTTGACCATCAAAATTTTATTCTACTATAATTTTTTTTTTTTAATTTGGTCCTTGACATGTCCCTTTTTGTTGCTCTGGATTTCTTTCATTTTCTTTGAATTGTATATAAATTTTTTCCCTTGGGTATTGTCAATTTTACATTTGAAGTTTTGAAATTATTGCCAAGAATATTTTTGAAAAATAAGAATTAAAATTGACATCGACAAGACTAGAGAGATTTTTTTATTAACTTGTATGTTTGGATCAATTTGTGTACATCTCGACTAATCTCACAAGCCAAGAATATTTTAGAAAAAACAAGAATTGAAATTGAAATTGACTTCGACAAGATTGGAGAGCTTTTTTTATTAACGTGGATATCTGTGCCAACTTGCGTATACCTCGACTAATCCCACTAGTCCTGAAATGTTTTTTTTTTTACTTTTAATGTTTGAAATGTGCATAAATATACACTTTGGTATTTTAATTTCGGTATGTTTTACTTTAGTCCCTTAGTATTTTGGATTTTTACTATAGGGCACAAACTTCATTTGTTTTGTAATTAAATCATTGGTTTTTTAAAGAGATGATAAATAATCTACTCTTTGATCCCTCTATTTTATTCTTTGTTTATTTTGGTCTTGTATTATTTTTGTATGTTTTTAGGTCTCAAAATTCATTTATTTTTTGCTTCACTCCTTGATATCAAAATTGCTTTCTAAATAATTATATATGTATCTAATATTTACTGTTTTCTAAATAAAATATCTATTTTAAATTTTATTGTGAAGGTTCTATATAATTCTTCTCAACATTATTATTGTTAGTTATTATAAATACATTTATTCCAAAGCTATTAATTCGTTATTTTATTATTTTTTATTAAAACTTACTTTTTTCACACTATGGTTTGCTTTTGTTTTAATAAATAACTCCTTAAAATACTTTAAAAAAATATTAATAAGGAAATGGGTATTGATTAAAGAAATGTTTTTTCTCGTTTTTATTTCAATTTCTTAGAATTTGTTTGGATAATGACTTTAGTTGTTTATTAATTCTATGCAATAAACAGCATAGTTAATGAAATTTAATTTTATGTAAAAACATATACTAGAAGTAATATTTTTTTTTGAAACATTTAAATTATTACATTTTTGTCTAAGGACCCATTTTTATTATTATATAGTTGAAAAAATTCAAAAAACACCCCACAACAAGAAATCAAAAATCAATATGTGCATCAATCTTTGAGTCCACTTTGATCTTTAATTAACAACACTTCTAGCATTTTGTTAGTTCATATAACTTTTAGTTTATCTCATTAAGTGCTTGAAACTTGAAAGTGTGATTATAGTTGTTTTTTGAAATATTTTTGTTTAAAAATATATTAAAATATATATTTTTTATTTTTTAAAAAATTATTTTTGATATTAGCACGTGAAATTTATCTAAAAACATCAAAACATAATAATTTAAATTAAAAAAAAATTAATTTTAATATTTTTCAAAAGAGCTTTTAAAACGTAGTATCAAACACTCCTTAAATGCATGCAATAACTTCCCAATATCAATTAATTTTTTCTAATTATTCAAGAAAATGTGTTTAGAAAATACTAGCACATTGTTCTATGCTTTAAAAATCAACTTGAAATCACACTCATAGTTTAGCGTAGGTAATTAGCTTATGTTCACTAATATAAAATTACTTTTTTTCATTCCCAATTTTGAATTTGCTGAAATGAAATATCAAGAAATGTATTTATTTATTGATAATAAAAATGAGTTATTTCTTTTAGAGACAAATGTGAAATTCATCAAAATTATAAATGTTTTTATAAAACCATAAATTTGTAATTTATAATAATTTTCTTACTTAAAGACACATTATTTGAATTTCATTTATATTTATTTGTTAATTGAAAATAATTATTTATTTTGTGTACGTGTGGTTCATTAAATTATAGCACCCAGTCCAGAAATGTGTAAAAAAACGTGATTAGTAATTTAGTTGGATCACAATTAGCAGTAATAAATAAATAAATAAAACGAAATTTGTTGCCCGTGACAAGTGGTTTAGTGGTGTGACCGATACCCAAGAATAACAATAATTAAATCAATTAACTTAATTATAATATTAAACTTGTAATATTTATTTAAAAAAAAACATTTTTTTTATATTTTAGAGTAACAATAATTTTTTTTAAAAAAATCAAGTAAATTGGTCCGGACTGAACTTCAAACTTTTAATCGGCGAATCATTAAATTAATACATTTAAGCTTAAGACCTCAGCTAAGATCCTGTTTTTGGATTACGTCACAAAAATATTTTAAAAAAATAATTTTTCTATTTATTTTAAATTAAGTTTTTTTTTGATGTTTTTTATATTATTTTCATGTATTAATATTAAAAATAATTTTTTAAGAAAATAATTTTAATATATTTCAGAATAAAAAATATTTTTAAAAATAACTTCAATCACACGTACAAATATTTTCTTTACATTGCAAGGGGCAGAAGGACAAAACCAATCGTATATTTGAAATTTTGAATTGCATGTAGTTTGGGGATAATAGTAAGTAAATAAATTAAAGTGGGAGGGTGTGTTTTAACTGTGAAAAATGAGCAGTATTATTTTGTTTTATTTTTTTCGGTCTCTTAACTTTTTTTTTTGTCATTTGAATCCAAGATTAGCTCCCAATTGTTTCAGATGTATGGACAAAATTGAAATTAAGATAACTAACGTAAAGAAGCCGATAAAAATGAGGAGTGTGTTTAAAGTTGGTGTGATAAATACCATTTTCATCCTTAACGTTTTTTAATTTATAAAATCAGATCTTTTGTTTTCTTATTTTTTTTAAAATTCAATTTTGATCCATGACTTTATTTTTATTATTTTTAAGCCCATGTTTTTTCAAGAAAAGAGAAAATAATCTTTTTTTTGCATATTCTAGCCACTAAATTGGTTGCTAGTGGTATCTACAAGTTTCATTTAATTAAAAAAAATGAATTATGGTTATTTCAAAACTTAATATTTTATTTTTTAAAAAAATATTCATCAAAGTCAATTGTTCTTGAAAAAGTACTCTACCTCAAACCTTCTAGCATTGTTTACTATGACAACAATAATGTAACTTAATACTATATTTTAAACTCATTAAACAGTTTTTTTCATGGATGACCCTGGTTTTATATATTTATTTATTCAATTTTGTGTGCGTGCGTGCATGAGCCTTTGTGCACATAGCATTACAAAATTATTCACCGGGGATAAATAAATCTTTTTCTATCTCAATTGTATTGTAAAATAATTAAAATATCATTAAAAGGAAAAAAAAACTTGGTGTCAAAGGGTATTTTTATCTTTTCATAATATATTTTTGTTATTACAATATAGATGTAATTTAATATTTGATCAAACATAAAAAAATATAAAATAATTAAAATACAAAGTAAAATAATAAAAATACTTTTGAAAAACAAAACATTTTAACTTGAAGTCAAGAATATGTTTTTTTTTGTAATTATAAAGTCAGCTTAGAGGTATTTTTGTAATTATAATTATAATTTTTTCATGAATAATTTTTTTTTGTTTTTTTATTCTATTTTAACATCTAAATATTTTTTTATTTATAAAAAACAGCCTGGTTATACAACAAGTCATGAATATTAGCAAGCTTCCATTTGGTATTGCCCTTTTAAATAGAGGTTAAGCAATATTTGATTATTTAAATCTTTTATATATTTTTGTGTTGTTTTAATATGTTAATATTAAAATATATTTATTTAAAAAACTTGATTTTAATTAATTTTTAAACTAAAAATAAAAAATATTATAAAAAAACAATTACTGCAATTATCTGAAATAACTTATTTATATAGTTCACTCCTGCTATATATTACAAGTAACAGGGGCAGGCAAAGACAAAACACAGTAATCGTCTTCTTCTGTAGGGTTTTACTGTTGGCCACCACCCTCTCCCATTAACCTTTCCACCATCAGTAACCCGCTCTCCAGAGAAACAATGAGGTCCGGCCATTTCTCCTGTCCTCCCTTTCTCTCTGACTCTGACTCTGCAATCTGCAATTATTTTTTACTTTGGTGGTTTGTATGTGCAGTCGGCACCCAGAAGTTCTGTGGGCTCAGAAATCGGACAAGGTTTACTTGACGATTGCATTGCCTGATGCGAAAGACATATCTGTGAAATGTGAAGGCGAAGGGTTATTTTGTTTCTCTGCTGTTGGGGTTCAAGGCGAATCCTTTGATTTCAGTATGGAACTCTTTGGAAACATTGTTCCTGAGGTATTTGATTGTATTTCTCGCTCATTTTGCATTGAATTGTGAAGTCTTTTGCGGGTTCTTGTCATTTTATTGGAAAGAGCACAGCTGTATAGTTGGTGGGTTGCAGTCATTTTGTTTCATTAGAAGAAGAATGTTAATGATGGGTTCTTTTTGAAGTTGTTGGCTCTTGTGTTAGAGGAGGTGAAATCATGTTTTATTTTTGTGATATCGTAACTCTTCCTGCATGCCAATTTTATTGCTCTAAATAAGGCAAAAATACTTGAATTTGGTAAAACTTATAGCCGACTTCGGAATTACTGCATTTCTTTTGGCCATGCTTTTTAATGCATTTCATGTTATTTATTTTATTCTTCTATAAAAAATTGGCTTGGTTTGGAGATAATAACTCATGCATGTTGTGCTTCATTCTCTCTTTTTTTCCTGAAATTTATGGATTAAGTTAGAATAGTTGACAGGAGATCCAATGTTGATCTATGTAACCATCAATACTGCCCCCTTCCTTTCTGCTGCCATCGGTTTTGCTTTTAATGCCTCTCCATCATTGTCTCTAGCATTCTGTTTTTGTTGCCACAAGCTCCAGAACCATTGCCTATGTGATGCCTTTGCTCAAACGCCTCCCGGGAAAAAGGGAAACCGAGGGATAAAACTTAAATTTAGAAAAAAAATCTTGCTGCTAATTCAATATCAAGCAACGCTTTTCTAATCAAAGAGATGTTCCTCCCTCCCCTTTTCCTCTCCCTCCTTCTTTCTATCTGGTTAGCGTACGAGGTGTTTGACACTGTAATTTAGAAGCGCTTTTGAAAAAAATATGATTTTTTTTATTTTGTACTTTAAATTAAAAATTTTTTGGTGTTTTTAGATCATTTTCATGTGCTGTTATCAAAATGATTTAAAAATAAAAATAAAAAAACAACATTTTGATGTATTTCTGAACGAAAAGCACTTTCAAAAGCAACCGCAACCACACTCCCAAATAGTCACTTAATGATTAACTATTTGTGAATGAATTAGCATAGAGCCAGTCAGTCTTCCACTTATACTCTGATGGACAAGTTAGCATGAAACCTCATTTTGAAGCCAGGCTTCCTGTTCACTTAGATGAAACATTACTAGTCAGGATAAGTTCCATGTTGTCCTTGCAGACATTCCTTAGGTTCTCATGTACATCACATCGTCAAGAACATCATGAGGAATATTTTCTGGAATTATTGTTGAGTGTTCATAAGCATTGAATATAAGAAAAATGCTTGTATCTTAAAAATTCCAGTTTTTTTTTTCATGCCATTCCTGATCTGTTACTCAAAAGGTTTTCATGTAGCATATAATATCCAGCACTTAGAATTGTCTCCTACTTTTTTGTTATGTAACTGGCCTGCTCAAGTTAGAGAAACTTGGTGCCACATACGTGAGAACTTTGTTCATATGACATTCCAACATGTAGTATTTGTAATTGCAATCTTTAAATATGAAAAATTCCTGGTAATTTTCACCATTGTTTTTTTCATTGCAAACTTTTGAATCGTTATAATGTACATGCTTTTTAAGACTTTGATGTTAACTGTGCAGGGTTCTAAAACTAAGGCTGGGTTGAGGAACATTATGTGCTCAATCCAGAAAGAAGAGAAAGTTTGGTGGAAAAGGCTGTTAAAATCTGAAGAGAAACCTGCTCCTTACATTAAGGTGGATTGGAACAAGTGGTGTGATGAGGACGATGAAGAGTCAGCTTGTAAGTTCTCACGACTTGTTCTTTGGGTTATGATATGAGGTCTCTCATAGTACTCTACGGGGCTCAAATTTTCAAAACATGATCCTGCCCTTATGGTTTAATATAATTGACTGAACTTCATGGGATTTAATCCTGTCCCAAAGTCCTGTCATTTGATTGTTTAATGTATATTAGTTGGGTGGGTTAATATCTAAGAGCCTAGCATAAGTTGGAATTTCCTTGTTAAATTATCTTCCTCTATTTTTTGTGTGGCCGTGTTTTCCCCTGAATAGCTGTTAGTGTTTCTATCTTGGGTTGTATTTTTGGCTTCTTTTTCTTGATGAACAGGTATTGTTCTATCTTCACATGTAAAATGGGAATGCACATTAGTGAGGTTTTACCAGTGAGGAAAGTCCTGTTGCCTTTACCTGTTCTCACTGCAGGGATATAGGAAATTAGATATCATCTTCCTAGCCTGGAGAAGAATTGTATGCTAAAAGACTCTCAGGAGTCATTTCGACTGATTCTACCAGTGTTAACCATGGATGTTGATCTATATATTGTATGGTTGACATTCATTATCTTGCACAATGAATGCCATAATGTGCAGAATATGTAATTCTGATGTTTATTGAAAAATTAATTAATTTACACCTTTTGAAGTGTTTGAAGTATTGACTGTTTTGTGCACCATGGGTCTGTGTGGCATGAAATGACCGAACAATTCTTGAAATTTATTAGCAATACCATGATGGTGATCCTTTAGAGTTTTGTTAGCACTAGTGTTCGTCAACAAAAATAAAGTCTTTTCTTTCAACCATTATTGCATCCCAACTCAATTGTTAGCAATCTGGGATGCATGAACATTTCCCTATTTCTCTTTTTTCACTGCATAACTTGCATGGTGGTTGGCTATCATAGCAGGCTTTCTTGGAAGTGTTTTCACTCTGGTGATATCACACCAATCACATTAAATATGAACATGCATTGTCTTTGTTAGCATGCAAGGCTGCTTTATGATTTGTATTAAATAACTCAAGAATGTATGGTTCAGTATGCAAGAGTTTACAGCTTCAGTTTCTGATCGAATCTGATTGAATTTCTGTTGTCCCTTGCAGCTGATACCTCTGATGACAATAATGCCGGGGTAATTTTTTTTTTTTTGGGTTTTCTGTTAATATAAAGAATGATTATAGCAGTGTTTCCAGTCTGCTTGATTATTTAATACCTGTTCTTTTGCAGTATGAAAAAGATGATGAGAGCAGTGAAGATGAAGGAATGCTTTGTAAGTCAGGCCTTGATCGCGTCATATGCATAGATAGGACTCTGAAACAATTTAGTATGCAGTGCGCGAGTCATTTTCATAATCTTTATATGCATTATCTTCTATGAACTTCCAAACCTTTGAGTGCATGTAATGAAAAGAATGCTTTGTGACTTTCAGTTCACACGGAAAATTCGAGTTTTTTTTATTCCAAAAATACGAAGACAATTTTTTTTAATCATTCCACTATTATGCAGTCCAAGTCATTTCAAGTGTCAAATTATGCATTATACAAACGAATAAACTGCTTTTGTCTGTGCAACTTTGCCTCTAAATTCATTTCTTCTTTTGCTTGTGATGCCATATCTGACTGTAATAGACATTGCTTGCAGATCTTCCTGATCTTGAGAAGGCAAGGGGAACTTGATGACAATCAAGGACCGGTGTGGTTAATTACATGGAACTGGAGTTCCGGGGATCGCAGAACAGCATCAATGATAGGTATGCAAGGGATCGAAGTTAAAAATATGCATATTGCAGAACTACAATAACTGAAGACTGTATATATTAGAGGTGCAATTTTAGTAAAGTAGAGGCTGACTTGTAGGATTGAACTCTTCTGAAATTATTTCTGAGGTTTGATTTGTATTCCCCCTTTTCCATGGTCTTGTGGCTAACGGAAATTTTCAAAACTTTACCAACACAAAGGGACTTCCAGTTATTGAAAACCATGGTACCAGTTGCTTGACTGGATAAAGGATGAGTTTGACCACTACCTATAATCTTCCTTAATCAGCAGGTTTAGCCTGAAATTTGTGATTTTCTCCCACCGCTCGATAAAAGCATGTTTTTCATGCTTTCATAAACTAAGGTTAAACTTCAGTTTTTGGTGGGTACTATAGTTACATAAATTGTGGTTGACTCTTTACTAAATACTTTGGCTCTGTGATTGAGCTAAATCAGGCTTGTTAATTCCGTTCCGTTCCGTTCCGGCCGGAACGTTATGTGCCATTAAAAAAACCGAGACGAAACGACGTCGTTTTCGTTTCGGTTTTAATTCCGGCCCGTTTTGGAATCTTTGTTTCATGTTACTTTTAGTTATCAAATTTGATTACGACTATCTTTCTGTAATGATTGATGTAATAAGATCAAGTTTGTTAATTCCGTTCCGTTCCGGCCGGAACGGAACGTGCCATTAAAAAAACCGAGACGAAACGATGTCGTTTTCGTCTTGGTTTTAATTCCGGCCCGTTTCGTAAATTCCGGCTAAAATCCGGCCGGAACGTCTCGGTACCGTTTCGGCTCAAAATCATAATATTTTTTTTTATTTTAGAACATTTTACTATCATAATATTTTGGAATTTTAGAGATGTTTCTAATTTTGAGATTATGTTTGTTTGACTTTGTGTTTGTATTGTATAATTTAAAGTTAATTTATCTTGAATTTAAATTATACTTGTTATATTAATATTTTAATTTTTTTCATATATATATATATATATAATTAATTATATATGAACAGTACAACCCCGAAACGGTACGCCGAAACGCTCCGAAATCAAAATGTTCTGTTCCAATAAAAAAATCGGAACGACGATCGAAATGATATTGATAACCTTGAGCTAAACCACGAAAACCACCGGAGAGCCAAGCACCTTAAGTTATGTTGATTTCTCAGTCTTTGATGCATGTTTGCAATTGGAAATTGATCCCCCATGACCCGTTTCTGACCTTTATACTGTCGGGAAATGTACGGGTGCCATCCTGCAAAAACTTTCTTTCAACTAGCAGAGACTTGAAGCTTAGAAGTGGACACAATCATTCCGTGTTCCACTGAGTTCAAATTGAATTGAAGATTTACCAGCAATGTAGATTTAGTTCTGGCGATTCAGAGATTGAGATTAGTTATTCAGAGTCGTTCTTGAAGAGTGGCTCAGTAACAAAGCTCACATGCTTGGAAAGAAAACTAGGCAATCGGAATGAATAATGCATGTGGTTTTTCTAGGATTTTATTTTTGTTTTATGAGAGGAAATACTACTCTCTAGAAAATATATTTTATGGGCTCAAGTGAGCGAGTAAAATTTAAATTGTCCTAAATTCTTATAAAAAATACATATCCTGACTTGAATTCGAGATTTGCTACTCCATCTATGGTCCTTTCTAGGAATGCTAATGCTAGAATAGCAGAGCCCTTTACGGGCAAGTAATCCAGTAGAATTCAGCTATAAAGATCTATAAAATCCCACAAATTGTATTCACACACTAACCTGATGACCCAATTGGCCTAAAAATGATCATCAGCTTTCTCGGAAAGGTTATGTTTTTAGTGAACTACATGCCAAGGTTATCAATTTTGTATCGATTGGTGTTTTGTTTTTTCAATTGGAATGAAATATTTTAATTTCAAAGTATTTTGATACTTCGTTTTAAGGTTGTATTGTCTATATATACATACATATATATATATATTAATTCAAAAATAAAATTATTTAGAATTGTGCAATTTAAATTTCAATTTATAAGTAAAAACAAATGAGAGTTGAACTGATATTACTTGAACCGACTTGACGAGTTCAAAAATAACATAAAAAATGATAAAAATATTGAAACAATCTTTCCAGCAAGAATAATTTTACGAAAACCATTCATCCATTGACATGTGAGAGAAAGGATCGTTCAGCACTTTCTTAGAGCTTTATAAAGCTTCTTTTTAATGAAAATGGTCCAGAAGTGCAGCACATGCAGGAGATGCACAGAAATAAGATGTAGTTATTTGGGATTAAAGGAAACCCTTAATTATTCACAGTTACCTAATCGCAATTTTTAGCAGAGTATATGGCTGCATGAACAGGGATGGGAATAATTGGGATTAGATATGTTAGAGAATCATCTCACCTAAAAATTTAAACTGGTAAGTGAGACCTCATAATATGATTTATATTATCACTGCTGGGTCAAAAAGGCTCTGATACCATGTTAGGGAATCATCTCATATAAGAACTTAAGCTTGTAAGTGAGGTCTCATAATATAATTTATATTATTATCTAACAGATCCCACCACTTTTTCTGCCTTTTGCTCCCTTGTTCGTCTCCGATGTAGCTCCCTAGCTTTGATCTCATGATAAAGTTGTGCACTGCGATGGCTATGAGCATGTATTCTAAGGAACATAGTTGTTAATTTCGTTCTGTTTTATTTGAAATGACTATAATGTTTTGTATTAATTAAAAACAAGATAAAACAGTGTTGTTTTTATCTCGGTTTAAATTCTGGTCCGTTCCGGATTTGTGACCAAAACGTATCGGTTTCATTCCGTCCGTTCCGTTTCGGCCAAATAATGTTTGTTTTAAATAATGAATAATTTTACAATATTAATTATATCTCTTAATTTGACCGTTAGGTTGAGATGAAATTTTACAAGGAGTCTCTTAACATATTGATATAAATTATAATAAAATTTAGAGCAATCAAAGAATGTAATGACCTTGCGAGATTGATGATTATATTCTCGTAATATTATACATGTTCATAATTTTGTTCAGAAAAATCATTTTATTGTCTTTTTTTAAATTAAATCGAACAATTGTAAATAATTTTATTTTTTAGATTTGAACTAAAATATTTTTTGAATATATATATATATAAACAACATAACCCCAAAATGATATGCCAAAAAATTCCAAAACTAATACATTTCATTTCAGTTGAAAAAACAAAATACCAACCAAAATAGTATTAACAACTCTGGAATGGCGAATATTACAGTCTTGACAGGATCGCCATATCAGCTTCAGCTTGCTGCATACAAGGACAAGAACTTCTAATCGATGCAGAAGATATGGAGCCAAGTTGTGAGTAAGGTTATGGAGTTTAATGAAACAAATCACTTGACTTGAGTTCATGGCTTAGCGATGGGAAGGGACTCATTTATTTTTTCTACACTCGGATCCTCTCTGTGTATGTTTGTTATCTTAATGATATCTTATTTGTCTAATTGGGCTGACAAGATATTCAGTAGTTGGGTCTGAAAATTAATTGTGATACGTATAAATTGACCTTGATACCCCAATATATATATATATATATATATATATATATATATATATATATATATACACACAATTAATGGTATCTTATTTGTCTAACTGGGCTGACAAGATATTCAGTTGGGTCTGAAAATTAATTGTGATACGCATAAATTGACCTTGACACCCCTATATATATATATATATCAAGAAAAGTTCAATTAATTGTGCTGTTTAATTGGAAATTGAAGATGAGAAAATATGTAGATGAGAAGGTCTCAAGATTGACTCGTTAGAGTTTTCCATGCTCTTAAATATGAATGGGCCTTTTCATCTCATTCACTGGAAATTACTATAAAAAATTTGATTTGTTTTTAATTTTTTTTTAATAATTATATATTTTATTGTTTCATTTTAACTATTATTTTTTTTAAGTTTTAGTTTGATTTTAATTCTTTTTTTTCTTAAGTAGTCCCTGTTTTTTTCTTTATATTTATGTGTCTATACTTTTAGTTTTGGTTTTAATTTTTTATCATTTTCTCGTTTGTTGAGATTTTATTTTTATTCAATTTTATCCTTAAATTTTAATTTGTGTTGATGATAATTTTAAAATTCTTATTTCTTCTTCTTCCCTTTGTTCTTTTTTTTTTATTTGTTCCTCAAATAAAATGATTTTTTTATGCTGATAATATTTATTTGTTTGTTTGCTCTTTTGTTAAAGTTTTTGGTTTTTTTTATTTTATTCTGGGATGATTTCATGAGTTTCATAGTTTACACCATAGTGATAATAATATTAGTAATTGTTTTTTTTTATTATTTTTTGCTTGCTCATTTGTTAAAGTTTTTGGGTTTTTTATTTTATTTTTCAAGATAATTTAATAATTTTTATTATTTAGGCAGTAATAGTAATAATAATTTTAGTTGTTATAATCATGATAATAATAGTGATGTTATTCATGATATTGATGATAATAATAATAATTTATTGTAATAGGTGTAGCTCTTATGATATTAATAATTATAGTTGTGACAATAATAATAACAATAACTCATAAAACAATATTAAGAATATCAATAATAATAATAATAATAACTATAATAATTATATTAATAATGGTAATAATATTAATGATAATTTTAATGATATTAATAACACTAACGGTGTCAGTAATTATAATAGTGGTTATAATCGTAATGACAATAATGGTGGCGAAAAATATTCATCCGCCATCTCACCAAACGCGTCGCCGTAGCTTCTTCATTATGGCAATGTGCGTTTCGGCTCATGATTGTCGGAGACTTGCTCGATTGTTTTTCCTTCTCTCTCTCTCTCTCTCTCTCTCTCTCCTGAAACCAAAAATGCATATAAGTCCCTTTGTTTATGATTTGTGCATTTCAGTCCTTGGTCATTTAATTTCTTTTCTTGGTCCTGATTCTTCTATAGAAGTTTTGATTTATTTCAATTTTTTCTTTCAATTAAAATTGATCATTTATTTTGTCTTTCATCTTGGCCCTTATTCTTTTAATTTTTGGTTTGATTTTAATTCCTTTAATTTTTTCGGTCCTTCTAAAATAGTCCTTGTTTTTTGTTCATATTTATATTTCTATACTCTTAGTTTTGTTTTTAATTTTTTTTTATCATTTTCTCTTTTGTTGAGATTTTATTTTTATTCAATTTAGTCCTTAAGTTTTAATTTGTGCTGACGATAATTTTAAAATTGTTATTTTTTCTTCTTTGTTCTTCAAATAAAATGATTTTTATATGCTAATAATATTTATTTTGGTTTTGTCATTATTTTTTTTTGTTTGTTCTTTTGTTAAAGTTTTTGGTTTTTTTTATTTTATTGTTCGGGATGATTTTATGATTTTCATAGTTTACCCAATAGTGATAATAATATTAGTAATTGCTTTTCTTTCGGTATTTTTTGCTTGCTTTTTTGTTAAAGTTTTTGGATTTTTTATTTTATTTTTCAGGATAATTTAATAATTTTTATTGTTTAGTTAGTAATAGTAATGATAAATTTAGTTGTTATAATCATGATAATAATAGTGATGTTACTAATGATAGTGATGATAACAATAATAATAATAATAATTTATTGTATTGATTGTAATTTTTATGATATTAATAATTATAGTTGTGACTATAATAATAACAATAACTCATAAAATAATATTAAGAATATATATAAAAAATAATAATATTAATAATGATATTAATAATGGTAATAATACTAATGAGAATTTTAATAATATTAATAACAACAGCAGTGTTAGTAACCATAATAGTGGTTATAATCGTAGTGGCAATAGTGGCGGCGACGGCGATATTGGCAATAATAATTGAATAATTGAACTTATAATAATGATAATAAAAATAAAAATAATGATAATATTAGTTATAGTTGTGATGATAATAATTATAACGATGATTTACCCGTAATAATTATTGTGATTATAACGACGACGATAATAAAAATAATGATGGTGACAATGATAATAATACCAATACTAATAATAATTAGAATATTAATTATTTATAGTAATGATAATAGTGATGGCTATAATGATTGTGATGATAATAATAATCAAAATAATTCATCATTCGATGTTATATTTGTTAAGGATTGAGTTTTGCAGCTTCTCTATGTATATTACTTTTTTATCTAATATCCCGGATTAATAATTTGGAAAACTTTTATGGCTAAATATTATCTTTTATTTTTTATCTTATTTTTTTAAAATTATATTACTTAATATAAGTTTTCTTAAAAAAATATCATCCAATTTTCATTTAAATCTATTAAATAAATATATTTATATTAACATCAAATTATATATTTTATTAAAAACTTGCGTTTTATAAAAATTCTATATAAATTTATTATAAAAATTCTCGTATTATTAATATTTTTTTTTATATTTTAAAAAATATATTTCTTGATTGCAGAAAAACACGAGGTAATTTTCTCGTTTGGCTTCTAATTCCTCATTCAATTTTTTTTTATTTCCCAAAAAATAATAATAAATAAAACCCTGTGTATCAGTCTGTCATCATCATCACCTCTGTGATTGATGTATGCCTGAAAACCTTCCCTTCCTTCAAAACTACCCATCTCTAAATTCTGTCTCTCCATCTCTAGCAAGTTCCACAGCAAAAAGCAAATGATGAAAGACAACTCTATCTCTTCTCTAATTCGTCTCAACATTGGTCAACTCTCCCTCTCTCCCTCAATTATCTATGAATTTGTATTCGTAGGAGATCTTCATTTTCATATTCTAGAATAAACCCATCTGTTAAAACAGTCTCACTCTTTCCATCTCTCTGTTTAACCTCACACACTGCTAGAAGTTTGATTTCTTCACTCTTTACGAAACTTCATCACTTGGATCGTGATTATTTATTTGTTACTGCTTGCTTTTGCCCTTTTTTTTGACCGGTTTAATTCGCTTGATTATTAGTAGTTTGGTGTGGGAATTTAAGCTAATTATGCGGTTAAAATTATTTTTACAGGAGGGAAGAAATTTTGCACCACAATTGATACATTAACACAGCGTGAGCCTGATTCCATGCTTGCGGCTATGTTCAGTGGAAGACACACTGTGTCTGAGGATCCTGATAAGGTATGGTCATTTGTTGTTTGGTCGTGTCTAGAGAAATAATGTGTAGTAAATGCCTCAGCTATGAGGAATTAAGGATTCCCAGTTAACAATTGATTCATATCTGTTTGCAACTTCCTTCTTCTTTTTTTTTCCAATTAAGTTTCGTGGAATGGCCGTTATTGAAACTATGAGGGGTGACTGCCTGAGCTAGGTTGTTGAAGATAGAAGTGTTGCCAGGCCATTTTTTTTTTTAGCTGAGGGAATAGCACAATGTTTTTCAGAGGGAAGGAACTAATGCGGGAAGGAACTTATATTTATTTATTTTGAGAAGAAAAGGAAGACATAAGTATCAAGGGAAATGACTTTCGCTCATTCCCTTTTGGTTTCATCTGTGTCCCTTGCCTCAAATTTCTTTTTATCAAATGGAGACTAGAAATTTGCTGTAGTAAGTTTCATGTTGTACAATGTTACTTGTTAAGTAATCAATTGTTTTGGAACTTTGATTCTTCAGGGATACATCTTCATTGACAGGGATGGGAAACACTTTCGGCATATTTTGAATTGGTTGAGGGATGGTGTGGTTCCCACACTAGCTGATGCTGAATATTCAGAGCTTATGCGAGAGGCAGTATACTATCAGCTACTTGTATGTGGTTATAACTTTTCTTTTGCTCTTTTGTGGTTATTTCCTTTTTTATTCTCCATTTTGTGGTCCTTGGGGTCCTGCCTATTCATAGAAGGATGGTTTGTGAAGCACATGCCTCTTGTTGATATGGTTCTTCACTTCTGGTTAGCTGGCCCGGGCTTATGGTGTATAGGAATAGAAATAGGTTCAGTAGTCTGTACGTTTTAAAATTCTCTTGCATGCAGGCTTTTTGAAAAAGGAGCGTGTGGATTTTAGAAACATCACACGACTTCCCCTGTAAACACATTTTTAAAATACCTGCATAAATTTTTGAAAGAAATGGAAGTCATTGCGTGACCTCATTTATCACTTCACATAGTCCATTCCGTGTTTGTTTTTATGTAGTGCTAGGTTGCAGTTCTTGACATGTGGAGCTGGCACACATGAATTTGAAAAAGGAGCACACACTTTGTGCCATTTTCCTATAAACCTTTGTTTGAAAGATGCTGCTGTGTCCTAAATTTCATATGTTGTTGGATCCAAGCAACAAATGGAGTTTTTCACAAACATGCATTGTATGTTTATGCTGTTCCAGTTCATTTGATTTTGATTGGAAAGTTGTTTCCAATTATTATTATTGGTGCCATCAAACTTTTATGTTTTATATATTCTCTGCTAATCTGTTTTTACCTTGCATCGTTCTGTAATGAGTTTTGTTGCTCATCCTTGAAAACTGTGAGATCCATATGCATGCATTTAGATTCATGTATCTAGCAATGTTTAGGAAACGAAATGTCAACCATATCCCTGATGTTTCTGACTCGCCCCCTGTATGACCTTATATCAGGGGCTTGTAGAAGGAATCACTTCTGTCTTGACTAATAGGAGGGAAGGTGATGGGTTGGATGCTGAATTGACGCGGGCAGATATCATCAAATGTATACAATATAACAAAGTGAAATTTCGAGGAATTAATTTTTCTGGTCTTGATCTCTCCAAACTGGCAAGTCTTTTGGGTTCAAAGTTCTTGGAAGGTTTTCTCTTGCTTTCTTATGTTTATCCTTGGCAGATGTGTCTTTCTGAAATAAACCAATAGATTCCTTTTGTTATTTGTTTTCTTAGAGAAAGTATAACTTTTGTCAAACAGTTGTTATTACATGCTGTCAGCTTCATCTTTAACTGTTACAGGAACAAATTGTGAAGGCCAAAAAGCAAAAAAAAATTCATCACTGAATGCTGGTTTGCTTAGATTTTAAAAGTAAATGACTGTATCCTCTGATGTGTGGTTTATTGAGATGCAGGACCTCTCATATGTTGACTTCAGCTATGCATGTCTGAAAAATGTATTCTTCTCTCGTGCAAACCTCCAGTGTGCAAAATTCCGGGTAAGTGTAATTTCACATACCTGTAATGCACTCTGTCCCGGACAACTTCATTGCTGTGTTTTCACTGCATTGAATGTCTTGAAATTCTTGTGCTCATTGTTTAAGCTGGAGCAGTCAATGGTATTTTCCATTACATGTTTACTTTCATTTTTGTTAAGGAAGAACAAAAAGTTCTAGCAGGGGTCATATAATAAATGGGGATAAATTATGATCTGACTTTATCATTGTGGATATTCTATTTGAGATAGGGTAAAAAGGACTCAAGATTTGGGGAGGGCAGTATTATTCTGGATTGATGATCATGTTTCTTCTGATGAACAAACGCCAATGCCCAAACACACATATTTGTTCTCTGTTATTAGCTCCTTTACCACACACTGCTTTTAGCTATCTGAGAAATATCACATAGTTGTTATCTGTGATTAGCTCCTTTACCACTTTTATCTTTTTAATGGATCACATTGAAATCTTTAAATTGACATCACAGGATGCGGATGCTGAGGGTTCCATATTCCACAATGCAACTTTGCGGGAGTAAGATACTCAAACCAAAACTGGATCCATTTGTAAAACAGTGCTATAGAATGCTTTCTTGATGACCATTTCATGCCTAGGGAAGATGTGAATTTACTGGCGCAAATCTCCGAGGAGCTTTATTAGCAGGTGCCAACCTTAAGAGTGCCAACCTACAAGGTAATATTTTTAGTTATTCTTATGATATTGATTATTGAATAAAATGCTTTAATCAGTTTCTCTACTCAAGGCTACTATTTGACTCTTGCCATTTGCACTGTTGCATATTTACAGGCATGTGGCCTCAATTCCTTGACATATAATTTTTTTTCTTGAATCCAATCACTGATTTATGTGACTATTCAAGCATTTTATTTAACCTAACTAGATTTTCCTGAACATTAAATATTTTTTTGTATACAAATTCTTCATACCTCTAAGTGGAACCTTGACCCGACCATTTAAGTCTTGCTTAATATTATTGACATTAAATTATTATTATTATTTTTTTTTAATTTTCTCGAAATTCCCCATCCTTTTAGTGTGATTTGCTTTAATAATTATCGAAGATGCTATTGCTTAATTTGTAATGCTCATAGAAATCTCTGAAGGAAACTACGTACTTTCATTTCATGTTCTGTTGCAGATGCTTGTCTGGTTGATTGCAGTTTCTGTGGAGCAGATCTGAGTTCTGCACACTTACAGGTTCAGCACCTGTTAATCTTTCAAATAACTGAATTTCATATCTGCACCTGTTTTCACTTCACTGTATTGATTGACCATACTAATTAGCTGGTGATTTTGGTGTGATTCCTTCAATGCTCATTATTGACTGATAATGGGGCTTGGTTCTGGTTCACACTCTGTGCCTTGGTTGCTTGAATTAGGAAATCTAGTTCAACCTGCTGTTTAAAGGACCCAATGAGTAAAATATTGGACAAGCTTAATTGTATGGCTTGGTTCTGGTTCATACTCTGCTTTGGTTGCTTGGATTAGGGAAATCTAGTTCAACCTGCTGTTTAAAGGATTCAATGAGTAAAATATTGGACAAGCAATCGTTGTGTACCACCAACTAATGCAATATCTAGATATCTTATTATTCCTTGAACTCAATTGTCATTATGTGTAAAATACTTGCTAGAAACATTTACTTTATTATTTATCATAGACGTTCATATTGTTATTAGGTAGGAGGATGTGTGTTTCATATGGAGAAGAAATATCAATAGGAATGGGTCTCTTCGTCCTTGTGTTTTTCTTACCATAATTTGCTTATTTGATATTGATCTTTATGGCTCATAGAATCAAATTTAATTGAAATAGTTTAAGGATTTAAGCATAATGTAAAACATGAGCCTAAATTTCTTTCTGGCCCGGAGGCTGTTTTCATATATTAACCTGTTCAGTTTTCCTAATTTCAGACTGCTGATCTCACTAATGCCAACCTGGAAGGAGCTAATCTAGAAGGAGCCAATTTGAAGGTAGAAAATTTGCAATGTGGAAACCATGAAAGTAAATATAAAATGATAATAAGGCTTACACTTTGCCAAATCAAATGTGAAAAAAAAGGGGCCTGAGCCAGTTTATTAGTGGATGTAGAAGAAGATGAATGGCTGCAAGAAGGGATGCCCCTGCAAAATCAAGTTTCTCTTTCTAACCCGTGTAGCTGTTAAGTTTAACTTGTTGAAACTGACATATTTCAGGGTGCAAAATTGAATAATGCCAATCTAAAGGGTGCAAATCTTCAACGGGCTTATCTACGACATGTCAATCTTCAAAATACAGTAAGTAACAACTGGTTTGTATGTTTAGAAAACCTTACTTTTACTTAGCCTCTCGATCAATGTGTTCTTTACTTGGAGATGGAATGGCATTGTTCTTGAATTCTGAGGTGCCCAAAGTGAATTTGCTTCTATGATGTCCATGAGTTATAGATTCTTAATCTGCTTAAGCGATCGTTTGCATCATTTGGTGAACACCTCCTTTTCTTTAAACCCACTGCTTTCCAATTCCTGGAAAAGAAAAAAGAAAGGTCTGTTGATGTCACTGCTGATAATGGTGAACATTTAAACATGTGCAATATTCATGGGGAATGCTAAAAATTTGTGCTGGATGCTGGATTGCGGATTGCATAAATATTTTCACAAGGTAAATAATATTTCTGCAGAGAGATTGACAAGGATAGAATAAAGATTTAATCATTCATGTCACAACATATGATAGTGCTTAGGTCATGAATATCAGCAAAATTTGCCACCACTGAACCAAGTTGTATATGCAGAAATGTGTGTAATGATAGTTTTATATACAAAAAACAAATTGCATTGAATCAAAGATATTTTGATGGTGCATTTGCAGTGCAATAACATCCAAGAACAAGAACATGGTATTGTTGGTTAGTATTTGCTCTCTGTCCAGTCAGGGATCAATAATTTAAATTAAATGGACTTTCTGGCCATTAAGACAATGTCTGAGTTCTGTTATACAGTAAGTACATAATTAATTAGAATGTTTGTCAATGTAGTGTGCCATTACCACAATGATATCAAGAACACTGATTTTTATGCATAATATCTCAGTATGCTGGGATTTTTCTTCTTACTAGATTTCATCTTCAAAAATAAATAAATAAACAACATTTTTTATGGATCATCCTCAAATTCCTCAAGTTGCATGATCCTACTTGAAATTAGTTTTTTGTGAAAGAGACTGTCTACAAGCTTATTATATAAACGAATTAAGATCGATTTATCAAGCCGAGAGCTCTGAGGTTAAAGAAGAGTTAATGTGATCCAGAGTTTGGTCGCCATGTGCATATTCTGGTTTAGATCTCCAGTTTTGATTTGCATTTGCAGGGATTTCTTTGCAATCCAACATCTAATCTCTTGTTTGTACCACAGCATTTGGAAGATGCAAGGCTTGATGGTGCCAATTTGGTTGGAGTAATTCGATAAATTGGAGCAAGACAGTGTGCCAGAATACATGGATGTATTTTGTTTTAACATATTGATCTATTTATTTTGATTAACTTGTGATGTGTTGTTGATTTCTTGCCTGTTCATTGTTGATATTCTTGGATATGATTTTTGCATGTGTTTTGCTTAGATGTGCTGACTTATTTGTGGATATATTTGATTTTTATGAAACATCTTCTAATGCCAAGAAATTTTTATTTTCTAATTTGTTAGGTAATTTAGAGTAGTTTTCATTCATAAGTATTAAATAATTAAAAGGTAAGAGAGTGACTTTTACTTGAGATTTTGATGTACCAGCTCTTAAGAAGTTTGGTACCACCTAGAATGTTTATTTGGTGTTCGATATTATATTTTAAAAGTATTTTTTTAAAATATTTTTATTTTTTATTTTATAATATTTTTTGGTATTTTTAAATTATTTTTATGTGTTGATGTCAAAAATTATTTTGATGTATTTTTGAATGAAAAATACTCTTAAAAATAATCGCAACTACACCTAAATAACACAACTCTACAAATAATAAAATTAGTGCTCACAATATTAATTAAAAATTCAAATCTCTATATATCCCACCATCATTTTTAAATTTACAACAACATCAAAATAGCCCTACTAACTAAATATCATATCCCATTTTCCATTATTCTAAATTTTCCTCTCAAATTTTGCTAGATTTCATAATAATTAGTTGATCATATCAATATCATCCATGATATATTCGTAACTTCAACTTATTCCTCAATATTTTTCTTTTAATATTAAAAGTATAACATATAATCCCATTTACAACATCTACAAATTTACATACTTTTGTACATACCAATTGTGTATTCAACAAACAATCTTACAGGTTAAATTTACAAGGATTTCCCCTTTATATCACAAACATTCAATATTATGAAATTTACATCCATAACTTTCCCAAACATACTCATAATATGTAACTTATATATTCATCCATAATGAAATCTTTGTTAATTTGGTTGCAAAAGTATTCAGACTTTTGCTAAAATCAAACCTAATTGATTATTTTACCATCAAACAAAGATATACAATTTTATTATTAACTCAAATTAGTTCTCTTATAAAAAAATAACTCATCAACAAATACAATTACAAAACTAATTTGACTAGTATTTGGAATAAAAGATAATTCAATAGATAAAAGTTTTTTTTATCTAATTTTTTGTAACCAATACAAATTCTACATTAAAAGAAAATCTAAAATGTGTGAGATTTTCATTGTATATATGCCATTGTTTATGATGAATTGTAATAGTAAAATGATGATTTTCCCTTTAAAAACTCTTAGATTGTTGTCTTTTTCATGGGTAAATTGGTATTTGTTTTTTGTTTATTTGTCATTTGAGAATTGTTCATGGGTGTTATGGTCTTTTCATCATGCTCTTACACAATAAGATGACTTTTCTACCCTTAATAGAAAAAAAAATCATTTAACTCTAGTCAAAGGTCTTTTAAGGCATTTCACCAGTTTTATATATTAAAAATATAAATTTAACATTGATAGTAATGGTAGTCATAGCAGTAGCAGCACCAACAGTACTAATAGTAATAGTGTAATAGTAATATAACTTATAATAATAATAGGTTTTTCTTAACAACAACAACAATTGTATTAATAACAATGATGATGATGATGATGATAATAATAATAATAATGATGGTGGTGATGATGGTGATGATGATATTACTTATTAATAATAGTAGTGATAATGATAATAATAATAATAATAGTAGTAGGTATGATAATAGTAATAATAAAGGTTATAATAATAATAGTGATAATGATAATTCATCATTCAATGTTAGATTTATTTGGGATTGAGCTTCATTATTTTTTCATATACGGTGTTTCTAATCAAATAACTCGGGTTACAAGTTTGAAAAGTTTATATAGCCTGACAACTTCTTTTATTTTTTACCTTATTTTTTTCTTCTTCTAATTTATCATTCAACATTAGTTTTTTAAAATAAAATAAAAAATCATCCAGGTTTCCTTTTAATTTATTAAATAAACTAATTCACATCTAGTCAACTCTTATATAATTTTATTGGAGACTCGTACAAGATAAAGATCCAAGTAAAGGGAATTCACATCATCTTCTTGCCCGAATTTAATAGGATTGAAAAAAAAATGTTATTTTTTTCTTCAAAAATGATTTGGCTTGCAGTAGAGAGCAGGCTAATGGACTAGTTACATCTATTTTAAGTTGCTCGTATTTTGACTAGTATATTCAAACTCGTTATTATAAGCTAGGTATGCACGTTCCACCACTCGTTTGAACATTTTTTTTTTTTTTTTGTAATTGCTAGAAAAAGATCTAGGCAACGACAAAGCATTTTACACCATTAATAAAAAATATGATTTAATATATTTTATTTTAAATATTTTTTTCAAAAAATCATAATTTTATAAAAATGGTAAGAAATTAGAAGAACAATTATGGAATTAATTTTTTAAATAACTTTTTTTTTCTCACAATCTTAAAACAATTGTAAGAAAGTGTAATTATTATATATATAAAAAATCTAGATAACTTGAGGGTAAAAAAAGTTTCTAGTTAAAACTCATTACCTAACAAATTGTTTTTCGCATTTGATTTAACCACACTAATCATTTCAAACAACAACTTACTAGAGCTTTTATTAAAGTTCCAATAAAATATAGGAAAAAAAAATTGATATCTTTGATGTCAAAGGCAGATTGCTGTTTTGCAAAATGCCAGCAGAAACCCATAGAGAATGTATCTCCTACTCTATTCGATCACCTAAACCCAAATTATATCAAGGAATCATTTCATTTAAAATCTCAAATTGTTAGGTGAGATTTCAGAATATAATTTATATTATTCTCTAACACACCTTCTCAAATGAAAGCTCTTTAAACTTGAAACTTGCACAGGTTTATACTATCTTGTACTTGATTTTTGTCAAATAAAACAGGAGTGATGAGATTTAAATTCGTGACCGCTAGGTCAACAAAGCTCTGATACCATATCAAGAAACTATCTAACCTAAAAACTCAAGCTATTAAATAAAATCTCAAAATATAATTTATATTATTCTCTAACAAATCATATTTGTTTTTCCATTGTAGATGATGCAGCTATTCACTTTCATATTTTTTTATGCGAGAAAATTACATCCTCGAAAACATATTTTGTGTAACCATCACCTTCATAACATCTGGCAGAAGAACATGGATGCATGTTTAGGTTGTTCAAAACATATACAAATGAATATTCCACTTCCTTCCCTGATTTGGTGCCTCCAAAAAAGTGATCACCTAAGAACTTTCAACATCACTTTGACCCTTTCAGATCAGATCTAAGGCCTCCCAGATGGAAATGATTCGAGCGAGTTCATTACATTTGTCACCAACTCAGCACTGTGCCTATAAATATGCACCCTGCTCACCTGTTTCCTTTCGTTCATATCAAAATCAGCTCACTGAGAGAGAAAAGAGAGACAAGAATGTCAGGAATCATGCACAAGATCGAGGAGACCCTCCACATTGGAGGCAAAAAGGAAGAGAACAAGAGCGAGACACGTGGCGAGCACAAGGGGGAGTATCATGGTGAGCGCAAGCCAGAACATGGTGAACACAAGGAAGGATTTGTTGACAAGATCCGTGGCGATGGCCATGGTGAAGGACTGAAAAAGAAGGAGAAGAAGAAGAAGAAGAAGGAGCATGAGCATGGCCATGATGGCCACAGCAGCAGCGACAGCGACAGCGATTAAAAATCTTTCACTTTCTCTAAATATTAGGTATCTACACATATTTCTTTTTATTTTTTTGGATTCGAGAAAACTCCACTCTTTAAAATCGTATTTTATGAGCCAAAATAAAAGAATAAAACCCCGATTATTCCAGATTTTTATAAGAGATTAACGTCCTGACTCGAACTCAAGAACTCTCGTTATATTTCTTCTCTATAGCACTACACATTATTTTGCTGGAGGTGTCTGTAAAAATCATAAATTATATGTAGGGTTTGTGTCTGTGAGAAATTTCTGAGATGAATTATGATTTTTAATGCATGGTTTTGTCTCTGCAGGTGTGTTGGATCAGTAACAGAAGTCGAGGCCCTGTCTTCTAGTATTAGAGATTGATTATATATAATTATCACAAGAAAAACAAAAAGTTTTTCCTGTTTCAGTAATTTTGTTTCTTTGCTTTGGGTGGAGTCTATGGAGTGCTGCTCTTTCTGGAAGGGAAGAAAGTAAATCCAAAATGATATTAATAATAAATAATAAATAATGCTCTATTTATGTGTCAATGATTTCTGTTGCTGAACACACCCGCGCGCGCGATGTTAAGATGATATTTTACTGTTCAATATCAGGGAAAAACTAAAAATACCTCTAGTTTTAAGGGTTAAATTTTGTGGTCTGATAGGTGAAATAATAATTTCACTGTAAAAATCCATAGTAATTGGACACAGTGAAACCTCGATGTTTTTTATATATTTGTATATCTATAATATATAAAGAATAAAGCAAATTATATAAAATGTTTGATCATCTCCTTTAATTAGATTATGAAATTATTATTTTTAATTATTTTAGTTTATTGAGTTTTTGAATTTCTTGTGTTTACCAAGAAACCTCTTCTTCCTATGCCCTTATCTCCTATCTTTACTAACTAGATAAAGAAATATCATTTTCTATTAATAAATGTATCACCTACATATAATATTAGAAAAACAATTCCACTCCTATGTTTTTAGATTAAACCCACAATCTATCATCTATATTTTCTCTAATCCGTCAATTTGGTCCTCAAATTAAAGCAATTAAATCAATTTTGTTTTGTTTTTATGAATATCATAAACCTTAAATTATATAATTACAGTTAAATAAATAGGATTGTTTGAGCTTATAGTAAAATTTTAAAAGTTAAGAAATAGTATGTTGATGAGCATATATAAATTTGGACTATCCATTTTGTCTTTGACTTAGAAAAAACAAGTCCAAGTCCAAGTCCAATTCCAAGTTTAATTTATTTATCTTTTTGTTGAAAAATAAGTAACCTTCATTTATTCAAGATTTTTCATATTTAAACACATTTCTTTCATGTGTAAACCAAATCATCAGGACATTATAAATATGTGTGTGTGTATATATATATATATAGAGAGAGAGAGAGAGAGAGAGAATTTCATTGTCAATATGGCCCAAATTAATAATCATCAACTGGATGTCACGATAATTAGTGGAGGGAAAAAGAAAAAAATAGGGAGAAATTATTTAATTTTTTTTAATTAACTTGGTTTCAAGCTAACTTGTGTGCATCTCGACTAATTTAACGGGTCCTAAAATTATGATCATTTAAGCCTCAAGTGACTATCATATTAGAAACCAAAAAATTCGAACCTGAGACCACAAAGACAACAAACCCCTGAATCTCAAGTTTGTAACACCGAGTCACCTAATAAATGATTAAATTATTTATTTTTATTGAATCAAGAACAACAACAATAACAACTAACTTGCACGATCTCTCGAACCCGAGAGCTGTGGATTGCCTGTCACTAGCCAAAAAAACAAAACAAAAAACCGATTCATGCTCGAAGACAGATCTGGACAGCGATCCTTCACATGTTCAAAGATCCATTGCTGCTTGCTGAATGAAGAACACCTAAACTCATACATCAAAGCCGAAGGAGATGCCCGCATTGACTCCGGATCAGTTCATCGAGAATGCAACACGAAACAAAACTCAAAAGCATGCAGTGGTGGCGATTGTGATTTTAAGTGTTTGAAAGTGTGGTTGAAATTATTTTTTCAGAAATATATCAAAATAATTTTTTTTAATAAAATAATTTTAGATATCAGTACATCAAAATGATTTAAAAACACCAATTTTTTTTAATTTAATTTTTTTCATTCAGAAATGCATTTTTTAAAAAATAATTTTAGATATCAGTACATCAAAATGATTTAAAAAACACTATTTTTTTAAATTTAAAATAAAAAATAAAAATATTTTCCAAACACCGCGTACCATGAGGCAATGGCGTGGTGTTAGTTACAGTGTTATTTATCACTGGCAAAGCCTAGAGGTTAGGAGGAGCCGCTGCCTTTATTGTATATATAGATTTAAAAGAAAAACTTATTTGTCAGATTTTGTTTTTTTATTTCTAAATCAATCATTTTAGTACTATTTTAATTACTAGAATCAAAATAATATTTTACAATATGAGCATCTTTATTGATCATGTCAAGTTAATACAAAAAATTAAGATAGACGGAAAAGGAGAGAACTATGTTCTTTCAATTATGAATATCATTTTTTTTTTATATATATAGAAAGTTATGTCTTTATTTATATAAATAGAAAAGTAGTTACTTTTTTAAAAAAAAAATCTAAATATATGGACTAAATTCATCTCCCGTCCACGAACCAGACCCAATTCAATAACCAATAATATAAATAAATGGCCATTTAACTGGAAAAAAAAAGAAAAATAATAAAGACTTCAGGCTTGACTGTATGATACACACACAAATGATGTTAGGCTTCAACTTGATACTTTAGTGGTCGGGAATGTACAGAAAAGGTAGCAGTCAACGGTGGGTGGTGAAAGGAGCATTGTCAACGTTCACCACCCACAAAATCTCCGCCACCAGAATGGGGTTGGTGGCGGTTTCTGGTAGGCTTCACCTACCGCAGCTGTCTTTTGAGTCTTGTTTCTTGGTGTTGTGGTCCCCAGAAAACACCAAGTTGGATTTGGACGATAAGCTGATCACCTCTTGACCTTGTTTTAGTTAGAAACTACGAGAATTATAAATTTTCTTTCTCAAAATATTATCAAGAAATCCCTTTATATTACTTCATTTTATTAACATGGTTGTGTTGTAAATAATAAAACTATTTCAAGATTTTTATCCCACATTTTAAAAATAAAATCTTCATAGAATGCTTATACAGTAAAGTTTGATACGAGATAGTAATCAACGAGGAATGGATAGTGAGCTCGCACTCATAAAAATGAGTTGATCGAAAGGAAAGCTTGTAATTGATTATCTGCGCGCAAAGCAATGCTTATATTTTATGAAATTTTTGTCTCCAATATTTTTTTTTATGACACTTAAACTAAAACCATGTTTTTATTTGCACTTGAAATTAAATTTTCAACAATCACAAAATCCTAACAGGTTTTTTATTTTAAAGCTTTTTTTTTTTAACAGCTACAATCTTTTAGTTCTCTAACAATTATTTTTTTATTTAGCCGTTGTAATAGCTATTTAATTTATTAATTTATTTTCTTACCAACAATCTAATAAATTAGGCCAGGTAGGTAGGTTTGGTTTTATTTTTTTCTAAATTATTTTTTTTCTAATATTTAAAAAATTTAATGCTTTATTTTAAAAATGTTTATATTGTCTCTTTTAAATGATAGTTGTTTTGGTTATACTTTTTTTTTCTTCTGATTTATCTATAATTTTGTTCTATCTTTTTTATCAGTGAATTTAATTTTTTTATTTTTGAATAATATTTCTAATATATACAACCTTATTTTATTCAATCAATTTAATTTGTGTCTGTATTTGTACTATTGTGTACTTGATTAAAAAAATTATTTTAATAAATAAATTTAGCAAACACAACAGGATAAACATCTGGATTATGATATTAAATTTTTTCATTTTTATTTAATTTTTATTTACGATTTTTTTATTTATTAAAACATAAAATTATCAATTCATATTTAATTAAATGTATGCATACAACTTTTGACTTTCACTCCATAAAATTTTTAACATGCTTTGATGTAATCGTCTTGTACTTTTGTGATTTTGTAAGATTTTCTATCAGGAAAATAGTTTATTTTTATCTTTAATTTTTCATATCTGAGATTCAAAACTAAACCGAGTTGAAATTTATTTTTCTAACTGGTTTTTTTTAGTTTGAAATATCGGATTAATGATTTGATTAATTGGATCATTCAGTTATTTTGCTTATGGCTGGCTACCTCCCATGACGAAGCGTGTGTTTCACGGTAAAGAACACGCGTGAGGCTAGCTTTCGATGAATCGTGCTGGCCGTGTGTATGGTTGAAAGTGCGAGTGACGAGAGGTGGCGGTTGTACGGTAGCAGAGCCGACACTCCTCCTCCTTAAACAGAATCTGGATCTGACATTTCCGTGCTCTCTGCGTTCAGCAACAACGTTGTTTAGAGCAAAAGTCAACGGATCCAAACTGTGTTTCGCCCGGTCCTTATTTCTTGATAAAAGATTATTCTCTTTATCTTTACAAAAAGAAAATCTCTCTTTCATTCTTCCTCCTCTCCGTGAATAAAGTAATAAAAGAATCATATAGTATATATTACAGTGATACTGAGTTTAGAACTATTTTTTTTTTATATTTTGATTTATCAAATAATTTTAAGATTTTAACCATGTTAATACGTATATTCAAAGTCATTGTCAAACCCATTTTAAACCAAGGATCAATCTCAAAATTCTATTATTTATAGCACAAAGATATATATATATATATATATATATATATACAGGGTTCAAAATGTAATAATACAAACAACTAGTGATGAGTGATTATTGATTATCAATTTCAGCATTACATGTGATGACGAGTGAATATTTTTTTAATAAAAAAGTTGTTTAAATTCATTTTCGTGTTAGTTATAAGATAGTTAATACTAAGTCATGATACATATTGTTTTCATATAGATTTTTTATAAAACAAAATATGTAAATGTAATTAATCCACAAAATTTTCATCATTCACTAAGTGTTATTATTTTTATTTAATTTTTTTTTTTTGCATACGAGGATGAATACAACATCTAGATATTGTACTTATTATTAAAAATAAAAAAAGTAAAATCATGAACATAAATTAACAAATCAGTAAAACTTTTAAAAATGAGTCATAAGAAACTAATGTAACTTTGGTATATTAAAGATTATGTTGCAAATAGAGGAGACAAGATAAGCATCTTTGTGTATTCTTTTTTATAATTCATTTTAAAGGCCTTTTTATTCCTTAGACTAGAGATATGCATGACAATTACATTGAAAACACTACAAAGAGTAGATTTGCATATACATATATTTTATAATCGAGTTTGTGTCTTTTGAATATCAATTTAAACTTCAATTTATTGTTGATCTAGTTAATTTTAATTATGTATGATTAACGAAGCTTTTATTAATTGCTCCTAATTTGTGAAATAATAGGATGTTAATCTTTTTTTTTCATGAACAAACAAACTTACTTTCTACTCTTTAAACTTTTTAGAAATATTTAATACAACTCACTCATTTAGTTTATGAAAATTTGACTTTGCTATAGGTTTTTTTCCACATTATAACACGGTTTAACAAGAAATGGTAAAATGATACAGGTAAAAGAAGTTTTGGTAAAATCGTATAATTTGATACATGTCATAAATTTCAACTAAGATTTTTAAAATGTTATGACCCACCAATCACATTTCTAAAAGTCACTGGTGGAACCGTGATAATTATTAATAAAACAACAAATTTTACCCTAAATACAAAACTTATTTCATATCATAACTCAAAACCCTAACCCGAACCAACCCCAAAACAATAATCTAAATACTAACACTCGAAACCTAACTAGTTCTAAAACCTAGTACAAACCTTGAAAACTAAAACCAAACCCTTACCCTAGTCCAAACGTAAACAGTGAACACTAACTCTAAATCCAAACCCTAAATACTAACCTGAAGTCATAACCCTAAATCCAAAACATTGACCTTATATCCTAATCTCTAACCCAAAAACATTAACCTTACATCTTAACCTCGGACTTTAAACCCGAAACATTAACCAAGAATCCTATGCCGATCCATTATGTTAGTTGTTTCACATCACCTTTTTTCCTAATAAAGACTACACCTACATGTTTGTCCATTACATAAGCTAGAAAAATTATACATGGTCAATAATAGAGTCAATAATCACATATACAAACAAGAAATCAAAATTTTTAGATGAATAACAAATTATGCTTAAGAAATCAAAATAATCACATGTTTTGTTATTGATGAAGTCAACCCATTTACTAGTCAATCATCATAACCAAATATATTTATGCTTAAGATGACTAGTAAATGGGTTGACTTCATCAATAACAAAACTTTCAATCATTTGAATGGACTCATCCTCGGTCATGATATCATTAGGACACAACCTCTCTCCAAATACATCTTGTGAATTGTAATAAACATCAAACCAAAAATACATAAAATATTAACTTAGGTTATCATATTCAAGACTGCGAAGATGAATGATGACTTCTGGACTATCTCATACAACATGCTAACCTAATATGCAAGTAATATATTAATTATAAAAAGTAACAAATATTTATGAAATTTTAAATATATTTATGGATGTGGCTCAGATTCAATTTCCACATGTGGAGAAACATGCTCCAGGTTTGATATGATGATTTAACACATGATACCCCAATAAGACTCAAGGTAATCCTCTCATGGGATCATATGATGCACCTTCATAAATATCTCATCCCTTTATGTATCTCACTGTGATATATAATTTTGGTGGCAAGTCAACCAATTATAATCTTTGTTCTTACCCTATCAACTAATGACATGCAATGCATTCCTTGTATCTATATGAATTGAGATGTGTTATTGCAAGTCAAATTGTCTCACCACATGATCTAAGCAAAGTGAATCGAATCAAACACCTTCATAAATATTAGTGAAGCCTATGATGTCCAAATATCATTGCCCATTATTCAAGTTAGAGGAATATCTGTCAAGATATTCTTAAAATAAAAAGGTCCATAATATCTATTATAACATAAAAAATATAATTTATTATATATATATATATATACATATATATTATAAAAACTAATAAAACTATAGCTTTAATTATGATACACTTTGATAACATATACTTGGATAGGTTGTTATCTATCCAACTCATTATGCATAATAACAAAATATAGGCTGAATTTGTTTTCAATAACCTAATTACACACCAGCTAATAGTACACCATAAACTTAGTAATAAACTTGATATAATTATAATTTAGCTTGATATTATTATTACCTAGATCTTAATAAAAGTTATAGTTGTACCCCCAACAACCTAGATAAACATAATTGGCTTATGCATAAGCTGGGATGCCCTGTGTAAATATATTTCTAGGACCATATTGAAGGGAAAATGGCTATTTACAAGATCTTAGGGCGGGGGGGTGGAGAGTGGTGGTTCGGTTCTATGCAAGACAATTAAAAAAGATTAGATTTTTAACTCATCAAATGTTTCAGGTCAAAATTGAAACAATTTAAAAAGTCATGTTTCCTAACAACAACATTTTAAGTTAACACAACAAAAATATAAAAGTCATTGGTTGGAACTGCTAAATGTATTAACCTATGCTTTTTTTGCTAAAATGTTTTTTACTTTCGTTATTTTCCTATATTATTTTTGTCAAACAACACTAGTTTCCAAAAACAAATTAATTTATTATTTTTTAGAGTTAAGAACCTTCTCATATACAATTAATCTACTAAACTTTAAAGTTCATCAAACTCTCTATGAAACTGTATCTATCATACACTTAATGTGTGTTTGGTAATGTGGAGACTTGTGTTTTTCAATTAAAAATAAATTACAATAAAGTTTTTTCATAAATGTTTTAGATTTTTACATAAACACATTAAAAAGCATCTAAACAGAATCAAATTAATATTTTTTTGTTTTTACAAAAAATAGTTTGAAAAGTACTTTGAAAAGACGATCAAACCTAAAACACAAATGTTCCCTTAATATATTAATAACATCTTTAATAACCATAAACAAATAGCATTCAATTCAAATCAAATATCAAAATCAAATAAACATGTTGTCATGAGGAGCTAATTGAACGATATATTTTTTATATGGGCCGGGAATATCACGAGCATGGAGGTCTGTGATACTTTTTTTTTGTTTAAAACTTATGTTCACCTATAAATATCCTTATCATGTTACTAAATCAATTTATCGACTCAATATATCTCCAAATCATTCCAAAATATATAAAATCAATTAGTAAAATAATTCTTTTAAAGTCTCGATCTATTATTCTTAGCAAGATGAAGGTCTAAAAACACTTTATTAGAACTCTCCTCGTCGAATGAAATTCATTAATATCAATATTGATATTTTTTGTTTTGTTAAATATGATTAATCGATAACCTTTTATTTCCTTGTTGTTTTCCTATAGTTTGTCTTCATTGCTCAAACTTCGACATTGAAAAATGACCAAAATAAAAATGATTTATTTTGGACCAAAATCAAGATTTTAAAAACTTCAAGATTGATCATGTTCTTTCTAAGTTCTTTACATTTCAATCCTCCCTCTTTTAATTTTATCTTTATATTATAATTTAAAATTTTATATTTAATTATGAAAATCAAGAATGAAATAAAAAAAACATAAAGAGAATGGAAATAAAAAAAAAAAACGGGGAGCGAACTTGAAACCGACCCCAATTCTGTCAGTATATCTACTAATAATTAAATCCAATTAAACTTCCAAGATCCGACGTGTTCTTTAAAGTGCGATTTGATTTTGAAAATGCTACAGAAAAATGTTCTTAAAACATCACGTTAGCTAAGCTGACATCATCGACGTGTATATATTTTTGTCAGGCGTTTTCAGACTTTGAAGAATGTAAAAATAAAAAAATGGTCCCACCCTTCACCAACTCCCTCACCAATCCCACATACTTTGGCTTCGGTTACACCATTTTTCAGTTTGATTAAGTAGATTTTTGGTAGAGTGGTTACGGTTGTTTGAAAATATTTTTTATTTAAAAATATATTAAAATAATATATTTAAAAAAAAAATTATTTTTGACATCAACATATCAAAATGATTTAAAAATACTAAAATAGTCAATTTAAAATAAAAAATAAAAATAAATTCATTTTTTTTCAAAAGCACTCCCAAACACCCCCTAAGTTGGTTTTTAAAAATATTTTTTATTTAAAAATATGTTAGAATAATATTTTTTTATTTTTAATTTTTTTTTTCATATTAACATATAAAAATAATTTGAAAACATAAAAAGAATTAATTTAAAATAAAATTAATTTTTTATTTTTTTTAAAAAATACAATACCAAACAGGGCATAAAAATTTCTTTTTGGTTGCTAATCAAGAGATTTGTTTTTTTTATATATATAGTGATGGTTTAGTACTGTATTTAAAAATATTCTTAAAAATATTATTTTTTAATATTTTTAAATCATTTTAATGTAAAAAAATTAAAAAAATATTATTTTAATATATTTTTAAATAAAAATATTTAAAAAAAAACAGTAAACAATAGACGAGAAATAATTATTAACCACGGTCTAAACTTTACACTGGTATCCCCACCACCAACCTCCACCAACCTCCGCCACCAACTCCCGGTAACTTCACCATAGTTTCACTGGTAAGAAAAAGTTTACTTTTCAATTTCATCTAAATTTAAATCAAATATATGCAACGTTCAATCACTCGGGCGTAAGAGCACGCGCGCTAATCCAGTAAAAAGTAGAAGAAGTATGTTAGTTTATAAAACTAATTTAGCCAAATTATACCTACGTGCCTCTCACCACCCAAAAGTAGCGCGTGGATGGCTAGACATTTTGGAGAGAAGAAAATCAGTAGTCTACCTCGAAAATTAAACTAAAATAAAGAAAAAAAGAAGAGAAGAACACATCTCACAGACGTAACCATGCCAGCAGCGATTGCAAAGGAGCAGTTCTTCCTCTTTAAATAACCCATAAGCTCGAACACCGTTCTTCGTGCCGAGCTCTCCTCTCTCTGTTATCTTAACAAAGGAAGGAAAAAGTCTCATAACATTTCCGGTTCTATCTCCGAAAGGGAAGGTGGTTCCTTTTATTTCTCATCTTCCTTCATTTCTCATGCATTTATAAACCACCATCTGACAGCCCCTTCTTGATTTCCTTTCCCCCATCTTCATCTTGCGTTTCTTTCTTTCTTTCTCTTAAAACGTAAGTCTCAATTGAAACAGAGCGCAAGTGATTACAGGATATGCTTAGTGTGCTCTGTTTTTACTGATTTGTTTGTTGCAAATATGTTTTTCTGTGTTTTCTGTTAGTCCCATTTGGACTTTAATGATGTTTGAGGTGCCTGATTTTTTCCCCTGTCGTTCTGGGATTCGTTGGCCTCATTCAGATTCAATCTTTTACTTCATTGCATTGGATCCAATTTGAAGTAGAAAGTGGTTTTATGATTTTGTTAAAGTGAGAACGAATGCATGGTACATGGGCTATGCTTATTGCCGATAGAGAAAATGAATTCTAAAGTCAAAATCTTGGAGGAAACCATTCCTTAATTCACGCATTAGAAGTTGATTGCATTTTTGGGTTTCATTTCTTTGTTGTGTTAGATCTGTATTAATTGTTTGCTACTAGTGACTGGCTGTCTTGTACAAAGTAGCTGAATTTTGCAATTGAAAATTGTTTTCTATATAATGAACAAAGTAGCTGAAACTTGTTCTCTAATTGGAAATCGTTTTCTATCTAATGGACCGGATTAGTTTTTGCAGATTAAATGCTATTTTAGAGTTAAGTTTTGATAGATCTTTGGTAGATTGAATGTTTGGATCAAGAAAAACTGAATCTTGATTTTGGTGTGGCATTAGAAGCAGTAAAATGGCATCACACATTGTTGGATATCCTCGCATGGGCCCCAAGAGGGAGCTAAAGTTTGCCCTGGAATCTTTCTGGGATGGGAAGAGCAGTGCTGGGGATTTGCAAAAGGTTGCAGCTGATCTCAGGGAATCCATCTGGAAGCAGATGGCTGATACTGGGATCAAATACATCCCGAGCAACACCTTCTCCTGCTACGACCAGGTGCTCGACACCACCGCAATGCTAGGCGCAGTGCCACCAAGATATGGCTGGAATGGTGGTGAGATTGGATTCGATGTTTATTTCTCAATGGCTAGAGGAAATGCCTCTGTACCTGCCATGGAAATGACCAAGTGGTTTGACACCAACTAGTAAGTGACACCTCCTCCTCGTACTTTGGTATTCTGACTAGTTCTGTCGTTTGATATGATGATTGTGTTTCGAAAAAAAGAAAAGAAAAGGTTCCTGAACTATTTGATGATGTTTTGATTCAGCCATTTCATTGTCCCCGAATTGGGCCCTGATGTCAAGTTCTCATATGCTTCTCACAAAGCAGTGACAGAATATAAGGAGGCTAAGGCAGTAAGTTCTCTGTTTCTGTATAATATCAGTGCTAGACGTCTAATAGTTCATGCATTGATATATTGGATATTTAATCATCATAATCTGACAATTGCTAGTATAAATTCAACATAAACAGAGTTAGGGCACAGCTGCAAGGTTTGCAAAATGATATTTGATTTGCTTTCAATCTATAAATCGAAGTTCAAAGTATTGCTGAAATGTTGATAGAATCATTTTGAAATCTTTTTGTTGGTCTATTTTAAGGCCATCTAATTTTCAGAGTGGTCTGACATTGTTATTGAATTTGGAGAGCCTATACTCACAATGATATTATACTTGTTTCTTGATATTAAATTCCTGAGGGCACTACCTGACAAATTCCTTATAAACTGATTGTTTTTCTGTCTCTTAACCAGCTTGGAGTAGACACTGTACCAGTCCTTGTTGGCCCAGTCTCCTACTTGTTGTTATCCAAACCTGCAAAGGGTGTGGAGAAAAGCTTTTCTCTCCTCTCCCTTCTCGGAAAAATCCTTCCAATCTACAAGTAAATAAAAGATATTCTGCATTTATCATTGATTGGATCTCTATATGTTTATTGGTGTAATTATTCCATTACTATCTTCAGGGAGGTTATTACAGAGCTTAAAGAAGCTGGTGCATCCTGGATCCAGTTTGACGAGCCTACACTCGTGATGGATCTTGAATCTCACAAATTGCATGCATTTACTGAGGCCTATTCTGCACTAGAGTCAACTCTATCCGGCTTGAATGTTCTCATCGAAACCTACTTCGCCGATATTCCTGCCGAGCAATACAAGACCCTCACCTCTTTGAAGGGTGTTACTGCTTTTGGTTTTGATCTGGTTCGTGGAACCAAGACCCTTGACTTGATCAAGGGTGATTTCCCTGAGGGAAAATATCTCTTTGCTGGAGTGGTAGATGGAAGGAACATCTGGGCCAATGATCTTGCTGCTTCTTTGAGCACCCTTGAAACTCTTGAGGGCATTGTCGGAAAAGGTAGTTTTTCTTCTTTTTCTTGCATGCTTTTTTGGAACAATAATAAACATGTTTGAACTTTGAAGAAATGTACTAATTCATGTTTTATCTACACAGACAAGCTTGTTGTCTCCACTTCCTGCTCACTTCTCCACACTGCTGTTGATCTTGTCAATGAGACCAAGCTTGACAAGGAAATCAAATCATGGCTTGCATTTGCTGCTCAGAAAGTTGTTGAAGTAAATGCATTGGCCAAGGCTTTGGCTGGTCAAAAGGACGAGGTATCTTCCTTCTGTCCATGCTTGAACAACTATGAAGAGTTTTTTGCTGGATTGGCTCGCAGAGTTTCTCTTCTTATTTTATACTTTCGAATTAATTTTCGTCACCGAAAGTCTCATTTTTGTGGTTCAATGTTCAGGAAATCTTCTCTGCTAATGCTGCCGCCTTGGCCTCAAGAAAGTCCTCCCCACGAGTCACCAATGAGGCTGTTCAAAAGGCTGTATGAACTTTGCTAGATCTGTTTTTGCTTTGATTCTTTCAAGCAGGTGTGTTCTTTTGTATTTATTATGATTTTCTGATCTGGCCTTTGCAGGCTGCTGCTTTGAAGGGTTCTGATCACCGCCGCGCTACAAATGTTAGTGCCAGACTTGATGCTCAGCAGAAGAAGCTTAACCTTCCCGTCCTACCAACCACCACAATTGGGTCCTTCCCACAAACCATGGAACTAAGGAAAGTCCGCCGTGAATACAAAGCCAAAAAGTGAGTTGAACTCTCATTATTCTCCTACCTGTATGGTTTTTATGGCAAGAATTTGTTCATTGATGTTCTTTTGTGATTCTTCTTTTAGGGTATCTGAAGATGATTACGTTAAAGCCATCAAGGAGGAAATTAGAAAAGTCGTCAAACTCCAAGAGGAGTTTGATATCGATGTTTTGGTTCATGGAGAGCCCGAGGTGATTTTTTCTCATCAAATTAGCCTTTCTTCTTTCACAAGCTTACAGAAAACTCTTTATTTAGAGATTGCTTGGATCTTCAATTACTAATCCTGGAAATCCAACTTGTGTGGTCATTTATTTCTGCAGAGAAACGATATGGTTGAATACTTCGGAGAGCAACTGTCAGGTTTTGCATTCTCTGCCAATGGCTGGGTGCAATCTTATGGTTCTCGCTGTGTGAAGCCACCGATTATTTATGGCGATGTGAGCCGCCCCAAGTCGATGACTGTCTTCTGGTCTACCCTGGCTCAGAGCATGACCGCCCGCCCGATGAAGGGAATGCTTACCGGCCCTGTCACCATTCTCAACTGGTCCTTTGTCCGCAATGATCAACCCAGGTATGGAAACCAAAAGGAGCAGGATAGGGAAAATAAGATACAGAAAGATGGTGTTTTCTGCTGGTTTATCTTTCCTAGTTTCAATCTGGTTTACATTTTCTGATTTTCAGATTCGAGACCTGCTACCAGATTGCTTTGGCCATCAAGGATGAAGTGGAGGATCTTGAGAAGAACGGTATCACCGTTATCCAAATCGACGAGGCTGCTTTGAGAGAGGGTTTGCCTCTCAGGAAGTCCGAGCAAGCTTTCTACTTGGACTGGGCAGTGCATTCCTTCAGGATCACAAACTGTGGCGTCCACGACACCACCCAGGTTTGTTGTCCACTTCACTCGGATTCAAGTTGTGTGTCTCTTTCCCGATCGGTCGCTCACTCTTTCTAATCTCTGCAGATCCACACTCACATGTGCTACTCCAACTTCAATGACATTATCCATTCGATCATTGACATGGATGCCGATGTGATCACCATCGAGAACTCTCGCTCCGACGAAAAGCTTCTCTCGGTGTTCCGCGAGGGAGTCAAATATGGTGCTGGAATCGGCCCTGGTGTCTATGATATCCACTCTCCGAGAATACCATCAACCGAGGAGATTGCTGACAGAATCAACAAGATGCTTGCAGTGCTCGAGACAAACATCTTGTGGGTTAACCCTGACTGTGGACTCAAGACTCGCAAGTACACCGAGGTGAAGCCAGCTCTCAAGAACATGGTCGACGCTGCCAAGCTCCTCCGATCCCAGCTTGCCAGTGCCAAGTGAGTCAATCAGGAGATGTTGCACCATTTCCAGTCCCCCCCTGTTATTTTTCCTCTCTTTTTCCATATATATTGTATTGTTTTTCTCCCGAAAAGTCTTTGATAGCCATCGAAGTACCTAGTGAAGAAAAGTCAACGGAATGAATGCCATTACCAGTTTGTGCAATCACTTTCCGATGTTCATGTATTTAGCTCGACTCCTCAACTAAATTTCCTACAAATGTCTTTGCTGAATATAATAAATCATGAACTGAATTCTTCAAACCAATTTCATCAACAAATCAAATAACCTTAGTAGTACGGCTGATGTCCTACCAATTTCACATCCTCGACTCCGCCTTGCCTTCGAAGCACCTTACCTCTTTGATTCCACCTTCCCTTTGAAGTTGTTCTATTGGATTAACGCGATGGATTGGTGCTAATTGGCTTTTCTTATCATAAGAAATACAAATATAAATTAAAAAGTTTATTTTTATATTTAATAAAATAAATTAGAATTATATTTTATAGTAGATAAAATGTAAATATTTTTTTTTATTTGATGATCAATATAAAAAACTATAGATATAAAGAAACTCGAGTCTCGACTACTCATTAGCATTCCTCAAACTAAATGTATATTTAACTTAATATAAAAAATTGAAAACCCAAGTTAAAAATATATAGAGAAAAGAGTTGTAAGCCCAAGTTAAAAATATATAGAGAAAAGAGTTGTAGCATCTCATGTTTTATAATGATTGTTCAAAAGTGTAATTGATGTTCTCAAGGGGCGTGATGTAATAATAGAGAGCTTGTGATTTGCACAGTAGATCTCGAATTCGAGTCAGAGTGTACACCCCTTGTAAGAGCCTCGGATAATTGAGATTTTACTCACTAACCTAGACTTACAAAGTATGATTTCCGGAGGGTTGGGTTTCCCCGCATCGAAAAAAAGTTATTCATGTTACTTTTCAAAGTGTTTTTTCATTAATAAATATATTAAAATGATTTTTTTTAAAATAAATTATTTATAACATCAGCACAACTGATCAGTCACAGATTCACAGGCAGTGGCAATAATAACACAAGAACAGAGAGCATGAATAATAAAAGAGTAAAACATTTCTAAAAAATAATTGCAACCACATTCTGAAACAGTATTACAACTCTACAAATAATAAAATTAGTGCTCACAATATTAATTAAAATTCAAATCTCTATATATCCCAAAACTCTAATATAATCCACACATTACAACGTTTAACTCATTCCAATTTCTTGCCTCATATATCCCAAAACTCTAATATAATATCCACACATTACAACGTTTAACTCATTCCAATTTCTTGCCTCATACCTCATAAACTAATAAAACTATTTTAGCCACATTTACTTAGTTCATACTTCTAGTAGTCATAATTTATCAAATTTCTATAATTATACTTAATTTCTTTCCAACTAATATGCCTAAAATTCTCATTTCACTCATTTAGTACCCGTTTGGCATTGTGGTGGCATCCACGTTTGCCAATCTGCTTTTGTATTTAATGTTTGGTAAAGTTGTAAATACAGATTTTTGACATGGGACCCACACCAAATTCTGATAAAAATGTTGTTTGAAGAAAAGCTGGAAATTGATGCTTATTAGTTTGCGATCCATCTTTATAGAAACGGCGATACACGTTCAAATACAAAAAATAACCGTTGAAAAAAAACCCCTAAAACATCCTCTTGTCTGCGCCTCCTCCCATCTCTAAATTTTCTCTCCTCTGCAACTATATACCCACAACGACCCACAGCTCCCCGGAGTTAACAAAGCATGGGCAAAATCATCATAAATAAATCAATTCCAACAACAATATTACCGTTAGTATTGACCAAAGAAACCCTCAAATCAATCATCTCCCATACCAGTATTGACCAAAGAAAAGAGAAGCAGAGGAAAAAATAAATGATACCCGCAAGCGCATATCGATCATCTCTCTCTCTCGGGGGTCTCGCTACTGGAAGAGGGAGTTGTTTTTGAGATGGGAGGTATGGAATTGTATATTTCTCTTCAATTGGAACGGCAATTACAATGGTTTAAATAGATAACTATCTTTGCTATACAGAGTGCTATTTGAATTTTGAATTTAAACAAAATCTGTAAATAAAGGAAAGGAGTGATCTTCGGGCTTCTCATTGATCTTCAGCTCCTCAATCTGCAGATAATATCATTGCATGATTGTCTGCAGATTTCATGCTTAATTATCTTCATTAATTTGCTGGTTTACTTGATCTTCTACATGCCCCCTCAATCTAAGGGGTAAAGAATTGACCCTTAGATTGGAACGAAGAAGTTGAAACCGCAGAGAAGGCAATGGTTTTGTCAGTGCATCCGCATATTGATCCTTTGTGGAAATCAACTGAACCAGTAATTGTCCGTTAATCACTTGATCACGCACAAAATGAAAGTCAATTTCGATGTGCTTTGTTCGCGCATGAAACAACGGGTTACTGGTTAAATATGTGGCACCAATATTGTCACACCAAAGTGTTGGAGGCTGAGTTTGTGTAACCTGCAAATCAGATAGCAATTGTTTAAGCCACATAACTTCTGCCGCTGCATTTGCAAGAGCTTTGTACTCTGCTTCTGTGGAACTTCGCGCAATAGTGGGTTGCTGTTTGCAGCTTCAAGACACAAGATTTTTACCAAGATAAACACAATAAGCTCCAATTGATCTTCTGTCATCCTGATCTGTTGCCCAATCGGCATCATTGTAGGATTCTAATTGCAAATTGGGATCAGGTTGGATGAATAAGGTATGGGAGATGGTCGATTTCAAATACCGTAGGATTCGTTTGACAGCCACCCAATGAGGTTCTTTCGGATCATGCATGTATTTACTAACTTTGTGAATTGCAAATGCAATTTCCGGCCTTGTAAATGATAGGTATTGTAGCCCCCCAACAATGCTTCTGTATAATTGCGGATCATCAAACTGTTTCCCATCTGATTTGTTTAACAGTTGGGATGTGGACATAGGTGTGTTTGAAGGCTTCGATTTATCCATCTTACTGCGCAAAAGAAGATCAAGAATATACCTGCGCTGTGTTAAATAGAGCCCCTCAGGTTCTCTTATAGCCTCCACGCCCAAAAAGAAACTCAATTTGCTCAAATCTTTCACTGGAAAATCAACCTTCAGCAAGCTTATAACATTGTGAATAAACGGCAGATCAGCTCCTGCTAAAATAATGTCATAAACGTATATAAGTATATAAGTTAATGCAGAATCACGGTGATAAACAAACAGGGAATGATCAGCCTCACTCCCCACAAAACCCATATCTGTCAACTTCTCTGTCAGCCGAGAAAACCATGCTCGGGGTGCCTGGCGAAGTCCATAAATTGATTTCTGAAGTTTGCAAACATGCCGTGGGTACTGGGGATGTTGAAATCCTGGTGGCTGAGCCATAAACACATCTTCGTCAATAAATCCATGTAAAAATGCATTCTGGACATCAATTTGTCTCAGATGCCATCCACGTGAAACTACGATCGACAACACCATTCGCACCGTCGTGGATTTTACCACTGGACAAAACGTTTCAGAGAAATCAATTCCCTCTTGTTGATTGAAACCCTTTGCAACCAACCTAGCCTTAAAGCATTCAACACTTCCATCAGCTTTCCTTTTGATTTGGTACACCCATTTACAGCCAAGAATGTTTGCAGCAGGGGGTGAAGGAATCAATGTCCAGGTTTCATTATGTAAGAGTGCATCAATCTCTGTATTCATAGCAACTCTCCACTCAGCATGCTTGTTTGCTTCGGTGAAGCAAGTGGGTTCAATTTCCAGTGGCTTGACAGTAGCCATTAGGGCCTTTGGGAGGGGGTACCTGATGTGGGAATTTGGTGGATTTTTGGGTTTGTGAATGTTGTTTTTACTTCGGGTAGTCATTGGATGAGTGTTTGTAGGTTGAATTTGGGAATTGATTTGTGAAGTGGGAATGGGTCTGTCAAATTTGGGTAAAATTGGGGAAGGTGGCTGTGGTGAAGAACCGTGATAAAGGTGGTCTGGAGAATGAGCATTTTGTGGGAATTCACATGAGGCACGTGGCAATGGTGCTGGCTCGATGACGAATGAATCTGCAGTGGAAGGAATTAATGAATTTGAAATAACAAGATTTGAAGGAAAAGTGACCGAATCACGATTTTGAGAGACAGTAACGGGTGACACAATAACGGGCGGGGAGGACTCAAAGGGAAAAAGATTGTCATCAAATACGACATGACGGGAAACGTATATTTTTCCAGTGGAAGCATCTAAGCATTTGTAGCCTCTATGACCAATACTATATCCTAAGAAAATGCATGATTTTGAACGAAAATCCATTTTATGTTTGTTATACGGACGTAAGTAAGGCCAGCATGCACAACCAAAAACACGTAAAAACTCAAAATCAGGTTTGCAACGATTTATCATTTCGTAAGGTGATTTTTGTTGTAAAATTGGGGTTGGCAAACGATTGATGATAAAAACAGCTGTTGAAAATGCATCTTCCCAAAAACATTGTGGTAATTTTGAATGAGCAAGTAGCGCAAGACCAACTTCAACAATTTGGCGATGACGCCTTTCAATGGCACCCGCTTGTTGATGCGTGTAAGGGCATGTTACTCGATGAGTAATTCCCAGATTTTGTAAAAAATGAGTGAAGCTGCGGTATTCTCCTCCCCAATCAGTTTGGATGGATTTAATTTTGGCATCAAATTGACGCTCAACCGCAGCTTGAAATTTTTGAAAAGTTGGTAAAGCGTCAGATTTTAATTTTAAGGGAAATAGCCATAAAAATTTTGTTGCATCATCCAAAAAACTTATATAATATCGTGCACCTGTAGTGGAAAGTGTGGGTTCTGGCCCCCAAATATCGGAGTATAATAACTCTAAAGGTTTTGACGCAGAAACATGTTTATGATTAAATGGTAAAGTGTGGCTCTTGGTCATTTGACAATGAGAACAAACAGGCATTTTATTACTGGAAAATGGAAACGAAATTGCCTTATTCATGACTGGAAGGGAGGCATGGCCTAGACGTTGATGCCACAGAAACCTGAATGCAGGAAAAGACTTGCGGACGTAGATTTGCAAGTGACATGGAGAAACTGTAGAGACCATTAAGGAGTGGACCCCGATGCAGGACGTTCCCCAAGTTGTCCTTCACAAGAAAGAAAAAATCATGAAACTCAAAGAACACATTATTATCACGACAAAAACGATGGACTGAAAGCAGATTTTTGGTAATATCAGGAACTAATAAAATTTGATTTAAAATGAAGGACTTGGACGGAGAAGACAAGGTGGATTTTCCACTGCGAGTGATATCCAAACCTGCACCATCAGCCACTTGAATTTGATCGTGACCAGTATAGTTCTCATGTGTGAGTTGAATATTGCTCATCTCATTGGTGAGGTGGTGAGTAGCACCTGTGTCAGGATGCCATTCAGTAGAGGGTTGGTTTTGTCGAGCAGCAAAGTAGGCTGAAGGGGTTGTTCTTTGGTTGCTTTGGTCCTGAAATGTTAGATCAAATCTATGGTAACATTTCAGTGCATGATGACCAGGCTTTTGGCATACCTGACAGACAAGAGCATTGTTTGTGGCTGGGGCACGCTGCTGGTATCGTCCACCCTTATTATTGTGGGGGCGAAATTGATTTCCACGCCGAAATTGATTTCCTATGAAATTACCAGGACGAGAGTGGTGTTGAGGTGTTGATCTTGTAGCCATGTTGACAGAGGCAGCTACATGAATTGAATCATGATGTTGATTGATTCGTGCTTCAGTGAGAAGAAGCATGGAATACAGTTCTTCTAAGGGAACTTCATCAGAACGTGAAGTAATTGTGGATACAAGAGAATCATACTCTTGACCGAGACCAGCCAAAACATATGTCAAAATCTCTTCATTCTTCAAGGGTTGACCTGCAAGAGCAAGATCATCAGCCATGCGCTTGATTGAGAGGAAGAAGTCCTTGGCAGACATGGCGCCCTTGCGAGCAGTAGCAAGCTGTGTGCGAACTTGAACTGCCTTTGCCTGTGAGATGGACGAAAAATTTTGTTGAAGAGCAAGCCACACATCCTTTGATGTGTTGTAAGACATAACCTGGGAAAGAACCTCTTCAGTGAGCGAGGAATTGATGGTGGCGAGGATGATGGAGTCCTGACGAAGCCATTGAGCATATTCTGGATTTGGTACTCTTGAAGTGGTACCTGTAACAGAGTTTGTGGCATCAATTTCTTGAGGAGGGGCTGTAATTGTGCCATCAAGATAGCTAAGAACACCTTGACCATGAAAATATGGCAGTGCTTGAGCTTTCCAGACAGGATAGTTGGAATGATTAAGCTTAATATGTAGAGTGAGAGGTAGTTGATTGAGAGACGGAACAGAATATGAAGAAGGATGGTTGGTAGGGACTGCTGAAGAAGAAGAAGCCATGAAGAACAGAAGGAGTTTGGAAAGAAAAAATTTATCAGACGTTGGTCTGTTTTTTAGGCTCTGATACCATATGGAATTGTATATTTCTCTTCAATTGGAACGGCAATTACAATGGTTTAAATAGATAACTATCTTTGCTATACAGAGTGCTATTTGAATTTTGAATTTAAACAAAATCTGTAAATAAAGGAAAGGAGTGATCTTCGGGCTTCTCATTGATCTTTAGCTCCTCAATCTACAGATAATATCATTGCATGATTGTCTGCAGATTTCATGCTTAATTATCTTCATTAATTTGCTGGTTTACTTGATCTTCTACAGGAGGTGAGGGGCTGGAAGGAGATGGAGATAGAGAGGGGAGGAGAGGGAGGGGAGGGGCTAGAATGAGATGCTGGAATGAGAGTGAGGGGCTAGAATGGGGGGATGTTTCTAGAGGGGTGGGGTGGGACAAACTTACATATTTTTGTTCATACCAATCGTGTATTCAACAAACAATCTTACACATTAAATTTACAAGGATTTCTCCTTTATATCACAAACATTCAATATTATGAAATTTACATCCATGACTTTCCCAAACATAACTCACAATATCTTATACTCACCCTCAAAACAATCACATCATTTCATCAATTTAAACTAAGCTCTCATATTTCATTTAGTCCAAACACTACCCTTGTCAACATACTCAAAAACATTTTAAATTTACTTCCACAAATTAACCCTTTAACCAATTTGAGACAATATTAACATATCATAACAAATATTTTCCAAACAAAATCCCTTATACTAATACGTTAAATAAACATAAAATCTCACACATAATAGTAACCACATTATCCAAGCATTATAAAAATTCTATATTTAGTCAGATTTAACACATTTAGTAATTTTATTACAAAAATTCATAATTTATATTCTTACATCTCTTTCTTTATATATCAAACACAATACACACCCTAATTAATGATTGTGCACATAATCTCAATATTGTTTCATCTCATTTCCCAAACATGCAAACTATATTCCCTAACCATACTTACAAGATGAACTTACATATTTACATGCATCTTAATTTAACACATAATTTCATAAATACTATTTAGTTCTTCCATTTTTCTAAACTTTAATCATGAATCACAACATGCCAACGTGCGAAGACTTAATTATACTTTAAAATTGGTCACATTAAATTAATTAAGAGCGTAATCGATGAAAAATCAAATTCTTGAGCTTAATTTGGGTTCAATTGAGAAGTTTGGAGTTTTCCGAGAACGAATTGCATTTTTCCAATTCAATTGCGCGAAATTAGGGATCAAGTTACACAAATCTGAAACAAAGGACCAAAGTGGAAAAGGTGTGTAACTTTGAACTCTATAAATAACACCTTATTTGCCTTAGAGCGGGGAGGGGGGACCTGGAAAAAAAAACCCAAAAATCCTAATCTTTTCTCCTTTTGGGGCTGTAGCCCTTGACCAGCCCTTTCACTCTACTCTCTTCGTTTTCCGGCCATATCCCTTCTCCCGTCGATGGCCATTCCTCTCCATCACTTCTCCTTGTCGTCCAGCCTTTCCCCGGCGAGCCCTAACCTTTGTTTTCTCCTCCTTTCCCGTCAGCTCTTCGCTCCAGAAGATGCTACCCTTTTCCGGTCAGCTCCCTCCACCATCGTCGACAGTCAGCCCTCTCTTTCTCTCTCCCCGATGGTCTTCTTTCTCTTCCTCTTTTGACAGATCTGCCTTCTCCACTCACTGCCTTCTCCCCCAGCTGAGATTGTAACCCTCATCAGTCGTCATGCTCTTCTTCTTCATCAGCGTAGGTGCCCACCATCGCCCCTCTCCTGACAGATATGGCCGAAACATTGATTGTTTCTTGTTGTGTTTAGGTTTTTGTTTGTGTTTGCAGGTCACCGCCGACAAGAGAAGGAAGGGAAGAGGCTGATCTGCACCCCCTTCCTTGGATCTTCATCGTCGGCGGTGCGTGAACTGACGCGCCACCACTGCCATGCGGGCCTCCACTGCCAGCAGTGTTTTGGAGGAGGTTTATTTTATAATTTTTAGATGTTTATGTGTTTGTTTTAAATTATTATTATTTTTATTTCTTGTACATGTTATGTAATTGTAAAATGTACCCAAAAAAAAATAATGAAAAAGAGAATGGGTGTGTGAGTTGCCTAAAAATAAGAATTGCATTTCAAAAGGAACAAAAAAACAAAATACCATGTTTTCATGCATAAGGTTGGATTCCAAAGTTTTTCCCACTTTATTTTTCGTAAAAAAATGTGTTGCATCTTTTCCATATTTTTAAAGCAAAAATTTGGATGTCATAACCAGTTTATGATTATCCGTTGGGTTTCAGCCAAAACGTCAAATAATTTAACACTTATTTTGTTTTATCTATCACAATGTAAAATTATACCGTAAAGTACACTCGTAGATAATTAAAACTGTGATTTTCAAAAATGCATTGTGAAATTTATTTGATGGTTAGTCTTTCAACCCACAATGAGTTAGATATTTTCTCTTAGAAAGAAATCTACATCGAACCTTAGGAAAAGACCAGTAAAAATGACTTGGGAAAAAACAATTAAACAACAATGCAGTTTACCTTAGGTAGGGTGCACTAGGGGTAATGCGTCTTCCCCTTGCTCAACAAGTCCCCTTACCCAAGACTCTCGTAGTCCAATAGGTTCCTAGTGACCGTAATACTAGGTAGCGACTCCTGATAATTATAGTCATACTTTTGACGGTTATAAGAAAACCTCCATTTTTTCACGTGCTGTTGTATCCCCAAACTCGGGGAATGACGGGGTGCGAAAAGTGAAAAAATCATTGCGATATACATGACAATTACATTGAAAACAATACAAAAAGTAAATATGCATTTACATATATTTTATAATCAAGTTTGCATCTTTTGAATATCAATTTAAACTTCAATTTATTGTTGCTCTAGTTAATTTTAATTATGTATGATTAAGGAAACTTTTATTAATTGCTACTAATTTGTGAAATAATAGGATGTTAATCTTCTTCTTTTTTTCCATGAACAAACAATCTTACTTTTAATCTTTTGAAAATTTGACTTTACTATAGGCTTTTTTCATGTTATAACATGGCGTAACAAGAAATGGTAAAATGATATAGGTAAAAGAGGTTTTGGTAAAATCGCATAATTTGATACATGTCATAAATTTCACCTAAGAGTTTTTAAAATGTTATGACCCACCAATCACATTTCTAAAAGTCACTAATGGAATTGTGATATTTATTATTAAAACAAAAAACTTTAACCCTAAATACAAAACTTATTTCATATCATAACTTAAAACCCGAACCCGAACCAACCCCAAAACAATAATCTAAACACTAACACTCGAAACCTAACTAGTTCCAAAACCTAAATGCAAACCCTTAAAACTAAAACCAAACCCTAACCCTAATCCAAACCTAAACAGTGAACACTAGTTCTAAATCCAAACCCTGAAATCATAACTCCAAACTCAAAACATTGGCCTTAGATACAAATCTCTAACCCAAAAACATTAACCTTACATCTTGACCCCCAAACTTTAAACCCGAAAAATTAACCAAGAATCCTATACCGATACATTATGTTAGTTGTTTCACATCACCTTTTTTACTAATAAAGACTACACCTACATGTTTGTCCATTATGTAAGCTAAAAAAATTATACATGGTCAATAATAGAGTCAATAATCACATATACAAACAAGAAATCAAAACTTTTAGAGATAATATATTATCTATATATAACCAAATACATTTATGCTTAAGATGACTAGTAAATGGGTTGATTTCATCAATACAAAACTTTCAATCATTTGAATAGACTTATTCTCGGTGTTGATATAATTAGGACACAAACTCTCACCAAAAATACATTGGATAATAACTTAGATTATCATATTCAAGATCACGAAGATGAATGATGACTTCCGGACTATCTCATAACAACATGCCAACCTAATATTCAAGTAATACACACACACACACACACACACACACACACACACATATTGTATGTATTGTTAATCATATATTAATTATAAAAAGTAACAAATATTTGTGAAATTTTAAATATGTTTATGGTTGTGGCTCAAATTCAATTTCCACATGTGGAGAACACATGCTCCAGGTTTGGTATGATGATTTACACATGATACCCCAATAACACTCAAGGTAATTCTCTCATGAGACCTTCATAAATATCTCATCCCTTTATGTATCTCACTGTGATATATAATTTTGGTGCAAGTCAACCAATTATAATCTTTGTTCTTACCCTGTCAACTAATTACATGCAATGCATTCCTTGTATCTATATGAATTGAGATGTGTTATTGCAAGTCAAATTGTCTCACCACATGATCTAAACAAAGTGAATCAAACACCTTCATAAATATTATTAAAGCCTATGATGTCCAAATATCATTGCACATTATGCAAGTTAGAGGAATATCTGTCAAGATGTTCTTAAAATAAAAGGTCTATAATATCTATTATAACACACACACACACACACACACACACACACACATATATATATATATATTATAAAAAACTAATAAAACTACAACTTTAATTATGATACAACTTTGATAACATATACTTGAATAGGTTGTTGTCTATCCAACTCATTATGCATAAGAGAAGAATATATGTTGGATTTGTTTTCAATAACCTACGTACACACTAGCTAAATTACAAACCATGAACTTAGTGATAAACTTGATATAATTATAATTTATTTTCATATTATTATTATTACCTAGATCTTAATAAAAATTATAGTTGTACCCCCAACAACCTAAATAAACATAATTGGCTTATGCATAAGGTGGGATGCCCCATGTAAATGGGAGAGCGGTGGTTAGGCTCATGTTTCCTAACAACAACATTTTTAAGTTAACACAACAAAAATATAAAAGTCATTGATTGGAACTGCTAAATGTATTAACCTATGTTTTTTTCCTAAAATATTTCTTACTTTCATTAATTTCCTATATTTTTGTCAAACAACACTAGTTTCCAAAAACAAATTAATTTATTATTTTCTAGAGTGGAGAACCTTCTCATATACAATTAATTTAATAACTTTAAAGTTCACCAAACTCTCTATGAAATTGTATCCATCATACACTTAGTGTGTGTTTGATAATGTGGAGACTTGTGTTTTTCAAAAGTTATTTTCAATTAAAAATAAATTACAATAAAGTTTTTTTCATAAATGTTTTGGATTTTTACATAAACATGTTAAAAAACATCAAATTAATGGTTTTTTCTTATTGAAAAACACTTTGAAAAGACGACCAAATCTAAAACACAAATGTTCCCTTAATATATTAATAACATCTTTAATAACCATAAATAAATAGCATTCAATTCAAATCAAATATCAAAATCAGATAACATGTTTGTCACGAGGAGCTAATTGAATGATATATTTTTTTATATGGGCTGAGAATATCACGAGCATGGAGGCTATATAAATGTGTATATAATAATAATTATAATAATAAAAAGTGTATATAATAAGTTTCATTACAATTTTTTTTTATTTCATCTAATCTATTATATTGAATGTCACACATATTAAAGATTTGTGCATTGACTGATAAGAAAATTACTATAGGAGTATAATCCATAAAAAAAAATACATGGATAAAGAGTGGCATTAACCTTATAAAAAATAATAATGAAAGTACCCACTGGAAGTTTTCCATGACAATGTCATTCTCTTTTGGATAATGGACAAAGCTTGGGGAAATGTCTATCCTCTCACTTTCTCAAATCCTTCAGGTCCAAATAATTGTGTATTTCGATGTGAATTTCATAAGCATAATGGATAAATATTTATTTATATATTATATATTTTCCTTTCAGTAATACTCCCTATTTCTATTCATAATTCATATGTGTCATTCATTTTTAACTTCTTAATAATCATATATTAAACTCTTCTTTAATTAAGTTTTAAACATATTATTAACCCTTTAGTTGCTTGTTGAAAACAATTTTTCTTATATTATATATTTTCCTTTCAATAATACCCTCTATTTCTATTCATAACTTAGGCGTGTCATTCAATTCCCCCCCTCAATAATCATATATTAAATTCATCTTTAATTAAATTTAAAGAATAGAAATAGAAGCTCAAAACATTTTTTTCTTTTTCTCAAAACAAAAAAGACTCTTTCCAAAGTTCTTTGTAGTCGGATGATAATGAAGGAATTTATTTAGAGGGTGTTTGAGAGTGAGGTGTGACCAGAGTTGTAGAAAAAGTTTTTGTTTTGAGTGTTTGGTTAATGTAAATAAGTTGAAAAAATCATGTGGGTTCCATCTAAAAAACAAGTGGAAACAAATTTTCACGAAAAGCTGCAAATTGTTGTTTTCTGTGCATTTTGTCAGGGGAGAGGGGGGGTTGATAGTATTTTCTTAGTTTATTATTCATTATATTTTCTTATAAAATAATATTTTTAATATTAAAACAATCTAAAAAATAATTAAAATTTAAATAAATATATTAGAAGGAGATCACAATATAATTTTTGCCTCACAATCCTAATTTTGTTTCAGACAATATTTTACTATATGTTGTTCCGGGATCGCAGAAGCCTTAACGTATGGATTTATAGTTCATGATAAAATTACAAGTAATTTGATAGGAGAATAAAAAAAATGTCTAATTTACTTGAATTATTAATTACATTTTATTATTATAATTATTAAATATTTAAAAAACAATACACACACACACACACTTTAAAGTAATTTCACAAGTTATAAGCAATATGAAAAGCTTGGTAACTAAACACTTGAAACTATTTTTCATTAACCTCAAACTCAACCATAATTTTAACCAAACACTTTAAAAATTATTTTAAATCTTAGTTAAAGTTTTTTTCATAAAACTGTTTTTTTTTTAAATCTCAACCATAAAAGTAAAAGTAATATCAAACACACCCGAAGTTCTTTGTAGTAGGATGATAATGCATGAATTTATTTTGTTAGCAACTAGAAATTGGCTCACATGCCATTATCGCTAGGATCATATGTAATTTTTAAAGTAAAAAGGAAAGGAAAGTGCCAACATTTTTATCTTGAAAAAAAATCTTTTATTGTAAATAAAAAAGTTAATGTGTGTTTAATAAAATAAATCAATAATTATATATTTAACTTAATGAATTTATATTTTCATGAGCGATCTAATGATGTTGAAGAGAAATAAAGACTAAATTAGAAAGCTAACAGATAAATAAATATTAATGTACCTGATCTCATGTTGTGAAGAGTTATTTGAAAATAATAATAATCTAAATTCTATTGAACAAAATAATTTGATAGTATAATCCTTCCTTTTCTTATTAATATATTTTTCTCAACAAAGAAATATAGTTTTTTAGCAATTTAATAATAATAATAATAATTTATTATTGAAGAAATACAGATTACAATAAGCAATACAAAAATTGCAATCAATAATTTTAGAAACAAATAATTTTATTCTTAAACTAATATTTGTTTTACATATTTCAAAGTTATTTATTTTTATAAAAAATAATTTTAAAAATATATAAAATGGGCTGAATATTAAAAGACTAGATATGTCTTAACCAAAAATTAATTTTAAACTTACGTTCACCTATAAACATCCTTATCATGTTATCAAATCAATTTATCAGCTCAATATATCTCCAAATCATATAAAATCAATGAGTAAAATAATTTTTTATGAGCCTCGATCTATTTTTCTTAGCAAGATTAAGGTAAAAAAACATTTTATTAGAACTCTCCTCGCCGAATGAAACTCATTGATATGAATATTAATATTTTTTTTTATTTTGTTAAATATGATTAATCGATAACTTTTTATTTTCTTTCTATTTTCATATAATTTATCTTCATTGCTCAAACTTAGAGATTGGAAAATGACCAAAATAAAAATTTATTTATTTTGGACCAAAATCAAGATTTTAAAAACTTTGAGATTGATCATGTTTTTTGTAAGTGCTTTACATTTCAATCCTCTCTCTTTTAATTTTATCTTTGTATTATAATTTAAAATTTTATATTTAATTTAGAAAATCAAGAATGAAATAAAAAAAAAACATAAAGAAAATGGAAATAAAAAAACAAGGACCGAACTTGAAACCGACCCCAATTCTGTTAGTATATATAGTAATAATTAAATCAAATTAAACTTCCAAGATCCGATGTGTTCTATAAAGTGAGATTTGATTTGGATAAGGCTACATGACGTCAGCTACTCGCCTGACATCATCGACGTCTATAAAGGCGTTAAGACTTTGAACTTTGAAGAATGTAAGAATAAAAAATGGTCCCCACTTCACCAACCCCCTCACTGATCCCACATGCTTTGGCTTCGGTAGTTCGGTTCCACCATTTTTCAGTTTGATTAATGGTCACGTGTCTATTAGCAGATGCCATAGTGGAGATGTGGTTATTTTTTAAATTATTATTTATTTAAAAATATATTAAAATAATAATTTTTTTATTTTTTAAAAGTTATTTTTTTATCAGCACATCAAAATAATCTAAAAGTATTAAAAATTAATATAAAATAAAAATATAAAATTTTCATTTTTTTAAAAGTATTTACGAAATACACCCCAAACAGCCCCTAAGTTGGTTTTTTAAAATATTTTTTATTTAAAAATATATTAGAATAATATTTTTAATTTTTACAAACTGCTTTAACTTGTAAAATTACTTAAAAGGGCATGGAAATATACACATTTTAATAATAATATATTTACACACACATTTATATATATATATAATCATAATTTTAATAATAATAATAATAATAATATAATATTATTTTATTATTTTAATATTAAAATATTAATATTTTATATTATTATATTATTTTAATATTAAAAAATATTAATAGCTTAATATTATAATCTTTTGCTGCTGCCGACACTAATACTATAAAATGTATTTTAACACATTTGCTTCCCATTATTATCCTTTGAAAACGAGTGATGTGCAGGAAAAGGGAGAAGATGACGAGGAGAAGACTGTGCAGTGAAGAGAGTGCAGAGAGTTTTCAAAGGAAGAAGAAGAAAAGAAAAGGCCAGAGAGTTTTCAGAATGGTAAGATGGGTGCAGGCGTTTTCAGAATCTTCGATCGGTTTTGAGAAGATGGTGAGGGTGTTTTGAGAAGATGTTAGATGGGTTCGATCGGTTTTGAGAAGATGACCGATGGTGTTTTGAGAAGATGTTCAGATGGGTCAGGGACGCCGTTCAAGTCGGCGTTTGAAAAGCACCTCCAAGGTGCTTTTCAAAAAACGCCGTTTGGCCGTTAATTTTGGTGAGTTCCACTAAAAAAAAATGGTGTTTGGTGTTTACCAAACACCACAACACCATCCCGTTTGGCAAATGCGGAATGCACCGCGAATAAAATCTCGTCAATTACGTTGCGCCGAGTTGACTACTCAGTCAAACTCTTATCGGATAAAAAGAAACTGGGATTTTGATTTCGAGTGCTGTCTTGTCCCCTTTTTTTTGTTTAAATTGATAGAAAAAGAAAAAGAAAAAGAAAATTGCGTTGTCACTGCTGATCAATTCATGGCTTCAAGATTTCTTTACCCGAAAGTTTGTTAAACACCGACTTGTCTCCGCAGCGTCATGGCGCGTGGGATTCAATTTCTTCAGGTAATTAAAAGGGGTGTGTGCTAGTTTGAAAAAAAAATGACGTGAACAAGAGAAAATATTATATCATGTTATTTTAAAATGCCAAAAAACCCGTCAAGCCATTTCCCATGTCTACTCACTTCAATGGCGCGTGGATAGAAAAATACAATCCCGTGATCAGTGGAAATCTTGCTTAAAAAAGGGAGGGAAGTGGGATCTCTCGTCTTAGAGCAACTCCAGGATAGCTTAAAAAAAAAGCTAAAATAAAAAACAAAACAATTCAGTTTTTATTTTTTTTATTTTTATAACTACAGGGGAGATCTAAATTGAAAAATTAAAATAAAATTTCTAAATAAAAGAACTATTACTATATATTGATAAAAAAAAACTAAAAAAATATTTAATATATTTTCATGCAGTAAAAAAGTTTTGAATGTATTTGTAATAGTTAATTGTTATTGATAATTAGTTGTATCAATATTATATATATTAAAATAAATTAAATTTTTTAAATTATTTGTTTATATTGAAATGCAAATATAAAAAATGTTATATTTATATTATTTTAAATCGTTTTCCCCCTTGAATATGCTATTAGTTAGCTAAACTACATCCCTCTAAATCCTTCGGATACTTTCGAGGTTGTTTGATATTATGTTTTTTTTTTTAAATATTTTTAGTGTTTATTTTAAATTAAAAAAATATTTTTTTTAAATTATTTTTATGTATTGATATAAAAATTAATTTTTAAAAATTAATTAATATTATTTTGATATATTTATAAATAAAAAATATTTTCAAAAACAACCTTAAAACATTACAAAACAGTACCTAAATCTAAAAACAGAAATCCCAACTAATCTCTAAAAAGTGTACTTCCTTCCAACTACCTCTTGGATTTGGTGAAGATCCTCCGTGTTGTACATTTTGTCTTCGCTGTAACTACCTGGGAAATATAACAACCTTTGATCACGTGGAGAACAACTTCTCCACGAACTCATCATGCTCACCGTTTTAACTACCTTTTTTTCGTACGTCTGTGATTGGTGGTTATATATATTTGCTGGGCCAGGAAAAAAATATAATGAGAGAGACGATTATTTTTTAAAAAGAGTAAAACTTCCAAGATGGCTGCTGTTCTGAATCGTAAACCATGAAGAAGATTGAGGTCAAAGGTTCCATGACATTAGCCGCCAGATAATACTAATGGGGAAGGTGGCCCCGATTGAAAACTAGCTTTAAATTATTTTTTAAAATATATTAACAAAAATAAATAATTATTTTTAATGTTATTATATCAAAATGATATAAAATATAAAAAAATAATTTAAAATAGAGAATAAAAACATTTTTTTTCATATTTTTTTTTAAATAATTCTGAAATACCATGAAAATAACATCTCCATGTAACACATCGATCGCCAACGTTTTATTTATTTATTTATTCATTCATCAAAGTATACAAACCAGAAATGATACCAAAAATCATTCGGTTTTCTTCTTTTTTGTGCCCACTATATCGATTCCATGATTATGTTCGCCTTGGTAATATTTAAATAATTGAATTAAAAAAATCATATCTCGAATTTTAATTCGAGACGGTTTTTAAATCGAATCATAAAATATATTAACATGGTTAATTTTACTGAATTGACCTTACTATCCCTGTTAAATCTAGCATAAACTTGACAATATCATCTCTAAAATATTTTAATATATTTTTAAAAATAAAAAATACCAAACAATCTCTTCCATCTAAGGTTGTAAAATCCGTTCCGGGTACTGTTCCGGTTTTTTGTTTGGAACGGAACGTTTCGGTTTCGGTGCGTTCCGGCGTTCCGTTTCGGTTTTGTACTGATCATATTTATTTAATTATATATATGAAAAAAATAAAATATTAATTTAACAAGTATAATTTAAATTCAAGATGAATGAACTTTAAATTATACAATACAAACATAATCTCAAAATTAGAAACATCTTTAAAATTCCAAAATATTATGAAAGTAAAATGTTCTAAAATAAAAGAAAAATACATCAAACATCTTCTACATCATTAATATAAAAATATTAGAATTTCTTATTATGCATCCCAAAAAAATAGTAAATACCATAGTAAGATAATTACAAAGAGAATAGTACTGAAAATCATATGTTCAAAAAGAAAAGAAAAAAACAGATTTTGAAAAAAAAATAAGTAAAATTCGGAACACAATATGATATAAATAAAAAATCATAAAATCGTAAGTAAAATATTTCTAAATACAATACAACATAATTATGACTATAAAACTTCATTAGTTAAGGTTCATATATAATTTAAAAAAAATTAAAAATACATTACAAAACAATTTAAAAATAAAAAACAAAACAATTACTGATTTCAAGAGTGATTCCATGATATATATATAATTTTTCTCAATAAATTTCTTTTAATATTAAAAGTGCATCATAATCCCATTTACAAATTTACATATTTTTGTTCATACCAATCGTGTATTCAACAAACAATCTTACACGTTAAATTTACAAGGATTTCTCCTTTATATCACAAACATTCAATATAATGAAATTTACATCCATGACTTTCCCAAACATAACTCATAATATCTTATACTCACCCTCAAAACAATCACATCATTTCATCAATTTAAACTAAGCTCTCATATTTCATTTAGTACAAACACTACCCTTGTCAACATACTCAAAAACATTTTAAATTTACTTCCACAAATTAACCCTTTAACCAATTTGAGACAATATTCACATATCATAACAAATATTTTCCAAGCAAAATCCCTTATACTAATACGTTAAATAAACATAAAATCTCACAATCCTAATTTTGTTTCAAGCAATAATTTACTATATGTTGTTCCGGGATCGCAGAAGCCTTAGCGTATGGATTTATAGTTCATGATAAAATTACAAGTAGTTTGATGGGAGAATAAAAACAAGTGTCTAATTTACTTGAATTATTAATTACATTTTATTATTATAATTATTAAATATTTAAAAAACAATACACACACACACTTTATAGTAATTTTACAAGTTAAAAACAATATGAAAAGCTTGGTAACCAAACACTTGAAACTATTTTTCATTAACCTCAAACTCAACCACAATTTTAACCAAACACTTTAAAAAATATTTTGAATCGTAGTTAAAGTTCTTTTCATGAAATTGTTTTTTTTTTAAATCTCAACCACAAAAGTAAAAGTAATATCAAACACACCCGAAGTTCTTTGTAGTAGGATGATAATGCATGAATTTATTTTGTTAGCAACTAGAAATTGGCTCACATGCCATTATCGCTAGGATCATATGTAATTTTTAAAGTAAAAAGGAAAGGAAAGTGCCAACATTTTTATCTTGAAAAAAAATCTTTTATTGTAAATAAAAAAGTTAATGTGTGTTTAATAAAATAAATCAATAATTATATATTTAACTTAAGGAATTTATATTTTCATGAGCGATCTAATGATGTTGAAGAAAAATAAAGACTAAATTAGAAAGCTAACAGATAAATAAATATTAATGTACCTGATCTCATGTTGTGAAGAGTTATTTGAAAATAATAATAATCTAAATTCTATTGAACAAAATAATTTGTTACTATAATCCTTCCTTTTCTTATTAATATATTTTTCTCAACAAAGAAATATAGTTTTTTAGCAATTTAATAATAATAATAATAATTTATTATTGAAGAAATACAAATCACAATAAGCAATACAAAAAATGCAATCAATAATTTTAGAAAAAAATAATTTTATTCTTAAATTGATATTTGTTTTACATATTTCAAAGTTATTTATTTTTATAAAAAATAATTTTAAAAATATATAAAATGGGCTGAATATTAAAAGACTAGGTATGTCTTAACCAAAAATTAATTTTAAACTTACGTTCACCTATAAACATTCTTATCATGTTATCAAATCAATTTATCAGCTCAATATATCTCCAAATCATATAAAATCAATGAGTAAAATAATTTTTTATGAGCCTCGATCTATTTTTCTTAGCAAGATTATGGTCAATAAACATTTTATTAGAACTCTCCTCGCTGAATGAAACTCATTGATATGAATATTAATATTTTTTTTATTTTGTTAAATATGATTAATCGATAACTTTTTATTTTCTTTCTATTTTCATATAATTTGTCTTCATTGCTCAAACTTAGAGATTGGAAAATGACCAAAATAAAAATTAATTTATTTTGGACCAAAATCAAGATTTTAAAAACTTTGAGATTGATCATGTTTTTTGTAAGTGCTTTACATTTCAATCCTCTCTCTTTTAATTTTATCTCTATATTATAATTTAAAATTTTATATTTAATTAAAAAATCAAGAATGAAATAAAAAAAAAAAACATAAAGAAAATGGAAATAAAAAAAACAAGGACCGAACTTGAAACCGCCCCCACTTCTGTCAGTATATATCGTAATAATTAAATCAAATTAAACTTCCAAGATCCGATGTGTTCTATAAAGTGAGATTTGATTTGGATAAGGCTACATGACGTCAGCTACTCGCCTGACATCATCGACGTCTATATAAGTCGTCAGGCGTTAAGACTTTGAAGAATGTAAGAATAAAAATGGTCCCCACTTCACCAACCCCCTCACTAATCCCACATGCTTTGGCTTCGGTAGTTCGGTTCCACCATTTTTCAGTTTGATTAATGGTCACGTGTCTATTAGTGGATGTTTACATAGTAGGGTAGCTGTGGTTATTTTTTAAATTATTTTTTATTTTGAAATATATTAAAATAATATATTTTTTTATTTTTTAAAAATTATTTTTGATATCAGCATATTAAAATAATCTAAAAATATTAAAAATTAATGTAAAATAAAAATACAAGATTTTTATTTTTTAAAAGCACTTTCGAAATACACCCCCAAACAGCCCCTAAGTTGGTTTTCAAAAATATTTTTTATTTATAAATATATTAGAATAATATTTTTAATTTTTAATTTTTTTTTGATACAACATATAAAAATAATTAAAAAAAAAACTTAATTTAAAATAAAAAATTAAAATTTGATTTTTTTTTTCAAAAATACTTTTAAAATGCAATACCAAACAAGCATTATAATTTCTTCTTGGTTGCTAATCAAAAGATTTGTTTTTTCATATATAGTGATGGTTTAGAGCTGTACTTTAAAAATATTCTTAAAATTATTATTTTTTAATATTTTTATATCATTTTAATTTGCTGATTAAAGTATAATTTTTTTAAAATTAAAAAATAAAATATTATTTTAATATATTTTTAAATAAGAAATATTTTAAAAAACAATTTTAAAACACTAAACAATAGACAAGAAATAATTCGACCGACCTTCACCCACCGACCTTCACAAACCATGCCAGCAGCGATCGCAAAGCGGTGCAGGCTCTCAGCTCTCTTTTAAATATCCCATAAGCTCAAACACCGTTCATAATCTTGAAGACTCCTCTTGATTTCCTTTCCCCCATCTTCATCTTGCGTTTCTTTCTCTTAAAACGTAAGTCTCAATTGAAACTAAGCGCAAGTGATATACAGGATCTGCTTAGTGTGCTCTGCTTTTTACTGATTTGCTTGTTGCAAATATGTTTTTCTGTGTTTTCTGTTAGTCCCATTTAGACTTT
>CM055037.1:9648353-9701162 GCA_029204005.1 Salix udensis
ATTTTATTCAATCAATTTAATTTGTGTCTTTATTTGTACTATTGTGTGCTTGATTAAAAAAATTATTTTAATATATAAATTTAGCAAACACAACAGGATAAACATCTGGATTATGATATTAAATTTTTTCATTTTTATTTAATTTTTATTTACGATTTTTTTATTTATTAAAACATAAAATTATCAATTCATATTTAATTACGTGTATACATAAAACTTTTGACTTTCACTCCATAAAATTTTTAACATGCTTTCATGTAATCGTCTTGTACTTTTGTGATTTTGTAGGATTTTTTATTCTGAAAATAGTTTATTTTTATTTTAATTTTTCATATCTGAGATTCAAAACTAAACCGAGTTGCAATTTATTTTTCTAACTGGTTTTTTTAGTTTGAAATATCGGGTTAATGATTTGATTAATTGGATCACTGATCAGTTATTTTGCTTATGGCTGGCTGCCTCCCATGACGAAGCGTGTGTTTCACGGTAAAGAACACGCGTGAGGCTAGCTTTCGATGAATCGTGCTGGCCGTGTGTATGGTTGAAAGTGCGAGTGACGAGAGGTGGCGGTTGTACGGCAGCAGAGCCGACACTCCTCCTCCTTAAACAGAATCTGGATCTGACATTTCCGTTTCAACAACAACGTTGTTTAGAACAAAAGTCAACGGGCTCTAAGCTGTGTTTCGCCCGGTCCTTATTTCTTGATAAATGATTATTCTCTTTATCTTTACAAAAAGAAAATCTCTCTTTCATTCTTCCTCCTCTCCGTGAATAAAGTAATAAAAGAATCATATAGTATATATTACAGTGATACCGAGCTTAGAACTATTTTTTTTATATATTTTTTGATTTATCAAATAATTTTAAGATTTTAACCATGTTAATACGTATATTCAAAGTCATTGTCAAACCCATTTTAAACCAAGGATCAATCTAAAATTCTATTATTTATAGCATAAAGATATATATATATATTAAGAGTACAGGGTTCAAAATGTAATAATACACACAACTAGTAATGAGTGATTATTGATTATCAATTTCAACATTACATGTGATGACGAGTGAATATTTTTTAATAAAAAAAGTTGTTTAAATTCATTTTCGTGTTAGTTATAAGATAGTTAATACTAAGTCATGATACATATTGTTTTCATATAGATTTTTTATAAAACAAAATATGTAAATGCAATTAATCCACAAAATTTTCATCATTCACTAAGTGTTATTATTTTTATTTAATTTTTTTTTTTGCATACGAGGATGAATACAACATCTAGATATTGTACTTATTATTAAAAATAAAAAAAGTAAAATCATGAACATAAATTAACAAATCAGTAAAACTTTTAAAAATGAGTCATAAGAAACTAATGTAACTTTGGTATATTAAAGATTATGTTGCAAATAGAGGAGACAAGATAAGCATCTTTGTGTATTCTTTTTTATAATTCATTTTAAAGGCCTTTTTATTCCTTAGACTAGAGATATGCACGACAATTACATTGAAAACACTACAAAGAGTAGATTTGCATTTACATATATTTTATAATCGAGTTTATGTCTTTTGAATATCAATTTAAACTTCAATTTATTGTTGATCTAGTTAATTTTAATTATGTATGATTAAGAAAGCTTTTATTAATTGCTACTAATTTGTGAAATAATAGGATGTTAATCTTCTTCTCTTTTTTTTCATGAACAAACAAACTTACTTTCTAATCTATAAACTCTTTAGAAATATTTAATACAATTCACTCATTTAGTTTATGAAAATTTGACTTTGCTATAGGTTTTTTCCGCATTATAACACGATTTAACAAGAAATGGTAAAATGATACAGGTAAAAGAAGTTTTGGTAAAATCACATAATTTGATACATGTCATAAATTTCAACTAAGATTTTTAAAATGTTATGACCCACCAATCACATTTCTAAAAGTCACTGGTGGAACCGTGATATTTATTAATAAAACAACAAACTTTACTCTAAATACAAAACTTATTTCATATCATAACTCAAAACCCTAACCCAAACCAACCCCAAAACAATAATCTAAATACTAACACTCGAAACCTAACTAGTTCCAAAACCTAAATGCAAACCTTGAAAAGTAAAACCAAACCCTTACCCTAGTCCAAACCTAAACAGTGAACACTAACTCTAAATCCAAACCCTAAATACTAACCTGGAATCATAACCCTAAATCCAAAACATTGGCCTTATATCCTAATCTCTAACCCAAAAACATTAACCTTACATCTTAACATCAGACTTTAAACCCGAAACATTAACTAAGAATCCTATGCCGATCCATTATGTTAGTTGTTTCACATCAATTTTTTTTCCTAATAAAGACTACACCTACATGTTTGTCCATTACATAAGCTAGAAAAATTATACATGGTCAATAATCACATATACAAACAAGAAATCAATTTTTTTAGATGAATAACAATTTATGCTTAAGAAATCAAAATAATCACATGTTTTGTTACTGATGAAGTCAACCCATTTACTAGTCAATCATCATAACCAAATATATTTATGCTTAAGATGACTAGTAAATGGGTTGACTTCATCAATAACAAAACTTTCAATCATTTGGATGGACTCATCCTCGATCATGATATCATTAGGACACAACCTCTCTCCAAATACATCTTGTGAATTGTAACAAACATCAAACCAAAAATACATTAGATAATAACTTAGGTTATCATATTCAAGATTGCAAAGATGAATGATGACTTCTGGACTATCTCATATCAACATGCCAATCTAATATGCAAGTAATATATTAATTATAAAAAGTAACAAATATTTATGAAATTTTAAATATGTTTGTGGATGTGGCTCAAATTCCATTTCCACATATGAAGAAACATATTCCAGGTTTGGTATGATGATTCAACACATGATACCCTAATACACACCAGGTAATTCTCTCAAGAGATCATATGATGCACCTTCATAAAGATCTCAATCCTTTATGTATCTCACTGTGATATATAATTTTAGAGGTAAGTCAACCAATTATAATCTTTGTTCTTACCCTGTCAACTAATTACAAGCAATGCATTACTTGTATCTATATGAATTGGGATGTGTTATTGCAAGCCAAATTGTCTCACCACATGATCCAAGCAAAGTGAATCAAACACCTTCATAAATATTAGTGAAGCCTATGATGTCCAAATATCATTGCCCATTATATAAGTTAGAGGAATATCTGTCAAGATATTCTTAAAATAAAAGGTCCATAATATCTATTATAACATAAAAAAATATAATTTATTATATATATACATATATATTATAAAAACTAATAAAACTACAACTTTAATTATGATACACTTTGATAACATATACTTGGATAGGTTGTTATCTATCCAACTCATTATGCATAATAACAGAATATAGGTTGGATTTGTTTTCATTAACCTAATTACACACCAACTAATAGGACAAACCATAAACTTAGTAATAAACTTGATATAATTATAATTTAGTTTGATATTATTATTATTACCTAGATCTTAATAAAAATTATAGTTGTACCCTCAACAACCAAGATAAACATAATTGGCTTATGCATAAGTTGGGATGCCCTATGTAAATATATTTCTAGGACCATATTGAAGGGAAAATGGCTATTTACAAGATCTTGGGGCGGGGGGTGGAGAGTGGTGGTTCGGTTCTATGCAAAACAATTAAAAAAGATTAGATTTTTAACTCATCAAATGTTTCAGGTCAAAATTGAAACAATTTAAAAAGTCATGTTTCCTAACAACAAAATTTTAAGTTAACAAAACAAAAATATAAAAGTCATTGGTTGGAACTGCTACATGTTTTAACCTATGCTTTTTTTGCTAAAATATTTTTACTTTCATTATTTTCCTATATTATTTTTGTCAAACAACACTACTTTCCAAAAACAAATTAATTTATTATTTTCTAGAGTTAAGAACCTTCTCATATACAATTAATCTAATAAACTTTAAAGTCCATCAAACTCTCTATGAAATTGTATCTATCATACACTTAGTGTGTGTTTGGTAATGTGAAGACTTGTGTTTTTCAATTTAAAATAAATTACAATAAAGTTTTTTCATAAATGTTTTAGATTTTTACATAAACACGTTAAAAAGCATCTAAACAAAATCAAATTAATGTTTTTTGTTTTGACAAAAATAGTTTGAAAAGCACTTTGAAAAGACGATCAAACCTAAAACACAAATGTTCCCTTAATATATTAATAACATCTTTAATAACCATAAACAAATAGCATTCAATTCAATTCAAATATCAAAATCAGATAAACATGTTGTCATGAGGAGCTAATTGAACGATATATTTTTTATATGGGCTGGGAATATCACGAGCATGGAGGTCTGTGATATTTGGGTATAATTTAAATGGACCAATTCAAATAAAAGGTCTTATGCGTTACCTTTTTTTTAACGATATATTTTTTATATGGGCTAGGAATATCACGAGCATGGAGGTCTGTGATATTTTGGTATAATTTAAATGGACCAATTCAAAGAAAAGATCTTATGCGTTACTTTTTTTTTTTGGCAAAATAGGTAGACAACATGTTATTTGGTTTTTTTTCTTCAATATAATAACAATAAAATTAGGCAATTTATTGTCTATTTATCAAATTTTTAACCACTAGAGAGACAGACAAAACTATGATTGTTTTAACCAAAAAATTATTTTAAACTTACGTTCATCTATAAATATCCTTATCATGTTACTAAATCAATATATCAACTCAATATATCTCCAAATCATTCCAAAATATATAAAATCAATTAGTAAAATAATTCTTTTTAAGCCTCAATCTATTATTGTTAGCAAGATGAAGGTCTAAAAACACTTTATTAGAACTCTCCTCGTCGAATGAAATTCATTAATATCAATATTGATATTTTTTGTTTTGTTAAATATGATTAATCGATAACCTTCTATTTCCTTGTTGTTTTTCTATAATTTGTCTTCATTGCTCAAACTTCGAGATTGGAAAATGACCAAGATAAAAATTATTTATTTTGGACCAAAATCAAGATTTTAAAAACTTTGAGATTGATCATGTTCTTTCTAAGTTCCTTACATTTCAATCCTCCCTCTTTTAATTTTATCTTTATATTATAATTTAAAATTTTATATTTAATTAAGAAAATCAAGAATGAAATAAAAAAAAACATAAAGAAAATGGAAATAATAATAAAAAAAAAAACAGGGAGCGAACTTGAAACCGACCCCAATTCTGTCAGTATATCTAGTAATTAATTAAATCTAATTAAACTTCCAAGATCCGACGTGTTCTTGAAAGTGAGATTTGATTTTGAAAATGCTACAGAAAAATGTTCTTAAAACATCACGTTAGCTAAGCTGACATCATCGACCTGTGTATATTTTCGTCAGGCGTTTTCAGACTTTGAAGAATGTAAAAATAAAAAATGGTCCCACCCTTCACCAACTCCCTCACCAATCCCACATACTTTGGCTTCGGTTATCTTTCGGAATTTGATAAAATTGTTTTTTATTTTATAATATATTTGAATAATATTTTTTATTTTTTAAAAAAATATTTTTGATATCAACGTACAAATATAATTTAAAAATATTAATTTTTTTAATTTAATATAAAAATATTTTTATTTTTTTTCAAAAATACTTTTAAAACACAACCAGAATTTCTTTTTGGATGCTAATCAATAGATTTATTTTTTATATATAGTGATGATTTAGTACTGTATTTAAAAATATTCTTATGATTATTATTTTTTAATATTCTTAAAATTATTATTTGATGTTTCATGTGAAACATAATTTTTAAGAAATTAAAAATATTATTTAATATATGTTTAAATAAAAAAATAATGTCAAAATAACAAACAATAAACAAGAATTAATTATTAACCACGGTTTAAAATTTACACTGGTATCCCCACCACCAACCTTCACCAACCTCCACCAACCTCCGCCACCAACTCCTGGTAACTTCACCATAGTTTCACTGGTAAGAAAAAGTTTACTTTTCAATTTCATCTAAATTTAAATCAAATATATGCAACGTTCAATCACTCGGGCGTAAGAGCACGCGCGCTAATCCAGTAAAAAGTAGAAGAAGTATGTTAATTTATAAAACTAATTTAGCCAAATTATACCTACGTGCCTCTCACCACCCAAAAGTAGCGCGTGGATGGCTAGACATTTTGGAGAAAAAAAATCAGTAATCTACCTAGAAAATTAAACTAAAAAAAAGAAAAAAAAAAGAGAAGAACACATCTCACAGACGTAACCATGCCAGCAGCGATTGCAAAGGAGCAGTTCTTCCTCTTTAAATAACCCATAAGCTCGAACACCGTTCTTCGTGCCGAGCTCTCCTCTCTCTGTTATCTTAACAAAGGAAGGAAAAAGTCTCATAACATTTCCGGTTCTATCTCCGAAAGGAAAGGTGGTTCCTTTTATTTCTCATCTTCCTTCATTTCTCATGCATTTATAAACCACCACCTGACAGCCCCTTCTTGATTTCCTTTCCCCCATCTTCATCTTGCGTTTCTTTCTTTCTTTCTCTTAAAACGTAAGTCTCAATTGAAACAGAGCGCAAGTGATTACAGGATCTGCTTAGTGTGCTCTGCTTTGACTGATTTGTTTGTTGCAAATATGTTTTTCTGTGTTTTCTGTTAGTCCCATTTGGACTTTAATGATGTTTGAGGTGCCTGATTTGTTTCCTGTCGTTCTGGGATTCGTTGACCTCATTCAGATTCAATCTTTTACCTCATTGCATTGGATCCGATTTGAAGTAGAAAGTGGTTTTTTGTTTCTGTTAAAGTGAGAACGAATGCATGGTACATGGGCTATGCTTATTGCCGATAGAGAAAATGAATTCTAAAGTCAAAATCTTGGAGGAAACCATTCCTGAATTCACGCATTAGAAGTTGATTGCATTTTTGGGTTTCATTTCCTTGTTGTGTTTCGCAATCTGTATTAATTGTTTGCTACTGGTGACTTGCTGTCTTGTACAAAGTAGCTGATTTTTGCAATTGAAAATTGTTTTCTATATAATGAACAAAGTAGCTGAAACTTGTTCTCTAATTGGAAATCGTTTTCTATGTAATGGACCGGATTAGTTTTTGCAGATTAAATGCTATTTTAGAGTTAAGTTTTGATAGATCTTTGGTAGATTGAATGTTTGGATCAAGAAAAACTGAATCTTGATTTTGGTGTGGCATTAGAAGCAGTAAAATGGCATCACACATTGTTGGATATCCTCGCATGGGCCCCAAGAGGGAGCTAAAGTTTGCCCTGGAATCTTTCTGGGATGGGAAGAGCAGTGCTGGGGATTTGCAAAAGGTTGCAGCTGATCTCAGGGAATCCATCTGGAAGCAGATGGCTGATACTGGGATCAAATACATCCCGAGCAACACCTTCTCCTGCTATGACCAGGTGCTCGACACCACCGCAATGCTCGGTGCAGTGCCACCAAGATATGGCTGGAATGGTGGTGAGATTGGATTCGATGTTTATTTCTCAATGGCTAGAGGAAATGCCTCTGTACCTGCCATGGAAATGACCAAGTGGTTTGACACCAACTAGTAAGTGACACCTCCTCCTCGTACTTTGGTATTCTGACTAGTTCTGTCGTTTGATATGATAATTGTGTTTCGAAAAAAAGAAAAGAAAAGGTTCCTGAACTATTTGATGATGTTTTGATTCAGCCATTTCATTGTCCCCGAATTGGGTCCTGATGTCAAGTTCTCATATGCTTCTCACAAAGCAGTGACAGAATATAAGGAGGCTAAGGCAGTAAGTTCTCTGTTTCTATATAATATCAGTGCTAGACGTCTAATAGTTCATGCATTAATAAATTGGATATTTACAATCATGATCTGTGAATTGCTAGCATAAATTCAACATAAAAAGAGTTAGGGCACAGCTGCAAAGTTTGCAAAATGATATTTGATTTGCTTTCAATCTATAAATCGAAGTTCAAAGTATTGCTGAAATGTTGATAGAATCATTTTGAAATCTTTTTGTTGGTCTATTTTAAGGCCATCTAATTTTCAGAATGGCCTGACATTGCCTATACTCACAATGATATTATACTTGTTTCTTGATATTAAATTCCTGAGGGCATTACCTGACAAATTCCGTATAAACTGATTGTTTTTCTGTCTCTTAACCAGCTTGGAGTAGACACTGTACCAGTCCTTGTTGGCCCAGTCTCCTACTTGTTGCTATCCAAACCTGCAAAGGGTGTGGAGAAAAGCTTTTCTCTCCTCTCCCTTCTCGGAAAAATCCTTCCAATCTACAAGTAAATAAAAGATATTCTGCATTTATCATTGATTGGATCTCTATATGTTTATTGGTGTAATTATTCCATTACTATCTTCAGGGAGGTTATTACAGAGCTTAAAGAAGCTGGTGCATCCTGGATCCAGTTTGATGAGCCTACACTCGTGATGGATCTTGAATCTCACAAATTGCATGCTTTTACTGAGGCCTATTCTGCACTAGAGTCAACTCTATCCGGCTTGAATGTTCTCATCGAAACCTACTTCGCCGATATTCCTGCCGAGCAATACAAGACCCTCACCTCTTTGAAGGGTGTTACGGCTTTTGGTTTTGATCTGGTTCGTGGAACCAAGACCCTTGACTTGATCAAGGGTGATTTCCCTAAGGGAAAATATCTCTTTGCTGGAGTGGTAGATGGAAGGAACATCTGGGCCAATGATCTTGCTGCTTCTTTGAGCACCCTTGAAACTCTTGAGGGCATTGTCGGAAAAGGTAGTTTTTCTTCTTTTTCTTGCATGCTTTTTTGGAACAATGATAAACATGTTTGAAGAAATGTACTAATTCATGTTTTATCTGCACAGAGAAGCTTGTTGTCTCCACTTCCTGCTCACTTCTCCACACTGCTGTTGATCTTGTCAATGAGACCAAGCTTGACAAGGAAATCAAATCATGGCTTGCATTTGCTGCTCAGAAAGTTGTTGAAGTAAATGCATTGGCCAAGGCTTTGGCTGGTCAAAAGGACGAGGTATTTCCTTCTGTCCATGCTTGAATAACTATGAAGAGTTAGTTGCGGGATTGGTTCGCAGAGTTTCTCTTCTTATTTTATACTCTCGAATTTTTTTTATCGTCACCGAGAGTCTCATTTTTGTGGTTCAATGTTCAGGAAATCTTCTCTGCTAATGCTGCCGCCCTGGCCTCAAGAAAGTCCTCCCCACGAGTCACCAATGAGGCTGTTCAAAAGGCTGTATGAACTTTGCTAGATCTGTTTTTGCTTTGATTCTTTCAAGCAGGGGTGTTCTTTTGTATTTATTATGATTTTCTGATCTGGCCTTTGCAGGCTGCTGCTTTGAAGGGTTCTGATCACCGCCGCGCTACAAATGTTAGTGCCAGACTTGATGCTCAGCAGAAGAAGCTTAACCTTCCCATCCTACCAACCACCACAATTGGGTCCTTCCCACAAACCATGGAACTAAGGAAAGTTCGCCGTGAATACAAAGCCAAAAAGTGAGTTGAACTCTCATTATTCTCCTACTAGTATGGTTTTTATGGCGAGAATTTGTTCATTGATGTTCTTTTGTGATTCTTCTTTCAGGGTATCTGAAGATGATTACGTTAAAGCCATCAAGGAGGAAATTAGAAAAGTCGTCAAACTCCAAGAGGAGTTTGATATCGATGTTTTGGTTCATGGAGAGCCCGAGGTGATTTTTTCTCATCAAATTAGCCTTTCTTCTTTCACAAGCTTACAGAAACCTCTTTATTTAGAGATTGCTTGGATCTTCAATTGCTAATCCTGGAAATCCAACTTGTGTGGTCATTTATTTCTGCAGAGAAACGATATGGTTGAATACTTCGGAGAGCAACTGTCAGGTTTTGCATTCTCTGCCAATGGCTGGGTGCAATCTTATGGTTCTCGCTGTGTGAAGCCGCCGATTATATATGGCGATGTGAGCCGCCCCAAGTCGATGACTGTCTTCTGGTCTACCCTGGCTCAGAGCATGACCGCCCGCCCGATGAAGGGAATGCTTACCGGCCCCGTCACCATTCTCAACTGGTCCTTTGTCCGCAATGATCAACCCAGGTATGGAAACCAAAAGGAGCAGGATAGGGAAAATAAGATGCAGAAAGATGTTGCTTTCTGCTGGTTTATCTTTCATAGTTTCAATCTGGTTTACATTTTCCGATTTTCAGATTCGAGACCTGCTACCAGATTGCTCTGGCCATCAAGGATGAAGTGGAGGATCTCGAGAAGAACGGTATCACCGTTATCCAAATCGACGAGGCTGCTCTGAGAGAGGGTTTACCTCTCAGGAAGTCCGAGCAAGCTTTCTACTTGGACTGGGCGGTGCATTCCTTCAGGATCACAAACTGTGGCGTCCACGACACCACCCAGGTTTGTTGTCCACTTCACTCGGAATCTCACAGCTCGGATCCAAGTTGCGTGTCTCTTTCCCGATTGGTCGCTCACTCTTTTTAATCTCTGCAGATCCACACTCACATGTGCTACTCCAACTTCAATGACATTATCCATTCGATCATTGACATGGACGCCGATGTGATCACCATCGAGAACTCTCGCTCCGATGAAAAGCTTCTCTCGGTGTTCCGCGAGGGAGTCAAGTATGGTGCTGGAATCGGCCCTGGTGTCTATGATATCCACTCTCCGAGAATACCATCAACCGAGGAGATTGCTGACAGAATCAACAAGATGCTTGCAGTGCTCGAGACAAACATCTTGTGGGTTAACCCTGACTGTGGACTCAAGACTCGCAAGTACACCGAGGTGAAGCCAGCTCTCAAGAACATGGTCGACGCCGCCAAGCTCCTCCGATCCCAGCTTGCCAGTGCCAAGTGAGTCAACCAGGAGATGTTGCACCCTTTTCCAGCCCGCCCCTGTTTCTTTTTTCCTCTCTTTTTCCATATATATTGTATTGTTTTTCTCCCGACAAGTCTTTGATAGCCATCGAAGTACCTTGTGAAGAAAAGTCAACGGAATGAATGCCATTACCAGTTTATGCAATCACTTTCCGATGTTCATGTATTTAGCTCGATTCCTCAACTAAATTTCCCACAAATGTCTTTGCTGAATACAATAAATTATGGACTGAATTCTTCAAACCAATTTCATCAACAAATCAAATAAGCTTAATAGTACGGCTGATGTCCTACCAATTTTACATCCTCGACTCCCCCTTGCCTTCGAAGCACCTTACCTCTTTGATTCCACCTTCCCTTTGAAGTTGTTCTATTGGATTAACGCGATGGATTGGTGCTAATTGGCTTTTCTTATCATAAGAAATACAAATATAAATTAAAAAGTTTATATTTATATTTAATAAAATAAATCAGAATTATATTTTAAAGTAGATAAAATGTAAATATTTTTTTTATTTGATTATCAATATAAAAAGTATAGATATAAAGAAACTTGAGTCTCGACTACTCATTAGCATTCCTCAAAATAAATGTATATTTAACTTAATATAAAAAAATGAAAACCCAAGTTAAAAATATATAGAGAAAAGAGTTGTAGCATCTCAGGTTTTATAATGATTGTTCAAGAGTGTAATTGATGTTCTCAAGGGGCGTGATGTAATGATAGAGAGCTTGTGATCTGCACAGCAGATCTTGAATTCGAGTCAGAGTGTACATCCCTTGTAAGAGCCTGGGATAACTGAGGTTTTACTCACTAACCTAGACTCACAAAGTATAATTTCCGGAGGGTAGAGTTTCTCCGCATAAAAAAAAAGTTATTGATGTTACTTTTCAAAGTGTTTTTTTTATTAATAAATATATTAAAATGATTTAAAAAAAACAAATTATTTATAACATCAGCACATCAAAATATCTAAAAACATAAAAAAAAATTAATTTAAAAACATGAAATTTAAAGTTTTCCAAAAACACAAATTCAAATGGTTTCCAATCACCCTGACATTCCTACTTTGGAAAAAAAAAATCAATCAATGCAAATGCAAGCAAGCAACTAGCAGGAATGATTCTTGACATTTTCTCTAGAAAATCATAAGAAAAAAAAAAAGAAAAAAGAAAAAAAATAGCCCTTCCCCTCCCTTCCCCAGGAAGGGATTGACAAACAAAAAGACATAACACATGTGCGTGTGCGTCTCTCTCTCTCTCTCTCTCTCTCTCTCTGTATATATATATTCACACACACACACACACACACACACACACGCACATAAACACAATTGATCAGTCACAGACTCACAGGCAGTGGCAATAATAACACAAGAATAAAGAACATGAATAATAAAAGAGTAAAACATTTCTAAAAAATAATTGCAACCACATTCTGAAACAGTATTACAACTCTACAAATAATAAAATTAGTGCTCACAATATTAATTAAAAATTCAAATCTCTATATATCCCAAAACTCTAATATAATATCCACACATTACAACGTTTAAGTCATTCCAATTTCTTGCCTCATACCTCATAAACTAATAAAACTATTTTAGCCACATTTACTTAGTTCATACTTCTAGTAGTCATAATTTATCAAATTTCTATAATTATACTTAATTTCTTTCCAACTAATATGCCTAAAATTCCCATTTCACTCATTTAGTATAATTCACCCACCATCATTTTTAAATTTTCAACAACATCAAAGCACCCCTACTAACTAAATATCATATCCCATTTTCTATTATTCTAAAATTTCCTCTCAAATTTCACTAGATTTCATAACTATTTAGTTGATCATATCAATATCATCCATGATATATTCATAACTCCTTCAACTTAATTTCCTCCAACCTCGGGTAGCCCGAGAAGTGGGGTTGAAAATCATCGAAGATGATCCCATTAAGGTTAGCATAGCCGATGGCTCAATAATGTACAGTGAAGGGAGCTGCCCAGAATTTAAGTTTGTAATCCAAGAGGGTCAATTTGCTACCCAGGCGTACATCCTCCAGCTGGGTGGATGTGTCGTTAAGACGCGTATATATATATATTTTATTATTTATATGAAGGCAAGGCCTGACGTTTTCTTGATTTCTGCACGTTATCTTTATTGCGTCTGGAACCGACATTTTTGGTTACTTGTCAAAAGCAAAACACGTTACCCGTAAGACCATTTTACCCTTTGTCCAAAACCAAATATTTGAATAGTATACTTTAATATTGTTTTTTAAAATATTTTATTTATTTAAAGCTATATTAGCATGACATTTTTTCTATAAAAAAATATTTTTAATATTATCATATCAAAATAATATGAGAACATGGAAACAGTAAAATCAATAAAAATTTATTTTTTTAAAAAAATATTTTTAAAATGCATTGGCAAACAATCATTAAATTACACATTTATCATTTAATTTTATAACTTTTTGATATTATATTAGGAGTTGTTATTGAAAATAATAATAAATATATTTTAAAGAATATCTTTGAAAACAAGCTCAACTTATTTTATCTGTGACAGGAAAAATGATGGAGGTAAGAAAATACAAATTTCTAAAGTTATTTTTCTCTTGAAATGGTGGACAGTAGAGGCAACTGGAAATGGGAAGTTTTTGCTCACCTCCTTACGGTACAAGCTGTGATGGGAATTGCTGGCTATATCCCTCCTCAGCAAGATGCGCTAGAAGACTCAGTGGTATGGGATCTTTCAGCGAATGGTAGTTTTAATGTTAAAATAGCTTATTTGGTTCGGGAGGAAGGGTGGATCAAGATCCTATATGGAGGATTGTGTGGAAGTGGAAGGGAATGGAACGAATCAGAGTGTTTTTATGGACTGTAGCTCATAATGCTATAATGACCAATGAAGTGAGATGAAGAAGGAGGTTAACAGATAATAAGTGTTGTAGTTATTGTGTTAATGAAGTGGAATCTTTAATGCATGCACTTCGAGATTGCCCTAAAGCAAGGACAATTTGGGAAGCCTTCGTAAAGGTGGAGGATAGGGAAGTGTTTTTCAGTCAAAATTGGTATGCCTGGTTGGTGTCCAACTTATCTTCTAGGAATAGCACTAATCGTTTTGGGGATTGGCAGCTGGTGTTCGGAGTAGCGTTATGGTACATATGGAAGGAGAGATCCAGTAGAACACTTGGAGGAAACCAAGGAAATTGGTATGGGACTGTGCTTGCTATAAGGAGAATGGTGAGAGATAGTAAGATGGTGCAGGGAAGGAGCTACGGGGAAATGACTGGAGATACGGTGATTAATTATATAGGGTGGAAATATCCGGCGGAAGGCTGGATCAAGCTAAACGTTGATGGGTGCAGTAAGGGCAATCCGGGTTTGGCAGGTGCGGGAGGAATGATTCGAGACCATATGGGAAATTGGATAGGAGGATTTGCAAGAAATATTAGGATTTGTTCTTCAATAACTGCGGAGTTATGGGCTGTTCATGATGGGTTGCAACTTACATGGAACAAAGGGATTCGGAGAGTGGTTTTGGAGTCTGATTCCAAGGTTGTGGCGAAGCTTATTAAGAATGGTAGTGGGGGGGTTGATAGACACTATAATCTTATTATGCAAATTAAAGTTATGTTGGGTAGGGAATGAGATGTTGAAATCTTACATGTTTATAGGGAGGCCAATTATGTGGCTGATTGGTTGGCTAATTTTAGTTTAGGTAGAGATTTGTTAGACAGGGGATCAGATGTTATAACCGAACCTCCGTCAGACATTTATCCTTTGCTGTATTTTGACCTTATTGGGTCTACTATTCCTCGTGAAATTTAGAAGGGCGTAACGCCCCGATCAGTATCAAAAAAAAAAAGGAGGAGGAGGTGAAAGTAAAATGCAGAAAAATTTGTTTTATCACTCTTCATTTAAGAGAGAGATAATTACAAGATAATAAAAATATTTTTATAATAAGGAATTGCTAGAAGGTGTGTAAAATTATGTTTGATGTTGCATTTTAAATTATTTTTTATTTAAAAATATATTTTTTTATATTAAGATAATTTTTTTAAAAAAAATTATTTTAACAGTAACGTATCAAAAACAACGTGGGAATTCCTTTCATTATCATGTGAATTCCTTTCTTCGTAGGCACCACATATTTCCTCGACCATCCGTTAGTGGGAACGAGCCAACTTGCCCGCGCGTTGCGCTGGGCTTTTATTTATGTTGAAAACTAATTAATTTTATGTGTGTTATAATTGGTTATTTTAATATTTAATTAGTAAAATTGTAATTGATAGAATCTGTTAGAAACGGGTTTTTTTCATGCCTAAAAGTCATTGAATTTTGTTATTGTTAAAATTGTTTTGATAATTATTTAATTAGTAGATTGTACAATTTTAATCGAAGAAACTCTGTTAAAATGAGCCACATGCTCTGTGTAACATACTGATTGATTGTTGTGTATGTTTTATTTGTTTCATGAATTCTTTCATTAGGAAACAGTAAAATTACAATCGTTGAATTGTACCACAAATGAGTGATTTGTTTCATGCAGCAAACAATTTGACATATAGTAAAAATACAACTACTAAAATTTATCAAAGATTATTTCTGCATTTTTTTTCTTCATATTATTATATTAAAAAAATTATTCGACTTGAAGAAAAAATAAAAATAATTTTAAAAAACATAGAGAAAAAATAATAAATACCAATTTTCAAACTATCACCAACACAAATTAAAATGCAAACATTAAAAAAAAACCTTAATAACAGTGGCAATAATAAAAACTGGTGGGACCATAATTATTGTTCTAGTATTTTTCTTATTTTTATAAGATTTATTTCTCATATAATTATATTAAAAGTATTTTAGAACAATGATATAATTTTTTTTTAAATCTAGGTCATATATATATATATATATATAAATCAAAAAGTATAATTAGTCTGACATATTTAAAATAAAACAAAACTTCAAAATAATTATTATCATTATTTTGAATTTGTTATGTATAATAATTACAAATTTCAACACCAAACAATATTAACAAAAAAGCAATTAAGAAAAAAACAAACAAAAAAAGGAAGCCAAGAGAAAGCACCTTTTCAAACAGTAATAAACAGTGAAAATCACTATTAATTTTGGAGAAGAAAACGTGATGCGCGTAAGCCAACACAGACACCCTGGTTATCAAAAAATAAACAAAAAAATGTATAAGTGGAGAAAGAAAAACAGTAAAAAAATATTTTAAAAAAATAGACTCGGAGATTAATCGTGGTACGCATAAGTTGTCTCGGACATCACGGTTAGAAACAAAACATTTAAAAAGAAAAAAAAAAGGGAATCGGTTTTTCGCCCCCCCTGGAATTCAAACTCCCTAACTCCCTGTGGTCTGGCACAGTTCTGAACCACTCGGCCAAAGCAATTTCTTTGGTTAACTTGGTATTTATATATTATGTAAATGATATGATATTAAAAAACCAAAACTATTTTCGTCGCCTTGGAGATTCAAACTTCGGTCTACTCTACTAACGTGCGCGCCGTAACCACCCGGACGAAGCCATCTCTTTGCTCCGTATTGGCATACACATTAAACGTATATTAATTTTTAATTTCACTATTCCAGTGCATTTGAGTGTAGATGAACAATAACAAACACTATTGAAAAAACCATTTTGTTTTAGCCTATAACGAGGTTATTTACCCGCGCGCTGCGCTGGATTTTTTTTTATATAGAAAATTGATTGTGTTTTATACATGTTGTAATTGACTATTTTAATATTTAATTAGTAAAATTATAATAGATTAAATTTGTGAGAATTGTTTTTCCCCCCTAAAATGAACAATTAAAAACCAAAATTAATAGCGTATATATATAAACATGGAAAAAAATAGAGACTATTTATATATATATAAAATGAAGAATTAAAAGTATATGGGCCGAAATGAAAACAAAATATATACATAATTTAAATGGAAGGATTACATTAAAAAAATTAAAAGTGTTGTAATGGGAAAAGAAATAATTCTTTTATTTTTTGATTTAGTTTCGATCCATTTATTTTTTTCAGTAATTTTGGTATAAATTTAAATAATTTGTTTGTATTTATGTATCTATATTCTTAGTTTTGACTTTTAATTTTTATTAAAATTTATCTTTGTATAAAATATAGCTTTGGTTAAAAAACAGAGTAAGTTCATCTTTGGTAGTGTGAAATGAAAATAAAACTCTCTCTTATGCATGTATAGTTAATCTTCAGTTGTTAGTTATTAAAATATATAATTATTTTTAAGAGAAAAAACCTTTAAAATAATTTTTCTCATTATATTAAATGCATTATTTATAATAAAATGAATATATTAAAAAAAATTGAAAGTCTTGTAGATTGATTGTTTCGCTCTAATGTATAACATTATTAAAAAAAAGCAATAATCATTAGCGTTTTTTGACATATTATAAAATATGGTTTTGTCTGCAGTAAAACGCAGGCAAGTGACTTATATATTTTGTATTTGTAGATAATTTGGCAAAAACAATTCACCAGTTTTGTCTATGTGCAGCTTTGTATATTTTTTTTTTTTATGTAACATTAGACCTTAAATATCATCCATTGAAAAGTTACAGAAGTCAGTTTTTCAAACATCAATTAATGCATTACCTTGATTATTATTTTTATTATTATTATCATGATTGTTAAAATGTCATAATTATTATAGTTTTTATTGTAACAATTATTATAAATAAATAATATTCTAATCATTAATGACAATATTATCATTGTCACTATCATTATCGTTATAAGAAGAATTTTTTATTTTATTTTCCAAGATTTATTTTTCATATTATTATATTTGAAATATCCCAGAATACTAAGATTAAATTACTTTGAGAATAAAAAAAAAACCATACTTCAATTTTTTTTTATATATTTTAAAGTGTTAATATTAAAAAAATACCAAAATATATAATTATCTTTAAGAGAAAAATCTTTAAAAATAATCGTCATCATTAATTAAAATGCATTTTGCATAATAAAATGAATATATAAAAACCTAATATACAATTATTATTATTATTATTATTATTATTATTATTATTGTAAATAGTTTTGTAATAGTAAGAATAGAAAATTTTGTAGGCTGATTATTTTGCTCAGATATATAGCATTTTAAAAAACTTTATGACAATTAATATTTGTTTGCATGTTAAAATTTTTTTGTTTATGGCTATGCCGAGTGGAGGGCAAGTGGCTCGTATATTTTTTGCATATTTTTTTTATTGTGTCTGTTACTTTTACGTAGGTGAGTCTATGGAGTTGAATAGATCATGCAGAATTCATTAAATATTTTTTCATAGTTTAGAATTATCCTCGATGATTTGAGATCTAAAAGTTGTTCAATAAAGCCTAAAAGATTTTATTTAAGTATTTTCTTAGCTTATTTTTTATGTTTTATATCATCTTTCTAACTTATGATTGATCACTTTTTAACCTATTTGAAGAGTTGTAAAATCTTTAATAAAAAAATGGAATTCAGCTGCCATGATTTTGGATCTTTTAGGCCGATTTATCTTCTTTTTGCAGCTTAATTTTTATTTTTCATACTATTTTATAGTGATTAGATTTGATTTGTTTAAAGAGTTGTAAAATCTTTTAAAGAGTCAAATTGTATTAGGGTAAAAAATATTCGGTAATAAAATGAGAAATTCAACCCTTTTTTTCGTGAACTTTAATATTTTGTATATTATATAAAATTAAATCTTATAAAAGACTAAAAATCCAGTGTGCTGTTACTGTTCCAAAATGAATTTGTGGGGTGAGAGAATCGAACCCTCGTCTGCTCTGCAATTGCGCCCGCTTTAACCATTCGGCTGAAGGGCTTGGTTGTGCTGATGTTCTGGAACCCTCATCTGTTGGGGAAATGGCGCGCGCGTTAACCACTTGGGCAAAGGACTTGATTGTGTTGTTTTTGTATGGAAATGATACTTATATTATTTACTAAACGCACTATTCAAGTCCGCAGTGCTTATGAGTCTAGGTGAACAGTAAGAATTGCACAGGAATACCGCGTCCTCTTTTAGCTTTATAGACTAGCTAAATGCCCGCACTACGTTGCGGGCGTAGTTCAGGCGGAACAAATAATTTTTACAGCTATTGAGATTAAAATATAATATTTTAACATGTAAAGTTTGATATACTGAAAGGGATCAACATCCTCTATTATATTAACAGTCATATCGAAGTCTTAACGTCTAAAATTATCATCACTATTACTGTCAAAACAATAAATATTATTCAACAAATCTGAGAGAGAAACAAAAAAATATTAATAAAAAAGCACGTTGGAACAAAAACTAAAATTATTATTATTATTATTCTTAATATTAATATTAATATTATTATTGCTTTAATAACGGGAAGAAAATGAAATTAAATCAAATCCTAAAAAAAAGCTTAAAAACATTAACAAAAGAGCAAATAAAAAAATAAAATAAATGAAAAAAAAATAAAAATTGTTGACTGGGAAAAAAATCATTTGACTTGAAAATTAAAAAAATTTATCACACTACGTTGCGGGCTGAGTAAGAAGTGTTTATAATTATTGGGATGAAAAAAATTAATAGGATATGTTGGTCCAAAATTAAAATATAATATTTATACATGTAAAATTTAATATAATAAAATAGATCACCACATCCTATTATAAAAACAACAACATCGAAGTCTTTACATCTAAAATTATCATTGTTATTACTATCAAAATAATAAAGATTATCAAATTGTCCCGAAAGGAAAAACACTGAAAAACATTAATAAAATAGTAAGTAAGAAAAATAAATGAAATTATTATTATTATTATTATTATTCTTATTATTATTATTATTATTATTATTGTTGTTGTTGTTGTTGTTGTTGTTGTTGTTGTCATGTGAATAATGAAAAAAAAAACTAAAAAAATCATAATAATTTTAACAGAAAATCAAGCAAAAATATAAAATAAAAATTATGAGGTAAAAAAAATCCATCTGATTTGAAAATAATAATAATAAAACAATAAAAGAAATAAAAGAAAGAACACATAAAATAAATGAAAAAAAAAATGAAAGAATAAAAAAAACCATAATAACTTTAACAAAAGATCAAACAAAAAAATCAAATAAAAATTATGACATAAAAAAAAATTATTTGATTTGAAAAAAATAATAATAAAACAATAAAAGAAATAACAAATAAAATAAATCATAAAACAAAAATATAAAATATTATCTGGGAAAAAATCATTTGACTTGAAAAATAGAAAAATAGACCGCACTACGTCACGGGCTGAGCAAGCAATTTTGATAATTGTTGGATTTGAAGTAATTTATAGATTTTATTAATTTAAAAATAAAATATAATATCAGCACATGTCAAGTTTGATATGATATAACACATTAATACACACTATCGCAACAACAATATCGAAGCTTTAACATTAAAGAGACGGAAATAGGTAATTGCCTCGAAAAATTTTCAACAAAAAATGTGGGAAAACATAGTTTTTTTCCAATATTAACATCAACCTTTGTGATGTTGTCAGTTTGAACTACAACGCGGGTCGAATAGATAATTTTTATAACTGTTAAGATTAAATTAGAATATTTATATATGTAAAGTTTGATATAATGAAACATATGAGCATACCCTATCATAACAACAATAACATCGAGGTTTTAACATCTAAAACTATCATCACTATCATGGCCAAAATAGTAAAAAATATTAAATCACCCCGAGAAAAAAAAATTAACAAAAAAACAAATAAGAACAAAAAGTAAAATTATTATTATTATTATTATTATTATTAATATTATGATTGCGCTAATAATGAAAAAAACAAAATTAAATCAAAGACTTAAAAAAACATAAAAACTTGAATAAAAAAGGGAATAAAAAAATATAATATATGATAAAACAAAAATAAAAATTATTAGCTGAAAAAAATCATTTAACTTGAAAATTAAGAAAATTGTTCACCCTACATTGCGGGCTGAGCTAACATTTTTTATAAGATTTGCTGGATCAAAATTAAAATATAATATTTTATATGCAAAATTTAATATAATGAAATAGATTAACATACTCTATTATAAGAATAGCAACATCGGAGTCTTAACATCTAAAACTATTATTGTTATCACTATCAAAACAATAAAAATTATAAAGTTATACCGAGGAAAAAAAATAAAAAACATAAACAAAATAGTAAGCAAGAAAAACAATTAAATTATTATTATTATTATTATTATTATTATTATTATTATTATTATTATTATGAAAGAATAAATAAATAAATGAAAGACTAAAGAAATCATAAAAAATTCAACAAAAGATCAAATAAAAAAATAAAATAAAAATAAAAATTATCATTGTTATTACTGTTAAAACAATAAAAATTATCAAATTATCCTAAGAAACAAAAAACCTAAAAAACACTAACAAATGAGTAAGCAAGAAAAAGAATTAAATTATTATTATTGTTATTGTTATTATTATTATTATTTTGATTTTGATTTTGATTTGATTTGATTTGATTTTTATTTTTGTGTTAATAAAGAAAGAAAAAAGTGAGACTAAAAAAATCCTAAGAACTTTAACAAAAGATCAAACAAAAAAATAATATAAAAATTAAAAGTATTATTGTTATTACTGTCAAAACAATAAAAATTATCAAATTATCCCGAGAAAAAAAAACCCTAAAAACATTAACAAAAGAGTTAGCAAGAAAAACAATTAAATTATTATTAGTATTATTAGTATTATTACTATTATGAAAGAATAAATAAATAAATGAAAGACTAAAGAAATCGTAAAAACTTCAACAAAAGATCAAACAAAAAAATAAAATATCATTATTATTACTGTCAAAACAATACAAATTATCATATTATCCTAAGAAACAAAAAACCTAAAAAACATTAACAAAAGAATAAACAAGAAAAAGAATTAAATTATTATTATTATTATTATTATTATTATTATTATTATTATTATTATTATTATTTGGTGTGAAAAAAGCACAAAAAATAAATAAAGGAAATTCGCATAAACTCAACTTAAACTCTTGGATTTATTTTTTCTTATATAATAAATTCAGGTGAATAAACTCATTTAGATATTGAGCTTAATATCTGAATTAAAAAGACTTGTTGATCACACGCGTGCGAGGATAAATGGCTAGGGAAAAAAAAGAAGGAAGGTGAACAAACGCCTGCGAAGCACGAAGGATAAATGGCCAGTCTACCGTGCTGACGTAGGATCCTCTCACACGCGTGCGAGGATAAATGGCTAGGGAAAAAAAAAAGGAAGGTGAACAAACGCCTGCGAAGCACGAAGGATAAATAGCCAGTCTACAGTGCCTTCAAATTATCCTATATACTAAAAGACATCAGCCCATTCCTGTAGCTTGTGACTCAATGGCACTGTAGACTTGCCATTTTTCGTCCGTGCTTCGCAAGCGTTCGTCCATTTTTTTTTTTTTCCCACTATGAACAGTATATTCACTAAAAAGCCCTCCAAAAAAAACAAAAACGCAACACAACCTGATAATTCAGCGAGAATCATGACAGCAGTCCCACAATACCGAAGCGCTTGGAATCTGAGTAGAAAAACAACAGCAATGAGCAGAGACTTGGAAAACAAGAGCCTATGTTGTGATTGGGAGATTGAGGAGAGAGCAAAGATGGGTTGGTTGGGGTTTGTTCTGAAGTGAAAAGGGATTTTAGAGGAGGAGGAAGGGGAGAAGAAAAGAGAGAAAGAGAGAGAAGGAAGGAGAGGAGACAGACAAGGAAAGCGAAAGGGAAGATATTGAAGGAGGAAGGAGAGGATTGGAGGAAAGGGACGAGAGAGTAGAGGGAGCGGAGAGAGAAGAGGAGGAAGACGAAGTAAAAGGAGAAATTTGAAGAAGATTTGGAAGGAAAGGAGGAGAGTCGGTTTTTTGATGGTGTTGGGGTCAGGGTCGTCGAGGTGTATGGGTAGAGAGGGTAGGGTCTGGATTTGGTGGGGGTGGCTGAGGAGATGGAGGTGGAGATAGTTGTGGCGGCCCGTGTATTAAGTATATCACATCTAATAATATATTATGATAAAAAAAACATAAAAAAAAAAATATATGTCATAGCGAAATTAGAAAAAATATGGGGTTATCATATAATTCTATCTGGTTTTAAGAGATTTTTAAATAATAAACTAATTATACTAAAAAATCATTATTTTAAAATATCTTAGTTTATATTATGAAACTGTGATGAGGTATTTGCAAGATTTTTCTAATTATTTACTTAAACTCAACAATGGTTTAAAAAGTGATTTGAAATTAGATCTTAATCATCACTTTTAAAATGCAGGAATTGAACATGAAATAATGACAAATATTCTTCGTCACGTTCAAAATTGGACTTTAAAATCATCACCCACTTTTAAGTAGACTTTTGGGATCATGTTGAAGTAGTTCAAATTATAAAATAAACTAAAAAAGTTCAATGTTTTACTGTAGCATGTGAGTGAAAATATTGTTGATTATAATAATATATTTTTGGGTCGGTTTGATTTTTTTTTCACGGAGTAATCGAATAATTTTTATTATTTTTCTTTTGTTGAGATAATATTTTTTTGAAAAATTTAGTTCTTAAATTTTAATTTGTGTTTATGATCATTTGAAAATTGATATTTTTTTTCCTCTTTGTTATTTCTTTTAGGTTTTTTATTAGTTTTTATTTTATTTTCAAGTCAAATGATTTTTTTCAGTTGATAATTTTTATTTTTGTTTTATCATTTATTTTATTTTTTTGTTTGCTTTTTTGTTAAAGTTTTTAAGCCTTTTTTAGTCTTTGATTTAATTTTTTTTCATTATTAACGCAATAATAATAATAATAATAATAATAATAATAATAATAATAATAATAATTTTAGTTTTTGTTCTTACTTACTCTTTTGTTAATTTTTTTGTGTTTTTTCTCGGGGTAATTTAATAATTTTTATTGTTTTGGCAATAATAGTAGTGATAATTTTAGATATTAAGACTTCTCGATGTTGCTGTTGTTATAATAGGGTATGTTGATCTGTTTCATTATATCAAACTTTACATGTATAAATATTATATTTTAATCTCAACAATTATAAAAATTGTTTGCTCGACCCGCAACGTAGTGCAGGTAATTAACTAGTTTTCTTTCTATATCATACCCATTTAAATAAAAAAGAAAATATTTAGTTTTGATAGACAAATAAATCCAAAATAAATATTGAGAAATATATTTTAAGTGGTGTTTGATTAATGTCTTCACTTTATAGTAAGTCCCTAAAAAAGTTTTTTGTTTTTTAGCCTTCAAAAGCAACTTTATGGATGCTTTTAATTTATTCAAAATACCATTTTAAAAAAAATATAAACTATATAAAAGAATTCTCTGTCTCTATTGTCTCTGTATTTTTTACCCTAATAATCTTTCATTCTTCGAAACGATTTACGGACTCGGTTGAGAAATAGGCACTAATTTAGGGACTAATCTGAGGTTTGTCAAAACAAAAACACCCCTTCATCACTGCCACTAGTATATATAAAGCATCCTTTCAAAACTTCTTTTCTCCTCACACAGATTTGTTCCTCAGCTCCCTCTCTCTCTCTCCCTCTGTAACTTCTTAAGATCAAATCGATCAGCTATGGCCACTGATACCGAGAAAATCTCTCAGCTCAAATCCTCTGTTGCTAATCTCAATCAAATTAGGTGATCTTCATTTCCTGCTATACTCAATAATCAAAGTGATTCCGTTTCGTTCATGAAATGATGAAGCCAAGAGATCTAAGATCTATTTACAGTTTCTTGATTTTGTTTCGTGATTTTTTGCAGTGAGAGTGAGAAAACTGGATTCGTCAGCCTCGTTTCTCGCTATCTCAGGTAATTCATTATTCTTCAACTAGTCCCCTCTATATAAACGCAGCTCTTCCCACCAAACCCATCAATCTTGACACGGTCTCTCTCTCTTCCCCCCTCAGCCTTTGTTCAACGTCTCTTCTAACTGTAAGTGTCGAGCTTTTCATATTTTCAGTTCTTTTTTCTTAATAATATCTTAATTTTCACTTTTTGTGTTTTTTCAGAGTCATCATTTATATATAATAAACACCCTGTTTCTCATTTTTTATGCTAAACAGAAGTTTAATTACACTCTAAATCTATTTATATCCAAATAAAAAAAGACAAAAACAAAAATATATAGTGATGGTTTAGTGCTGCACTTTAAAAATATTCTTAAAATTATTATTTTTTAATATTTTTAAAAAAAGAGAGAAGAACACATCTCACAGACGTAACCATGCCAGCAGCGGTTGCAAAGCGGATCAGCTCTTCCTTTTTTTTTTGGAGAAGAGGATCAGCTCTTCCCCCATCTTCAAATAACCCATAAGCTCGAACACCGTTCTTCGTGCCGAGCTGTTATAAACCACAGCTTGACAGACTCCTCTTGATTTCCTTTCCCCCATCTTCATCTTGCGTTTCTTTCTCTTAAAACGTAAGTCTCAATTGAAACTAAGCGCAAGTGATATACAGGATCTGCTTAGTGTGCTCTGCTTTTACTGATTTGTTTGTTGAAAATATGTTTTTCTGTGTTTTCTGTTAGTCCCATTTAGACTTTAATGATGTTTGAGGTGCCTGATTTTTTCCCCCTCTCGTTCTGGGATTCGATGATCTCATTCAGATTCAATCTTTTACTTCATTGCGTTGGATCCGATTTGAAGTAGAAAGTGGTTTTTTGTTTTTGTTAAAGTGAGAACGAATGCATGGTACATGGTTTGTGCTTATTGCCGATAGAGAAAATGAATTCTAAAGTCAAAATCTTGGAGGAAACCATTCCTGAATTCACGCATTAGAAGTTGATTGCTTTTTTGGGTTTCATTTCTTTGTTGTGTTTCGCAATCTGTATTAATTGTTTGCTACTGGTGACGTGCTGTCTTGTACAGAGTAGCTGAATTTTGCAATTGAAAATTGTTTTTTATATAATGAACTGTAGATTCAATACGGAAAACTTACTTGTGATATTCCGTTTCCTTGTTCCTAGATCTTTGCTTCAAGACCACTTTGATTACTAGAACCAAAGTCCAATAACCAACATGAACAAAGTAGCTGAAACTTGTTCTCTAATTGGAAATCGTTTTCTTTGTAATGGACCGGATTAGTTTTTGCAGATTAAATGCTATTTTAGAGTTAAGTTTTGATAGATCTTTGGTAGATTGAATGTTTGGATCAAGAAAAACTGAATCTTGATTTTGGTGTGGCATTAGAAGCAGTAAAATGGCATCACACATTGTTGGATATCCTCGCATGGGCCCCAAGAGGGAGCTAAAGTTTGCCCTGGAATCTTTCTGGGATGGGAAGAGCAGTGCTGGGGATTTGCAAAAGGTTGCAGCTGATCTCCGGGAATCCATCTGGAATCCATCTGTTGAATATTTCATTGTCCTGACAGAATATAAGGAGGCTAAGGCAGTAAGTGCTCTGTTTCTATATAATTACAGTGCTAGACGTCTAATAGTCCATGCATTGATAAATTGGCTATTTAATCTTCATGATCTGTCAACTGCTAGTATAAATGCAAAATAAACAGAGTTAGGGCACAGCTGCAAGGTTTGCAAAATGATATTTGATTTGCTTTCAATCTCAAAATCGAAGTTCAAATTATTGCTGCAATGTTGATAGAATCATTTTGAAATCTTTTTGTTGGTCTATTTTAAGGCCATCTAATTTTCAGAGTGGTCTGACATTGTTATGGAATTTGGAGAGCCTATACTCACAATGATATTATACTTGTTTCTTGATATTAAATTCCTGAGGGCACTACCTGACAAATCCCGTATGAACTGATTGTTTTTCTGTCTCTTAACCAGCTTGGAGTAGACACTGTACCAGTCCTTGTTGGCCCAGTCTCCTACTTGTTGTTATCCAAACCTGCAAAGGGTGTGGAGGAAAGCTTTTCTCTCCTCTCCCTTCTCGGAAAAATCCTTCCAATCTACAAGTAAATAAAAGATATTCTACTCATTGATTTGGTCTCTATATGTTTATTGGTGTAATTATTCCATTACTATCTTCAGGGAGGTTATTACAGAGCTTAAAGAAGCTGGTGCATCCTGGATCCAGTTTGACGAGCCTACACTCGTGATGGATCTTGAATCTCACAAATTGCATGCATTTACTGAGGCCTATTCTGAGCTAGAGTCAACTCTATCCGGCTTGAATGTTCTGATCGAAACCTACTTCGCCGATATTCCTGCCGAGCAATACAAGACCCTCACCTCTTTGAAGGGTGTTACTGCTTTTGGTTTTGATCTGGTTCGTGGAACCAAGACCCTTGACTTGATCAAGGGTGATTTCCCTGAGGGAAAATATCTCTTTGCTGGAGTGGTAGATGGAAGGAACATCTGGGCCAATGATCTTGCTGCTTCTTTGAGCACCCTTGAAACTCTTGAGGGCATTGTCGGAAAAGGTAGTTTTTCTTCTTTTTCTTGCATGCTTTTTTGGAACAATGATAAACATGTTTGAAGAAATGTACTAATTCATGTTTTATCTGCACAGACAAGCTTGTTGTCTCCACTTCCTGCTCACTTCTCCACACTGTTGTTGATCTTGTCAATGAGACCAAGCTTGACAAGGAAATCAAATCATGGCTTGCATTTGCTGCTCAGAAAGTTGTTGAAGTAAATGCATTGGCCAGGGCTTTGGCTGGTCAAAAGGACGAGGTATCTTCGTTCTGTCCATGCTTGAATAACTATGAAGAGTTTGTTGCAGGGTTGGCCCGCAGAGTTTCTCTTCTTATTTTATACTTTCGATTTTTTTATCATCACCGAAAGTCTCATTTTTGTGGTTTAATGTGCAGGAAATCTTCTCTGCTAATGCTGCCGCCCAGGCCTCAAGAAAGTCCTCCCCACGAGTGACCAATGAGGCTGTTCAAAAGGCTGTATGAACTTTGCTAGATTTGTTTTTGCTTTGATTCTTTCAAGCAGGGGTGTTCTTTTGTATTTATTTTGATTTTCTGCTCTGGCCTTTGCAGGCTGCTGCTTTGAAGGGTTCTGATCACCGCCTGATGAAGGGAATGCTTACAGGCCCTGTCACCATTCTCAACTGGTCCTTTTTCCGCAATGATCAACCCAGGTATAGAAAACAATAGGAGCAGGATAGGGAAAATAAGATGCAGAAAGATGGTGCTTTCTGCTGGTTTATCTTTCATAATTTCAATCTGGTTTACATTTTCCCATTTTCAGATTCGAGACCTGCTACCAGATTGCTTTGGCCATTAAGGATGAAGTTGAGGATCTCGAGAAGAACGGTATCACAGTTATCCAAATTGACGAGGCTGCTTTGAGAGAGGGTTTGCCTCTCAGGAAATCTGAGCAAGCTTTCTACTTGGACTGGGCAGTCCATTCCTTCAGGATCACTAACTGTGGCGTACACGACACCACCCAGGTTTGTTGTGCACTTCGCTCGGAATCTCACAGCTCGGATTCAAGTTGTGTGTCTCTTTCCCGATTGGTCGCTCACTCTTTCTAATCTCTGCAGATCCACACTCACATGTGCTACTCCAACTTCAATGACATTATCCATTCGATCATTGACATGGATGCCGATGTGATCACCATCGAGAACTCTCGCTCCGACGAAAAGCTTCTCTCAGTGATCCCAATACAAAGACTCATCCCAGCCCAAATGAAAGAGAAACGGGATAAGGGTCTTTGCTTCAAATGTGACCATAAGTGGGGTCCAGGCCAAAGGTGTGGAGGGCCGAAATTATTTGGAATCGAAGAGACCAAAGGAGACAGAGACCCGATCGACAAAACAGAGGATGACTTATGGCACTGCCTTCCAGAAGTGCTAAAGGAAGAATTTGGAATATCCCCTCCTGCAATCAGTAGAAGCACAAGCCCTAAAACTATGAGGGTAAAAATCATGGTGAATAGCCATGAATATATAGCCCTGATCGACACTGGGAGTAACCTCAATTTCCTCCATCCTCGGGTAGCCCGAGAAGTGGGGTTGAAAATCATCAAACATGATCGCATTGAGGTTACCATAGCCGATGGCTCAATGATGTACAGCGGAGGGAGCTGCCCAGAATTTAAGTTTGTAATCCAAGGGTGTCAATTTGCTACCCAGGCGTACATCCTCCAGGTGGATGGATGTGACGTGATATTAGGGATAGAATGGCTGATGGGATTAGGGGCAGATAAAAAATTGGGACTTCGCGTCATTAAAAATGGAATTAACGCAGGGGGGCAAGACAATCCAAATTATAGGGATGGACACTGAAGACTCAGAGGTGGGTTGCAGCACCGACGAAAAGCTTCTCTCGGTGTTCCGCGAGGGAGTCAAATATGGTGCTGGAATCGGCCCTGGTAGAATACCATCAACCGAGGAGATTGCTGACGGAATCAACAAGATGCTTGCAGTGCTCGAGACAATCCAAGTTAACCCTGACTGTGGACAACCGAGGAGATTGTCTATGATCCCAGCTTGTTAGTGCCAAGTGAGGCAACCAGGAAATGTTGCCCCCCCCGTTTCTTTTTTCCTCGACATTAGATATGTTGTACTAGCTATATTGCCCGCGAGTATCAAAATCACATAATCTTTATTGAATTCAAAATGCCTATATATAGGCTTACAATGCAATTGAATCAAAAGCCACAAATCTCTCAACAATCCTGAGAGATTTGGATAAATACAGGTTTTGAATGAACAGTAACTTAATTCAAATTCAAACACTTAAGCTAAAAATCATAAATCCTGCAGCTAATACAAAATCTTCCTTATCCAAAGCTGATCTCACTGAAAATCTAACAGCAATAAATCCATAATAATAAACTTATAATATATAATTAACATAAAGTTATACACCAGGTTATATAATGCGTACATTTTTAGGTGGATTTTGTTGCGCAAGCGCAGGTTACATCTTTTTTGAATGTAAGCGCTGCATTACAAAAGATTACAAAAGAGCGCAAACTATATTACTTGTGGATCATTGCAAAATAGAGGGCTATCGACATGAAGAACAAAGCTAAAACCCCTCCTCAAAATGAGAAATTTCATCGTCTTGCTAATCCTCCTGTTTAAAAAAAAAACATTGCAAGCTATTAAACGAAATGATAAAATATTGATGTTATTCAATCAAAAATTGCATTAAATATAAAAAAAATAAGGATTGGTGTGGATGATCTATTTAGTGTCGTTTCCATCTGGGGAAGTGTCTTCTGTATTAATTGCTAGACAATAATCGAAATAACAGAAGAAATCACATGCGATCCAGCCATTCTCATCTTCTTATTTCTTCTGATCAAATCGAACTAGTCCCATGCATGTTGTTTCAGGCAGACAACAGAATTAGATTCATTTTTGCAGCAGCCATTATATTATATAAACTCTAAATATATTAATTAGAAATTGCCAAGTACGGCTGATGCCCCGCCAATTTCACATCCTCGACTCCGCCGTGCCTTCGAGGCACCTTCCCTCGGCGGGCGCCGCCTTGCCTTCGAAGCACCTTACCTCCCGATTCCACCTTCCCTTTGAAGTTGTTCTATTGGATTAACGCGATGGATTGGTGCTAATTGGCTATAGCCTTAAAAGCATGCATCTCTACATCACTAATTACCCCCATAAATAAAATCATATCGTTGAAATAAAACTATAAAATAAAGATAATTACTGATTAACATTAGCCACTACTAGGTTATACAATTTAAAAACATCACTATTATTATTAGTTTATTTTCAACGCTATGCGGGGGGGATTTTTTTTCTTCTTATATATTATTATTATCAACATAAAAAAAGTATAGGTATCATTGATAGTTTTCTTATCATAAGAAATACAAATATAAATTAAAAAGTTTATATTTAAATTTAATAAAATAAATCAGAATTATATGTACTAATAATAGATAAATATTTTTTTTATTTGACTATCAATATAAAAAGTATAGATATAAAGAGACTCGAGTCTCGGCTACTCATTAGCATTCCTCAAAATAAATGTATATTTAACTTAATTTAAAAAATTGAAACAACCCCAGTTAAGAAAAAGAAGAGAAAAAAGTTGTAGCATCTTATGTTTATTTAGTGCTTGTTTAAAAGTATGATTGATGTCCCCAAAAAACGTGATGTGATGACAGAAAACTTGTGATCTTCATAGCAGGTCCCAAGTTCGAGTTAGGACGTGCATCCCTTAAAAGAGTCTAGAATAACTGTAATTTTATTTCTTCACCTGGATTCACAAAGTGCACTTTCCGGAAGGTGAAGTTATTGATGTTACTTTTCATAGTGTTTTTTCATTAATAAATATATTAAAATGATATTTTTTTATTATTTTTTAAGAATTATTTCTAACATCAAAACATCTAAAAATACCAAAAATTTAATTTAAAAAAATAAAACAAAATTTAAAGTTTTTCAAAAACACAATTTCAAATGGTTTCCAAACGACATTCCTAGTTTGGAAAAAAATCAATCAATGCAAATGCAAGCAAGCAACTATCAAGAATGATTCTTGACATTTTCTCTAGAAAATCATAAGAGAAAAAAAAGTAAAAAGAAAAACAAATAGCCCTTCCCCTCCCTTCCCCAGGAAGGTATTGACCGACAAAAGGTCCCACAACACACGTGCGCGTGCGAGCGTGCGTCTCTCTCTCTCTCTCTATCTATCTATATATATATATATATATATATATATATATATTCACACACACAGACACAACTGATCAGTCACAGACTCACAGGCAGTGGCAATAATAACACACAAGAACAGAGAGCATGAATAACAAAAGAGTAATGTACAAATCAAAGCTTCAAGAAGTGTGTCAGCAGAGAGGATGGGCGTTGCCTACCTATCAAGTCACTAAACAAGGCCACGATCACCGCCCTCTGTTTTACGCCACTGTCACCGTCAACTCCGCCCTCTTTTCCAATCCTTTCCCCTCATCCTCCTCGAAGAAAGCTCAGAGCGACGCTGCTAAGTTCGCCTACAACAGCTTCTCCTCCACCACCAGCCCTTCCTCCTCCCCCCCTCTTTCTGGCGGTAATTGAATTCCCTTGTCTCCCTCTTGTTGCTGGTTGTTTGCGCTTTAGTTGCACTGAGCTTTATATGATGTATAAAGAGGTGAAGAAACTGATGCTAAGCTGAAGTTAAGTTTCTGCAGGTTGTTCGAGTGGAAGCGCTGGGGTGGATACTTGTCTCTCTCCCGGAGGGACTTCGCAATTAAACCTCCGAGATACAACTCACCTGCCGAATCAAGCCGTGGCGGTTTCCGAAAATGATGAGAGTTTTGGGGGTGAGATCAAATTTAGCTTTGAATTTTTTCTTCTTGCAAAATCACTACCGTTTCTTAGTGCTGGAGTGGGGTCTGCTGGGTGTGCTTTGTACTCGTGATTGCATTCCAAAATGGCAACCGATTGTTATGGAAACAATACGATTTCCTCTCTAAATTTACAGGCATTCAAACAGGTTATATATATATACAGCATCTCTAAGAAATATCAAACAGGTTCATACTCTTGATTTGAAAATTTGAGTTAAAAATCTCAAATATCCTGCCTTTACACAATTTATACTGATACAATCCCTTAGTTTGTGTTGTATGCATTTTAGCTTTACAAATCCATGAAAATCCTTGATTGTTGAAGATGTTTTCGATCACAACTCTTGCTTTCCAGCCATACTTGTGGTGAATGGACTCCCCCCCATGCCAAAATCTCAACAAATAGAGGTCGAGGAAGTCCTTTTAAGATGCTACTAAGCTTGCTCTGATAACTTCTCTTTATAGAGGTTTAGTTCCCTTGTGTCCCATACAATATTTTTTTCGGGGAACACATAAGAATCTCGACGTCAACTGTTCTACAAGTCTTTTCTTTGTTTATAATTGTTATTATTGTATGTGTGCTCTGTACAATCTGCTGCATGTGATCAGAATCATTGTTTTGTAATTGTGTAATTTAATTCATTTGGTAGCTTATAGGTTTGTATTGTATAGTATAAAAGGGGAAAGGAGGGTGTTTTATATTTGACACACTCATCTTAATTTTCCCCTGGCTTGCAGGAATGCAGCAGCAGCTGTTCAAAAACCAGCTGCAAAACTATGCTCAGAAGAGAAACTTCACTCTGCCCGAGTATTCTTGCGAGCGTGTTGGTCCTCCTCATGCTACTCGCTTTAAGTGCAAGGTCACAGTGAATGGAGAAACCTATGAGAGCCGGGAATATTTTCCCGCATTGAACAAAGCTGAACATGCAGCTGCAAAAGCTGCATTGATGTCATTGTTGCCAAATGGAGTGGAAGAGGTTATATTTCTAAGATTGTTATCAATTCATCGTGGAGATGCAAAAATATGTTGCTATGTTTTTGTTTGCATCGATTAGACACATGATTACACTTTTTTTAACATAATTTATTGTTTTCTTTTTAGGATGAGTCTGGTTATAAGAATCTTTTACAAGATTTGGCTCAGAGAGAAGGCTATGGCTTACAAACTTATTGTACAGAGAAATATGGTGAAGCTCATGCGCCTATCTTCGTTTCAACAGTGGAGATAGAAGGAGAAATCTATACCGGTGCCGAAGCGAAAACAAAGAAGCAGGCAGAGATGAGTGCAGCAAAGGTTGCATACACAGCTCTCAAACAGGTAGTTTCATTTTATGCTTTATTTTATCTTATTTAGTCTTTAATGCTTTAGGTGCCCTGTAAACCCTGCCTGCCCCAAAATCTTAAACCTGTGTAAAGTAGAAGTAGCGTGATTTCCCAACAGAAAAATAATAAATTAAGAGAAAAGTTTTATTACCAAGGATGCAAAACTCAAATGAAATAAAAGATAAATTGTAATTGAAAGAGAAGTGGGTGAATTCATGGGAATTTGTTGAAAAAGGCTCACAAATTCGGATCAATTGGTTATGATAAGAGATCCCTTTTCTTAAATGAAATTCTTTTCATGATTTTTGATAAGGAATTGGAAATCCCAGTTTTTGAATTGTTAGAGTTTATGTAAATTTGAATGGCAATGCCAAATGCATGTGTGTTCTCTTTGTCAAAGCCAATTGGTGCATATGAATGATCAAATGTACAAGGATTTCTCCTTTATATCACAAACATTCAATATTATGAAATTTACATCCATGACTTTCCCAAACATACCTCACAATATCTTATACTCACCCTCAAAACAATCACATCATTTCATCAATTTAAACTAAGCTCTCATATTTCATTTAGTCCAAACACTACCCTTGTCAACATACTCAAAAACATTTTAAATTTATTTCCACAAATTAACCCTTTAACCAATTTGAGACAATATTCACATATCATAACAAATATTTTCCAAACAAAATCCCTTATACTAATACGTTAAATAAACATAAAATCTCATACATAATAGTAACCACATTATCCAAGCATTATAAAAATTCTATATTTAGTCGGATTTAACACATTTAGTAATTTTATTACAAAAATTCATAATTTATATTTTTACATCTCTTTCTTTATATATCAAACACAATACACACCCTAATTAATGATTGTGCACATGATCTCAATCTTGTTTCATCTCACTTCCCAAACATGCAAACTATATTCCCTAACCATACTTATAAGATGAACTTACATATTTTTCTTACATGCATCTTAATTTAACACATAATTTCATAAATACTATTTAGTTCTTCCATTTTTCTAAACTTTAATCATGAATCACAGCATGCCAACAAGCAAAGACTTAATTTTACTTTAAAATTGGTCACATTAAATTAATTAAGGGTTTAATCGATGAAAAATCAAATTCTTGAGCTTAATTTGGGGTCAATTGAGAAGTTTGGAGTTTTCCGAGAACGAATTGCATTTTTCCAATCCAATTGCGTGAAATTAGGGATCAAATTACACAAATCTGAAACCAAGGACCAAAGTGGAAAAGGTGTGTAACTTTGAACTCTATAAATAGCACCTTATTTGCCTTAGGGCAAGTCCAACGGAGGAGCCATCAGAGGAGGCAAAGGCAATTTTTTTGAAAAAATGGCTCTTTTTGTTAAATTAGGCAGTCCAACGGGGAGAGCCAAATGCAGAGGCAAAATGCCTCTTCCATTTTCGGGAGCCATCCCCACAGGTTTTGGCCGGGGAGGCAAAACCTAAAATGTGACCGTTGCAATTTTTTTACCGTTGCAATTTTGCAATAAAAACTGCTATGAACAATGGCCACCAACACAGCCAAGCAAATCAACACAGCAAACAACACAGCAAACCAAGCAATTGAAAAATTGCAAAAACACATATTTTACAGCAAATTCAGACAAGGAAAATCACAGCAACATACCACAAATCCAACGAGCTACATCTTCACTTCGTGTTAAATCTTCTTCCCACTGCATCATCGGTTTGTTTTTTAACTTAATCTATTTGTTTTTGTTCAAGTGGGTTTTATTTGAGAGGGAGCCGAGGGAGAGGAGGGAAAAGAGTTGGCCGAGAGGGAGAGGGACGGAGGCCAGATGGCCATGGAAGAGGGACGGAGGGAGAGGGAGAGGGACGAGGGACTGTGTGCGGCGATGGACGAGAGGGAGAGGGAGAGGGACGAGGGACTGTGTGTGTGTGTGTGCGGCGATGGAAATAAAATGGGTAGAAATAGGTAGGGTTTTGTGTGTGTGTGTGTTCACGGGGGGGGTATATTATTAATTGTGAAATTAATATGTTTGATTAATTATGAAATTAATATGTTTGATTAATTTGTAGAAAAATATAATATGTTTGATTAATTATGAAATTGATTAATTATAATTGTAAATTTTGTATTTAGAATTGTTGTGGAGGTAATTAATAATAATATTTGAGAAAATAAAAGGAGGTCATTAATAATAATATGTAGTAAAAAAAATAATTATGCAAAATTGATAAATTACGAATTTGTGAATCAATTAGCTTAATTACATGTTTTAAATTTACTGTTAGATGTTTAAACTGTGTAAATTTTGTGTTTAGAAATGATGTGCATTTATTCATAAATAGATATTTTTATTAGTTTTATTAATACTGTAATAAAATTTCAGTTAGATCGACAAGAGCAATAAGACAATGTCTTTTTTATGCAGATGGACTCAAATGTGCGAAATTCATTCACTAACTCTCCTATAAGTGCGTCTGAACAATTTGATTTTGAACAAAGTGATTTTAATGTTCATATAACTAGAAAATCACAAAGAAGTAAAAACTTCTCACCGGAAGAAGATTGTTTACTTGTATCTGCGTGGTTAAATACTAGCAAAGATCCAATCACGAGAGTTGATCAACAAACTAGACAATTCTGGGCTCGAGTACATGCGTGCTTTGTAGAGAATGGAGGGAACCTGAATAATCGTTCCCAAATAAGCATCTCAAATAGATGGCAAGAAATAAATAGAGAAGTTGCAAAATTTGTTGGGTTTGTTACCCAAATTGAAAACCGTCAACAGAGTGGAACGACTGAAGAATCAAGAGTAATGTTTTATTTTCAACATTTACATATTAAATAAGTTGTTTAACATATTTATTATGTAACATAGTTTCATTTTGTTGAATTTGTTTTTCCAGCTTAATGATGCTCGACAAATGTATGCTTCAGTCGTTGGCAAACGATTTCATCTGGAACATTGTTGGGTTATTTTGAAAAAAGAACCCAAATGGCAATTTGAACGTGCAAGTCTTCATCAGAAGTCAAACAAGAAACAAAAAAATCATGGAAACGCAAGTCCAGCTACTTCAACTCCATCAACCGCTGATTTTGTTTTTTTAGGAGAAGACAGTGATACATTTGTTTACCAAAATAGACCAATTGGTCAGAAAGCTGCAAAGGAACAACTTAGACGCAGACAAGGAAAAGAGAAAGTTGGGGAGACAAGTGTATCAACTAGGTTACAGCAATTGAATGCAACCTTTGTTGAAATTGAGGGAAAAAAAAACAAAGACAGACAAATCATGCTGGAGCAAAATGCTTTATTGCTTAAACAAAAGCAAGAGAAACAAGAAATGGAGATTCTGAAGATGGATACTTCTACAATGAATCCAATGGTTGCAGAATATTTTGAAGAAAAAATGATGGAAATTCTGGCAAAAAAGAGGTCCAGTTAATTATGTAGTTAATTTTATTTAATTATGTGTAATGGAATGTCTTTTAATTAATTATGTAAGAACTTATTGATTAATTTTTAATGTGTTAACTTTTATTTGTATTTTTTCTAACACTCCAAGATAATAAGTAACATTAATTAATTTCAAATACAAAAAAAGATACAATAACTTAAAACACATACAATATCTTAAAAACATACAATAACTTCAAAACATACAATAAGTAGCTTAGATGTAATGATTATCTACTCATTACCGTATTGTTCCCATAAATGTTCAATCAAATTAGCTTGCAATTGGGAGTGCGTAGATCTGTCCCTGATTCGATTATGAGATTGAAGAAAATGATGTAGTTCTGGTGTTTCTTCACGTGACACTGATATAGAAGAGCTAGTTCCACTGTCATGATCAAATTCAACATTCGTTGTGCCTTCATCCTCAATAATCATATTATGCATTATTATGCAAGCTTTCATAATATTTGCAAGAGTTTCTTCATCCCAGTATCGCACCGGTCCACAAACTATTGCGAAACGAGACTGTAACACCCCAAATGCCCTCTCCACGTCCTTCCTTGCAGACTCTTGTTTTTTAGCGAAATGTTTTCTCTTTTCTCCTAATGGCGCTGGGATTGTCTTAACAAAGGTTGATCAATTCGAATAAATCCCATCTGCTAAATAGTATCCCATTGTATATTCATGACCATTGATTGCGTAATTGACGGGTGGAGCACGACCATCAGCAAGCGCAGCAAAGATAGGTGACCGCTCAAGAACATTAATATCATTCAGAGATCCAGGCATTCCAAAAAAGGCATGCCATATCCAAAGATCATGTGAAGCCACCGCCTCTAGAACTATAGAAGGTTCTTGAGAATGACCAGTATACATCCCATGCCAGGCAATTGGACATTTCTCCCATTTCCAATGCATGCAATCAATGCTCCCTAACATCCCTGGAAATCCACGCTGCTCACCTATTGATAATAGTCGAGTAATATCGGACTCGTTTGGAGATCTTAGATACCAATCCCCAAAAAGTTCAACAATTGATTTCACGAAAGCTTTAAGACTTTCTATTGTAGTGCTTTTTCCAATCCGAATATATTCATCAGTTAGATCTGCAGGAATACCATATGCAAGTATCCTATGAGCGACAGTTACCTTTTGAAGACAAGATAAACCAAGAGCGCCAGCAGCATCTCTCTTTTGAGTGAAAAATGGATTGTGAGCTTCCACTGCATTTGCGATCCGAATAAAAAGACGACGACTCATCCTAAATCTCCTTCGAAACTGACTTTCTGTGAATTTAGGATTTTCAGCAAAATAATCATTATAAAGCCTCAACGCACCTTCCTTTCTACTACGATTGACGATGTTGTGTCCAGTAACAGATCCACGAGCCCCTCTTCTTCGCCCTACATTTATCGATTCTTCTCCAGCAGCCACTGTAGCAGCAACTTGGCAAATATACATGGAAGTGTCGTCATCAAAACCAAACATATCATAAATATCAAAATTATTCATGATGAACTTTAATGAAATAAAATAAAGATTGCAAAGAAGAAAACAGTGAAGAAATCTATGATGAAGACAACAGTGAAGAAATCTATGATGAACAAAACTATGGTGAAGAAAATGTTAAGGTTTATGTGGATATTTATAGATGAATTTATTGTCCTCAAAACTTCAAATTTTAAATTTTAAAATGTTGGCGCCATTTTTTTCAAAATTTGAAATCCAAAATATTTAAAATTTTGGCGGTAATTCTTTCAATTTTTTAAAATTTCGAATTTCAAATATTGGTGTTTTTTTTTTACAAAATGAATTTTTGGCGGGTTTTTTCAACATTTTAAAATTTCAAATTTCAAATATTCTTGATCTTTTAATTATAATTAAATTTATTTGTTTTAAAACAATAATTTTATTGTTAGCGGGTTTCTCAAAAATAATTATTTAATTATATAACTTACTCATATTAAATGTATAATGAATTCTATAATTACACTATATACAAAATAATTGAATTTTATTTAAAATAAGTTTAAAAAAAATAACTCTTAAAAATGGCTTTTAAAAATAGCTCTTACCATTGGAGACCAAATCAGCTCAAGAGCCATTTATACACTATTCAAGAGCCATTTCTATCATTTGCCTCTTAAAAATGCCTCCTACCATTGGACTTGCTCTTAGAGTGGGGAGGGGGGACCTGAAAAAAACCCTAATCTTTTCTCCTTTTGGGGATGCAGCCGCCAACCCTCTTTAAGGGCAGCTGCAGCCCTTGACCAGCCCTTTCCACTCTCCTCTCTTTGTTTTTCGGCCAGATCCCTTCTCCCGTCGATGTCCATTCCTCTCCATCACTTCTCCTCGTTGTCCAGGCCTTCCCCAGCGAGCCTCAACCTTTGTTTTCTCCTCCTTTCCTGTCAGCTCTTTGCTCCGAAAGATGCTCCCCTTTTCAGGTCAGCTCCCTCCACCATCGTCGACAGTCAGCCCTCTCTTGCTCTCTTCCTGATGGTCTCCTTTCTCTTCCTCTCTTGACAGATCTGCCTTCTCCACTCACTGCCTTCCCCCCCAGCTGAGACTGTAACCCTCATCAGTCGTCGTGCTCTTCTTCTTCATCAGCGCAGGTGACCACCATCACCCCTCTCCTGTCACCTCTCGGCCACCTTGCCGACCATACAAATCGGCCACGAAGGCATCCCCACGACATTCCAACAACTATTTGAAGGGGAAGAGCAAATCTGAAATCTAAAGAAGGAAGAACAGATATGGCCAAAACATTGATTGTGTCTTGTTGTGTTTAGGTTTTTGTTTGTGTTTGCAGGTCACCTCCAGCAAGAGAAGGAAGGAAAGAGGCTGATCTGCACCCCCTGCCTTGGATCTTCATTGTCGGCGGTGTGTGAACTGACGCGCCACCACTGCCAGCAGTGTTTTGGAGGAGGTTTATTTTGTAATTTTTAGATGTTTATGTTTTGTTTTAAATTATTATTATTTTTATTTCTTGTACATGTTATGTAATTGTAAAATGTACCCAAAAAATGAAAAAGAGAATGGGTGTGTGAGTTGCCTAAGAAATCATAAAAAAATCAATTCAAAAAGAACAAAAAGAACAAAAAAATGATGTTTTCATGCATAAGGTTGGATTCCAAAGTTTTTCCCACTTTATTTTTCGTAAAAAAATATGTTGCATCTTTTCCATATTTTTAAAGAAAAAATTTGGATGTCATAACCAGTTTATGATTATCTGTTGGCATTCAGCCAAAACGTCAAATAATTTAACACTTATTTTGTTTTATCTATCACAATGTATAATCACACCGTAAAGCACACTCGTAGATAATTAAAACTGTGATTTTCAAAAATGCATTGTGAAATTTATTTGATATTTGTCTTTCAACCTGCAATGAATTAGATATTTTCTCTTAGAGAGAAATCTACATCGAACCTTAGGAAAAGACCATTTAAAATGACTTAGGAAAAAACAATTAAACAACAATGCAGCTTACCTTAGGTAGGGTGCACTGGGGGTAATGCATCTTACCCTTGCTCAACAAGTCCCCTTACTCAAGACTCTCGCAGACCAATAGGTTCCTAGTGACCGTAATATTAGGTAGCGACTCCTGATAATTATAGTTGTAATTTTGATGGTTATAAAACAACCACCACTTTTTCATGCGTCGTTGTATCCCTAAAAACTCGGGGAATGACAGGGCGCGAAGCGTGAAAAAATCGTTGTTGCAACATGCATGACAATTACATTGAAAACAATACAAAAAGTAAATATGCATTTACAGATATTTAAAAATCAAGTTTGCATCTTTTGAATATCAATTTAAACTTCAATTTATTGTTGCTCTAGTTAATTTTAATTATGTATGATTAAGGAAACTTTTATTAATTGCTACTAATTTGTGAAATAATAGGATGTTAATTTCTTTTTTTTTTCCATGAATAAACAAACTTACTTTTATTCTTTTGAAAATTTGACTTTACTATAGGTTTTTTTCATTTTATAACATGGCATAACAAGAAATGGTAAAATGATATAGGTAAAAGAAGTTTTGGTAAAATCGCATAATTTGATACATGTCATAAATTTCACCTAAGAGTTTTTAAAATGTTATGACCCACCAATCACATTTCTAAAAGTCACTAGTGGAACTGTGATATTTATTATTAAAGCAACAAACTTTAACCCTAAATACAAAACTTATTTTTATATCATAACTTAAAACCCGAACCCGAACCAACCCCAAAACAATAATCTAAACACTAACACTTGAAACCTAACTAGTTCCAAATCCTAAATGCAAACCCTAAAAACTAAAACCAAACCCTAACCCTAATCCAAACCTAAACAGTGAACACTAGTTCTAAATCCAAACCTTGAAATCATAACTCCAAACTCAAAACATTGGCCTTAGATCCAAATCTCTAACCCAAAAACATTAACCTTACATCTTAACCCCCACACTTTAAAACTGAAAAATTAACCAAGAATCCTATACCGATACATTATGTTAGTTGTTTCACATCACCTTTTTTCCTAATAAAGACTACACCTACATGTTTGTCCATTATGTAAGCTAAAAAAATTATACATGGTCAATAATAGAGTCAAAATCACATATACAAATAAGAAATCAAAACTTTTAGAGATAATAAATTATCTATATATAACAAAATATATTTATGCTTAAGATGACTAGTAAATGGGTTGATTTCATCAATAGAAAACTTTCAATCATTTGAATAGACTTATTCTCTATCGTGATATCATTAGGACACAACCTCTCACCAAAAATACATTGAATAATAATTTAGATTATCATATTCAAGATCATGAAGATGAATGATGACTTCTGGACTATCTCATAACAACATGCCAACCTAATATTCAAGTACTATATATATATATATATATATATATATATATATATATATATATATATATATATATATATATATATATATATTATTAACTAACAAATAAAAGGTGTGCCATTTTTACTGTTTAGTGCACTGTAGACTAAGAGTATATTTACTGTGGATTGTGGCAGTGTCCGGACCACTTTACCCTTAATGAGCCAACTTCTTTTATTTCTTCTCTCGGGGCATTTTTGGTTTCTTCCTTTCTCTTTATTCACTTTACCCGTTCTCTTTATTCCTTTCTCTTTTATTTCTCTTTATTCTCTCATCTTTTCTTGCAGAGAGGAGGACGATCTGTTTGCTGCGGGCTGGTCGGTTGGGCGAGGATGGTGGTTTATGGCTTGGTTTCGGGTCGGTCTGAGCCGGCGTTCGGTTGTTTCCTTACGTGGGTTCTCTGCCTCGGTTGGTTGTTCGATTAAGTATGCTTTTGCCCCCTTTTTGCTTCAATTTTTGGGTTTGCTCGGTTATTTTTCATTCGGTTCATGGGTTCGGTTTTTTTGCCATTTCTTCCCATCTTCTCCCTCGATTCATGTTTTATTTGCTCTGGGTGTTCAGTGATTGACTGTAATGGGTTCGTTTTGGTTGAGTTTTTTTTATTTTTCATTGTCGGTGCTTGGGATTGGGTTTGGTTGGGTTTGGGTTGCTTGCATTTTGTATTTTGTGTGTGTTGGGGAGTGGGTTATTGGTTGAATTAGGTTCGGGTTAGGGTGTCTCTTTGATTTGGAGCTGATTTCATTCTCGGTTTAACTTGGGGCTTGGTTTTGTTGCTCTCGGTTTGGTTTGATTGGGTGTGGTTTCTGTGCATTTGGGCTAATTGCTTCTTCCTTTGTTGCTCTCGGTTTAGAGCCTTAATTAATTAATAAACTGATCATTATTTTGTTTTGCTTACATATTTCTGCCAAATCCTTCTATTATTAAGTACGGCTAGGACCATTTCGATGTGTTTCGATTCTTCCAAACAGGAGAGGTTTGATGCTTTTGAATTCATTGTATTAATTCTACTTCCTACTCGCAGTATGCTCTTTATGATCTCGGCTCATGATTCAATTGCCATGTATTTAGCTATTGAGCTTCAAAGTTTATGTTTTTATGTGATCGCAGCATCAAAAAGAAAGTCTATGTTTTTATGTGATCGCAACATCAAAAAGAAAGTCTGAAGTTTATATTTTTTACAAGATTCATCACTGCAAAAAGGATAATGGCCCTTAACTATTTTATTTCATTTATTAACTACTTCATTTATTCATAGTAATAGAAAGAAAATACATGTATATCCTACTGAGACAGAATTTGTAACTTGCTATCCTCTTGCCTAGCAGGCAAAGATTTACCTCCGTGGAAAGGATGATTCATTTGGATCGGATCGACATGAGAGTCCAACTCCATTGAATTGCCAGAATCCATGTTGTATATTTGAAAGAGGCTGACCTCCTTGCTGCCTTTCGAGTGCATCGGATTCTATGCATTTTATTCCCCAATTGCGGATTCTCTTGCAGCGGAATGCCTCTATCTACGTCAATTTATGATTCAAAAGGCTAGGCCGATGAAAGCATCTCAAATAGATCTATTTCATTTCTTCATTGCTGTTTTAGTTAGCTTTAATTAGTTTGTTTGGGTTTTACTGTTGCACTATAGTTACATTTTTTCTTTTCTTTTCATTTTTCCTTGCAATCTGTTAGATAATTCTTTATAATTCCTTCGCTGTTGTTTTGTGAAGCTCTTGCCTGCTGATTGTCACCTTTTGCTGCCAAGTCTGTGTAGGATCCTTTCTATTATTCGGGCAACTTTTGAGGTTAGTTGTTTATCGTCTTAAGTTGTTGTTTGCTGATTTGTTTTGTGGTTTTTTGATACTGTTGCTATTGTTTGATTCATATAGATGCACTTTTAAGTTCACACAGCTTAGTGGACAATTTTGGACGTGATGAACCATATCCACAATTTCATCCCTGCATTGAAGAGCTTGACCTACACTAACACTTTAAGTACAGTAATTCAATATTCAGGGTAGGAGGAAAAGAAATCCTATAAAACATATTTGTTTTTGTAGTCACTCTATTTTTCAATTACCCAAGGAAAATTCCCATCTTTTTTTTCTGGAATGAGTCTATCATCTACTCTTGATTCATTATTAGGATTCGAAATTCATAATATGGAAACTAATCACTAATCCAGGATCATAATATTCAGAGAACTCCTCTGGTCAAACAATTAATTGTCAGCAAAGTTGATGTTTTTCCCCTTCAAATTCAAAGTCCTTACTTCATGTGCAGGTTATCAATTCAGCATTGGATAGGAATAGGAATGGGTGAAATACCTATTTACATGAATGAATTTAGCTGACATATTTTTCAGAGTATCTCTTAAAATGGTTAGGGGAAAGCATTTCCATTGGCCTGATTATCATTTCAATGATAATAAATTTTGTATGCCCAAAGGTGTGGAATCTGGACAAAATCCATTTAAGGACATAACTAGGCAGAGGTGAATCTCAAAATAGAATTCTACTATAACCTTATCCACGTCAGTGATCAACCTTATGTGCTAAGTGCTCAATTAAATATTTCAAAGGCTCTAACCTTTTTTAATGAGTATCTTTATAGGACCTCCTGGCCTGCCAAGCCCCATTCTCTTTCTGTTTTGTTAATATCAGCTACCATTTAAGCAGAAAATACTTTATGTCTAAGCATGTGAAATTTATTAGCAATTGAGCTTGATGGGTTTTGTAGCAATTGAGCTTGATGGGTTTTGTTGCAATTGAGCTTCAAGTTTCTTTTATTCTCTGTTTAAAAATCATCTCCGAACATGCTCTAGGTGATTAGACTATTGATTCCATTGTTTGATATTGAGCATCTTCTTATTTCATTTCAAAATTGAATTGATTGCATATTCAAATTTTTTTGATCATCAAGGATAAACATAGAACCTCTAAACATGCTCTTAGGTAATTAGCCTATTGACTTAATCGCAAGGTGGAGTTTGTGAAATCAGTAGAAGAAAGCTAGAGGAAGACATTAATAGGGTTTGGGCTTGGAGTAATGATTTAGTGAGAGAACAATTATAATGAAGAGTGAATGCAAGATTAACAAAATTTTGGTGTTGAAATGATGTTGATGTATTAGATGAGAGATTGCTATTGATGACCAGTATAGGAACTTCCATGGCAGAAAATCTGGTATGCGTAGGGTGGATTTTTGGAAAAAATGGTGGCTGTCTTTGCTTCATTTTGCTTAACTGCAACAAACAATCATTAACGCATTTAGATTTGACGTGTGTTTTTTAAGGGCAAAAGCAATTCAACACTGTTATAGTACACAATAAAAATGTTTAGCCTTCATTACAAATGAGTTTTGAATTTCTTTTCCTTAATACAAGTGTTCAAATGTTTCAGGAAAAATTGTTGTTGCAAGGCTGCTGTAACGGTCCATTTATTGGCTGCGACGATTTTCTTTTGCTCCCTCATCTTTTTCTTTCCAAACTTTGCTGCACTGTTAGTCAGTTTCGTTTGTTAGGTATTAATTTTTCTTGCTATGCCACTTTCTCTATCCCATAAAAATGCAGGTGGGTTTGTTAAATGTTGATGGGTACTATGATAGCTTGCTTGAATTATTTGACAAGTGTAGAGGAAGGATTCATCAATCCTTCTGCAAGGAACATTGTCATATCTGCAAAGACTGCTAGAGAGCTAATCCAGAGAATGGAGGTACTGACGTGCACTTCTCATCTCAAAACCATATGTCAATTTTGTTGCCTTTAACTATTGTTTCATGTGCTCTCTGTAGGGTTATATACCTGTCCATGAACACGTGACATCAAGTCAAAGCTGGAATGCAGAAGAGTGCAATGCAGATTTTTAATTGTTTGCTCTTCGACAAGGAAAAATATTTCTCCTTTTTTTCTTCCTGTGATGCTATCTGTACAATCGATTCTTTTCATTGTGTGTGCAAGCCTCCCAAAAGTATAGAGGATATGATGCATAAAACTTGCATTGAATAGGATCCACTGGTATTTGTGTAAGCAGAACAAAACTGTGTAATGGGAGGTACAACATGCAACCTGATTTCGGATGAATTAAGGAAGACCTAAAGGAACTCTCCCTTAATCTTTCATCGACCATATATAAGAGATCCAGTACATTTTACTTCAAAATCATCATCAAAAGTATCCAAAAAAATAAATATGCATTTGTTCACATCTTCAGAAGCTAATTAACGGGCATAACAAATTGAACACAGATGCACATACAACAACACTTCATAAGTACGATGTGATGAAAAGGGCATTCATTCACTTTGAGAAAAGAGCACAGAGCAAAAGAAATCCACAAAAATCGAAATTATATTTTACAGATATAGGGTTGTCAAGATCAAACAAGAAATGCCAATGGCCAATAGAATAAAAGAACCAAATGGAAAAATAAAAATAAAATTGTATCATTCTGTGACTGAATCAAGAATTCGAGTGACATTAATAAGTTTTTTGGAAAAGAAAAGAGTAGCATCCAACCTCATCAGCATGTATTGATTCCATCCTTGCACTGTATATAATAATAATAATAATAATAATAATAATAATAATATTTTAATTGTTTTTCTTGCTTGCTATTTTGTTCATGCTTTTTATGTTTTTCCCTCAGTATAATTTGATATTTTTTTTATTGTTTTGATAGTAACATCAATAACAATTTTAGATGTTAAGACTCCGATTTTGCTATTGTTATAATATTTTAAATTAATATTGCTTGCTTTTCCCTTTTATTTTTTTCATTATTATTATTTTTATTTGCTCTTTGTATTAAATGATTTTTATGATTTTGCTATCTGCACAATAATGACGATGATTTTAGTGATCACTTTTTTTTTAATTTTTTCTTATAAAAATATTTTGCTCTTTTTTGATATTTTATAACACAATACCTACATTCTAAAAGATGTATTCTTTGCTTGCGCAACAAACTATACTTAAAAATTTATACATTTTATCTCCTAATCTATAACTTTTATGTAGATATATTATATAAATTTATTATTATGAATTTATTTATGTTAAATTATATACACAAGAATGCCCGCGGCACCGCACGGGCAATATAGCTAGTATATATATATTGTATGTATTGTTAATCATATATTAATTATAAAAACTAACAAATATTTGTGAAATTTTAAATATATTTATGGATGTGGCTCAGATTCAATTTCCACATGTGGAGAAACATGCTCCAGGTTTGGTATGATGATTTAACACATGATACCCCAATAACACTCAAAATAATTCTCTCATGGGATCATATGATGCACCTTCATAAATATCTCATCCCTTTATGTATCTCACTGTGATATATAATTTTGATGGCAAGTCAACCAATTATAATCTTTGTTCTTACCCTATCAACTAATGACATGCAATGCATTCCTTGTATCTATATGAATTGAGATATGTTATTGCAAGTCAAATTGTCTCACCACATGATCTAAGCAAAGTGAATCAAACACCTTCATAAATATTATTAAAGCCTATGATGTCCAAATATCATTTCATATTATCAAATATGTGCAACGTTCAATCACTGGGGCGTAAGAGCACGCGCGCTAATCCAGTAAAAAGTAGAAGAAGTATGTTAATTTATAAAACTAATTTAGCCAAATAATACCTACGTGCCTCACCACCCAAAAGTAGTGCGTGGATGGCTAGACATTTTGGAGAGAAAAAATCAGTAATCTACATCGAAATTAAACTAGAAAAAAAAGAGAGAAGAACATATCTCACAGACGTCACCATGACAAAGCAGCGATTGCAAAGCGGAGCAGCTCCTCCTCTAAATAAATAACCCATAAGCTCGAACACCGTTCTTCATCTTCATCTTGCGTTTCTTTCTCTTAAAACGTAAGTCTCAATTGAAACTAAGCGCAAGTGATATACAGGATCTGCTTAGTGTGCTTTGCTTTGACTGATTTGTTTGTTGCAAATATGTTTTTCTGTGTTTTCTGTTAGTCCCATTTAGACTTTAATGTGTGATCAATTTATCTGCAGTTTAAGAAGAAGAGAAGGAACGAGAGTTGTGTATTTACAGAAATGGTTACTCTTATTCAATTGACTCATAAAAGAACAGATATGCTGCCTTATATAGCAGCTGAGCCTTAGACTCTAGTGGCTTGACTTAACCACGATTAGAATCTAACTTGACTATAACAGAAACAAAACTAGAGCTGTAACTGAATGAGAAAGTTTGTTAACCGAGAACCAAAACAATAGGCTGACAGACACTAAGGACTAAAATGCAACAATCTAAGGACTTAATTGCATCAGATTTCCCTTCAAACCCTCCTTTAAGCTGATTGCTGCATTGCAATTAGCTTAACTCACTGATGCTGCACACTCCCAGTAGCTTTCGAAGCTTCACAAAGACATCAGCTTTGACTGGCTTAGTCATAACATCTGCAATCTGGTCCTCACTTCCACAGTGCACCAGGGCAATTGAACCAGTTTTTGTGAGATTTCTTAAGAAGTGGTACCTCACATCTATGTGCTTACTTCGGCCATGCATCACAGGGTTTTTTGACAACTTAATTGTTGAGCTGTTGTCACAATTGATGTTCAAACATTTACCACTATTGTGTCCCAGCTCTTGCAAAATTCTTTCAACCCAAATTGCTCGACACACACACACTGCTGCAGCCACAAACTCTGCCTCCGTGGTGGACAATGTAACAATGGGTTGTTTCTTTGAGCCCCAAGAAATTGCTCCCTGAGCTCAACAAAAAACACATACCCACTTGTGCTCTTTCTATCTTCCATGTCCCCTGCGTAATCACTGTCAGTATACACTTTCAATTCACTTGTCTTCATTTCTCTTGTAGTAGATACCATAGTCGAGTAGTTCCTCTAAGGTATCTTAGGATTCGTTTGGCCATCCGAAGGTGCAATTCAGTTGGCTTTGTCATGTATCTCGCTGGTGAGGCTGGTGGCATACATCATGTCGGGCCGAGTAGCCGTGAGATAGATCAAGCTCCCTACTACCTGCTTGAAATATATTTCATCCACAAGCGTGCCAGTTTCATCTCTGTTGGCTTTGAATCCAGGACAATGGGGTTGCTGACCTCATTACTTTCAACCATACCAAATCTTCGCAAGATTTCTTGAGCATACCTTCGTTGGCCTATGAAGATGCCATCATCTCTCTGCACAACTTCTATACCCAGGAAGAATCTCATGAGACCCAAGTCAGTCATATCAAATTCTTGCAACATAGACCTTTTGAATGCTGTGATCATGGCTTCATCATCCCCTGTCACAATTAAATCGTCAACATATATGCTGACAATTGTAATGTTTCCTGAGTTACTTTTCTTAGTGAACAAAGTTTGCTCACTCTCACATTTTCGAAACCCTTCACTCAGAAAATGCCCTTCAATCCGATTGAACCAACCCCTTGGGGCTTGTTTCAAACCATACAAAGCTTTGTGTAGCTTGTATACTAGATGTTCCTTCCCTTTCTTCACGTATCCCTTCGGTTGCTCAACATACACATCTTCACTCAAATCGCCATGCAAGAAGGCTGATTTTACATCTAGTTGACCAATTTTCCATCCTTTGTGGGCAGCCAAGGCTATGATCATCCTCACCGTATCAAGCCTTGCAACTGGGGCAAAGACTTCAGTGTAGTCTATGCCATACTCTTGAGTGTACCCCTTAGCCACCAAACGCGCCTTATGCTTATCTATCTTCCCACACTCATTGTACTTGGTTTTATATAACCATTTAACCCCAATTTTCTTAGCCTCAACAGGTAGTTCAACTAGCGTCCATGTTTTGTTCTTCTCAATGGATGCCATTTCATTATCCATGGCCTGCCTCCATTTTGAATCCTTCACAGCTTCATTGCAGTGAAATGGGTCCTCAATGGCCGAGACTTGTGCCATGTAAACCTCATCTTCACTCAGTCCCTCTCCAGCAACATACTCATCCATCCATGATGGAGTCTGAATCACCCTTCTCAATACTCTTTCAGCACCCATTTCGTTTGTATCTTGCACCCCACTAACCACTCTTGTGCCTTCTGTTTCAGGCTCTTCTTCTGCAACCTGCACTCTGTTGGGACTATCATTCCAGTCACCTTCATTCACTCTATTTGCATTACTCTCTCCACTACACTCTGCACTCTCATCTGCACACACTTCTTGCTCACTCAGTTCATGTTCTTCACTCCCTTCCCATTCCAGGTTGTCTGGAATTTCTTCTTGATGTTCCATATCCCAGTTCCACCCCTTTTCTTCCTCAAAAATCACATCCCTGCTCACTATTATTCTCTTTGCCGTGGGATCATACAATCTATACCCCTTTGTTTCTTTGCTCACACCAAACATAATGCAAGGAACACTTCTGCAGTCTAGTTTCCCTCTTTTTGCACTTGGTACATGAGCATGAGCCATGCATCCAAAGATGCGAAAATGCTCAACTGATGGCTTTACACCACTCCAAGCTTCCTGTGGTGTAATGCCTTCAAGTGCTGATGTTGGGCACCTATTTAGGACATAAAAAGTCCAATTGACAGCCTCTGCCCAGAAGTTCTTTGGCACTTTCTTGCTTATTAGCATACACCTCACCATATTCATCACTACCCGATTCTTCCTTTCTGCCACCCCATTTTGTTGGGGTGTATAGGCTGCTGTCAAGTGTCTCTTAACACCATTGCTTCTGCAAAAGTCATTGAATTCACCTGAAGTGAATTCCCCTCCTCGATCTGTCCTTAGACATTTAATGAACAGACCACTCTCCTTTTCAACCAATTTCTGGAACTCCTTGAAGCATTGCAGTGCTTCACTTTTCTCAGACAACAAGTAAGCCCATCCCTTGCGGCTGAAGTCATCAATGAAGCACAGGACATACCTCTTCCCACTGTTAGAAATTGGTGATATTGGGCCACAAATATCTGCATGCACAAGTTCCAGAGGCTGTGTTGCTCTCCACATGGTTTTCTTCGGTATAGCCTCTCTGTGATGCTTTCCAGAGATACAATCTGTGCATGTGATTTTTGATGTTTCAAATTCTGGAAGTCCCAGCACCATCTTCTTACATTGCAAGGTTTGTAAACCAGTGTGACTCAAGTGACCATAGCGTCTATGCCAGAGATAAGCAAGGTCTTGAATGTTTACATGAAGACACTTATGATCATTGATTTTTCCTTGATTCTGAGTCTGCAATATGAACATTCTATTGCTGCTCATTTTAACCTGAATAATCAGCCCCCTCACCGGATGGTAGATTTTCAGTGCCCCTCCTTGAATCAAGATTGCTAGGTCATTTTCTTGTAATTGGCCTAGACTTAACAGGTTGTTATTCAGCTCAGGCACTAGATATACTTCCTTAACTACATAGCATAAACCATTCACCACCAACTTCACAGTGCCTTTTCCCACTACACTCAGCCTATTATCATTTCCTAATTTCACTGAGTGTTGAAAGTTCTCATCAAGGTTAGTGAACATACCTTGCTCTCCACACATGTGGTTTGAGCAGCCCGAATCTAAAAACCATGCATCCTGTTGCTTTTCTTTTTGCAGCTCAGTGTAGGTCATCATCAGCATTTCATCTTCACCTTTCTGAGTCACTTTTTGCAGATCAACATGTGCCAGAAGCACCATTTCGTCTTCGTGCAACTGCTCTGCATAATTTGCTTCTTTATTGAGGCTTGGACATTCATATTGAAAATGTCCAAGCCTGTGGCATCTAAAGCATTCTATTGTGGCTTTATTGAACACCTGAGAGGTTCTCCCACTGCCCCTTCCTCCTCGAAAGGTGCTTCTCCCTCTACCTCTCCTGCCAAACCTTTCATCATACACTCTTAGTGCCTGATCATCTCCTCTGTTCCTCCTGAACTTCTGTTCGTGAACCAACAATGAGCTTTGTAACTCATCCACTGTGAGAGTGTTGGTGTCGTTTGACTCCTCAATCGAGCAGACAATATAATTGAAATTGTCTGTGAGAGTGCGCAAGATTTTTTCAACAATCTTGACATCAGGTATCTCCTCCCCTAGGTTTCTCATGTCATTAGCCACAAGCAGTGTTCTACCAAAATAGTCAGTCACTGATTCCCCAAGTTTCATTTCTAATACCTCAAAATTCCTTCGAAGTATTTGCAGCTGAGCACGTTGTACCCTTGCATTGCCTTGATACTTGATTCTCATAGAATCCCAAAGTTGCTTGGCTGTATCTTTTTGAGAAATCGTCTTTAGGATGGTCTTGTCTATTGATTGAAACAAGTAGTTTTTGATCTTCAGGTCCTTCAATCTCATCTCTTCGAGACTTTTCTTCTCCACTGCTGTCAAAGTTACTCCTGCTGTTGGTTCTGTAAATCCAGTTTCAACCACGCTCCAGTACTCCTTTGATCTTAGAAAATTGTTCATGAGCATGCTCCAGTGCTCGTAATCTCCATCAAATTTAGGTATGCAAGCCTGCGCAAAATGACTTGACTCTGCCATTTTTGTTTCCTTCACAAGCTCTGATACCAATTTGTGATCAATTTATCTGCAGTTTAAGAAGAAGAGAAGGAACGAGAGTTGTGTATTTACAGAAATGGTTACTCTTATTCAATTGACTCATAAAAGAACAGATATGCTGCCTTATATAGCAGCTGAGCCTTAGACTCTAGTGGCTTGACTTAACCACGATTAGAATCTAACTTGACTATAACAGAAACAAAACTAGAGCTGTAACTGAATGAGAAAGTTTGTTAACCGAGAACCAAAACAATAGGCTGACAGACACTAAGGACTAAAATGCAACAATCTAAGGACTTAATTGCATCAGATTTCCCTTCAT